>BTHS01000002.1:139403135-139893135 GCA_036184385.1 Tokudaia muenninki
TTCATTTATTATATGTAAGTACACTGTAACTGTCTTCAGACACTCCAGAAGAGGGCATCAGATCTTGTTATGGATGGTTGTGAACCACCATGTGGTTGCTGGGATTTGAACTCAGGACCTTTGGTAGAACAATCGGTGTTCTTAACCACTGAGCCATCTCTCCAGCCCTAGTTTTTTATTTCAAAAAAATTCCAAAATGATATAAGTATAATGTTTGAATTTGTGCCAGTATTTATGTTGGAGATATGAAGTGAGAATGGACTCATGAACAACTGTGCAACTATGCAAAGGAGAATGAAGGGAAGGGTGAGTTTTATTATTCTAATAAAGGGCACAAATGATTTTACAGGGCAGTAGTTGAATGCTATGCTTTGGCTATGAACTCATAGGCATGTGAGTTTGAATGCTTGGTCTCCAGCTTGGAAATACTGTGGAAAGTCTAAGAGTGAAGTCTTTTTGGAGAAAGTAGGTCACAAGAAATGCTCCCTGAGGATTTTGAATCTGTCTATATGTCCAGTGTATTCTCTATTTCCTTACTGCAGACACAGTATGACCAACTGCTATATGTTTCTGTAGTAATAATGTCCCCAAAATGATAGAACTTGTTCTTTCCAAATGTAAGCCATGTTGAGCCCATCTGTAGATATGACTTCTTGTCAGGTAACCAAAATAAAAACATAATTGAATCCTCCAACAACTATTCTTTGCAGATTGTGGCATAAATTGGAATGTTTCGGACCTAACATGGTTTGTCTTGCCTCAGGACAAGCTATAGGAAATTAGCTGATATTGTTACACATCTGATATGCAGTGTAGCCATCTGCAGAGCAAGAAAATTCTATAGGTTACCATTGAGTTGGCTCAACATGGAAAAAATAGCAAATTCTAATTTATCTTTTGGAAAAAGACCATAAAGCCAAATTACATTCACAAAGCAAGTGAAGAGTTCCCCCCTTTTATAAGTAGGCATAAAATCACATTGCTTAAAGAAGGAATAAATGATTGTTGCTATATTATTAACAATCAAAATGGCTTTTGTTCTTTACTTTCTGTTTAATTTTACAGATTCTGTTGCTATTACATGGGTAAACAGAGTGTACCCTTCCATGCAATGTTTTTTTTTCTTTGGGGATCTCCCTCTCATCATTGGCCACCACTGCCTGTATAATACTTTCATCATCAAGAATTTTCTACTCTGCAAGCCAAGAAGGACAGAAGCCATTGATCTTCTCAATGCTTAATGACCATCACCTTCCTGTTGTAGCTGTCACTCAAGTTGTCATTTTATCTACAGTTTTAATAATTAGAGCAAGTTTAACCTATTTGATAAAATATGTAAGACTAATGATGATTTTCAATGAAGTGTTATGTATGAAGCTTTACTAAAACTGAGGTACCAGAAGCCAGCTCTTCCTAGACCTTATAAGGTAAATCAAAATGATAACATTATGTTTCTCCCTACCTTACTTGAATAGAATTGAATTAGTAGAAATGTTGTTTTATATGTGTATATGCTTCTAACCAATTACAAGCTTAATGTATAACAAATCTGATTTCAGATTTTAGTCTCTGCTTCCCAAATTTGTATTATGGGCCATTTTGGGTGTTTTATTTTTATGAGCAAAAGCTTAAAACTTATCTATAACAAGAATACAGATATCATTATTGGCACAATTTAGAAACTACCCAGCATTTTAACTTGGAAAATTATTGACATTGTGCAAAAGGGGAGGGATTCTGATAACCATCATACATAAATTATGTAGGCTCATTCTTTCCCATTTCCTCAGTAAAATATCAAATTTCTATGAGATGTTAATAAAACGACCAACTTAGGTGATTTTAAAAACATTTCAGATTTTCATTTAACTATCAAGATAGAATCATTGCTATAGGTTAATGAAACAGCTTTTAATGAATTTCTTGTTGGCAATAAGGGATGGCTCTAATGATACAAACACTCTAAGAAAGTATTTTACCACTGTATTATAAGTTCTCTTTCTACTAGGAAGAGGAAACATGAAACCCAGGCACAGACCGTTGTGAGGAGAGCATAAGTAACATTTAACTCTAACATGGGTGCACATATGTGAGATGAAATATGTAAGCAATCAAATTCAGGAGAAATAAAATAGGTTATTTTAAAAGAAGATACTGAAAACTAGATGGAATGTGAATGAGAAGAAAGCATGTGTGGATACAGATCCACTAGCTGCCATAAATTCTTTTAAACAAATTTGTCTATATTCAAGATAATTGTAGCTCTCAAGTGCATCATCCAATCTCAAAGAAAGAGCCAGATTTTGTCTGTTTGCTTAGTTTGTTTTGCTTATTTATGTCATGGCATATTTATTTGCTGTTGTGATGAATACTTTTTTCATAATGAATCTATTGCAGACTTATTTTATTTTCTGATCTCAACATCAAAAATATGTGTCACTCTCCAGAACAAATTCTTTGCTTGCTTCTTGTGGTGGTTGCTTTCAACATCAACTTCTGAATTAAAATTATTATTTTATATACTTTTCTTAATTTCCCTCATTTCCTTTTCATTTGCTCAGTTGCTTTATTCACGTATTTTATATGTGTGTAATGAAAGCCAAATATTCTATGAGGTTCCATAGTGTTTACATCATGCCTTAACCTTGGAATAAATTTGGTAAAGCTGACCCATTCCAGATACTGCATTATGTGAAAATGATGTGAACACTAAACTAGGATCCCATGATTCTTGGCAATCATTATTATGTGCACTAAGTATTCTTATTGAAATCTGAGTGGTAGATTCATTAAGTACTCCAAGACTGCAACCTGGGACAGCAAAAATTAGTTTCCATGAAAGAAACTTACATTATCTAACCAAAAGACAGTAGGCAAAACAACACACTTATTTATTAATTTGGGTTTTTCCATTTGTAAGGTTGTTTTTATAAAAATACTCTAATTTTCAAATTGCATTATTAATGAATACTCAGTTATGAAACAGTTGAGTCTATTTCTCAAGTCAGAAAAGTCAGCAACTGTGAGAAAGCACTTGTTGGCATCCACAAAAGTATCTGGGTTTGGTAACTATATATGGGATGGATCCCCAGGTGTTGCAGTCTCTGGATGGTCTTTCCTTCAGTCTCTGCTCCACAGTTTGTCTCTGTATCTCCTCACATGGGCATTTTGTTCCCCCTTCTAAAAAGAACCTAAGTATTCACACTTTGGTCTTCCTTTTTCTTGAGCTTCATGTGGTCTGTAAATTATATCTTGGGTATTCCGAGCTTCTAGGCTATTATCCACTTATCAGTGATTTAGCTGTGTCCAGAGAGGCTCTGCCAGTGCCTGACAAATACAGAGCTGGTTACTTACAGCCAAACATTGAACTGAGCACAGGGTCACCAATGGAGAAGCTAGAGAAAGAATTGTAGGAACTGAAGGGGTTTGCAGCCCCATAGGTGGAATAACAATATGAACTAACCAGTACCCCAAGAGCTCCCAGGGACTAAACCATCTACTAAAGTGTATAAATGGAGGGATCCATGGCTCCAGCTGCATATGTAGCAGAGATTGACCTTGTAGGACTTCAATGGGAGGAAAGGCCCTTGCTCCTGTGAAGACTAGAAATTTCAGTGAAGGGGAATGCCAGGACAGGGAAGCAGGAGTGGGTGAGCTCATGAGCAGGGGATAAGAAGAAAGGAGAGGGGGTTTTCAGAGGGGGAACAAAGAAAGGGGATAACATTTGAAATATAAATAAAATATCTAGTAAAAAAGTCATAAACTATTGAACAAATGTTTATTAATTCAGTATTGGCTAGTAAAAATGATGCATTTCATTGTGTGTTTCACTCTTTTCCATGCAAAATCATTAACTTCAATGAGTTAATTGGAAACCCTGTAAATAGTGGAAGAATTGAAGGAAACTTAGCAAGAATAGCTAGATATAATTCTGTGCTTTCACAACGTGTCAGTTTCAAAGTAAATATTGCTACTACAAGGTAATACTGAGACTGTATCCATCCTTTCCCTTTGATTCTGGACTATTTGTAATGTTATATGGCTGTTAAAAAATAGAAAACAATGTCACCACTAATCTTAAATTTCCTTTTACTTTCAGGTGTGCCTACCCTTTGTATTTGCATCTTTAGCTCTGTCTTCATTTCTACTTTTGACACCATTGATTCAGTCTCCTAATGTCGAGCATATCTATCAAGTTATCTTTCTTTTCAGTGGATTTGTGGTTTACTGGCTTCAAGTTTACCTTTATCAACATTCTGATAATTTTAAAATAGTAACATGTTATTTGCAATTACTATTTAATGTTTCACCATCTGACAAAAAAGATAAAGACATTTTTGCTGAGTAAAATTAGCCTACTAAATATTTACTACATAAAATAAAATATTGTAAATGAAATCTTTTATTTTAAAAATACATATTCTCTCAAACACAAAATTTTCATCTATTGCCCAGCACCAAGAATGAAGTACCAATTTAGCTTCTGAACTCAAAGGCTCCCAAAACAAAAGTAAAGGGCGTAGAAGTATTAAAATGTATTTTCTAGTATAATAGAATTCCATAAATAGGTATATTTATTATAAAGCAATCAACACTTTTAAGTGGTTAAGGAGCTAAGAAATGTTATGACACATTTCCTTATAATAGTATTATAATTATACCTTAAGCTTACAAAACTTCCATCTCTTCTTCCATTCTCATCTTATATATTATTATATCTTTGAATTACTTGTTGTTCTAATTTTTGACCTCATGGTTTTCTGATTTTTTTCCTTTTATCACATTAATAATATTTATTATCTTACTATTGTCCATATCTACCTGTGGTCCACTGTTTTTGAAAGAAAAGTTTTGACTTTATTACAGTCTTAATGAGACACTCTGACTTGTGGCATGTCCCTTAAAAACATTCAAAAGAGGATGATATCTTTTCACAACCTACATGGTCCCCAGGCCTATGGAGGGCAATCAATTTAGCTGGTCCTGGGTCCTACCAAATATTTGCCTTTGCTTTTCATGTTTGCACCCAGTAGAGTATAAAGTAATACCTTCACTGGTACATGGGATTAATAGGTAAATCTATAGGTTTCCTTCCAGCTCTGTTATTCCCTGTACTTGATGATGGCTTCCTCTCTTTTTGGAGAGTTGATATTCACAGGAGGGTCCCAAAATAGGCATGAGGGACAGGGAAAGGAGGGGAAATGGCAGGTAAGAGGAGTCCACACTGAGTCTTTCTAGGTGAGAAGCTCATCACAACATCTTCCTGCCTCTGATTTCCATGTGTTTCATAACAAGAATTCTGAATGCTCCTGTCACTTTCAGGATAGGCAATTTCCCAGATTCCATGATCAGGTAGAGAAAGTGGCTCTGAGGTGACCAGTCTGAAAACAAGTTTAGAAGAGATGAACACATGGCTTGTGGGGCTCAGGAGAGTAAGTTAGAGCCAGTTTTGCAGCATCATGGAAGGTCCTTTGAGTCAGGCTCTGGCTAAGCTCCAGGGTAATGAAATCTGAATTTTCTTCATGGAATTGACAAAGCAGGAGAGGTGGAGTTCATAGGTTCAGGGACACAGTCTTTGCAGCTCAGCAAGGTAACCCCTCTTAAAGAGACACACTGAAGAGAGCATTAGCTTTCTGACAATCCATTATACTCACCTCACAGAAACATGTTTCTTAGGACTGAACACTGCCTATCTAAGGTCACAGTTAGCAAGTTATGTATATATTCACCAGGATGGGCTACTCATGCTACACTAATGAACTGTCACTGACAAAACTGCTTACCCAAGCAAAAACTACAATACTGCTACCACAAGTCCCATTTAGAACACCACGAAGGGTTCTTTTACTCACTCGAGTAAAAGTTCTATGTTGTACTTGTTCCTATCCTCATTGGAAGACAAAAGAGGACAAAAATATTCACATGACAGCTCTTCATGAGTTGTGTGTGTGTGTACATGTGTAAGTGTATACCTACGGTTGTGTGAGGTGTGTGAGCAGGCATGCATGTGTATACAAAAAGCCAACCTGGATATCAATCCTCAGGAGCCATGTACCTGAGTTTTGAAACAGAGTATTTCCCTGAACCTACAGCTACCGGTTAGGCTAGGCTGGATCCCTAGTGAACACCAGGTTTCTGCCTCCCTAGTACTGATATTTTAAATAAACCCTACATGCCTGTATTTTTGTGCGGGGATTGAACTCAGGTCTTCTTGCTTGCACAGCTGGCAATTAACTAACTTATCTATCTCTTCAGCCCCAATTTCTAAAGAGTTCTAAACAATCTGTAATCCCAACACTTGGGAGGCTAAGGCAAAAGACTGTGAGTTTAAAGATGGCCTTGACTACAGAGCAAAGCTGTGTCTCTAAAAACAGCAACTAGCATTCTGTACAAGTACAAGCTGGGTACAGAAATGCACATCTGCAATTGCAGCTACCCTGGAGTCCGATGCAGGAGGGTTGCAAGCCCCAGATCAGATTGGGCAACATAGCAAAACTCTGCCTCAAGTAAGGAAGCAAAGAGTTCTATACAGAAATGATATTGAAAGGCCCTCAAAGCAAGAGGAACCCCCATGCTCCGACTCAGGAAAGGTTAAAGCTGAAAACATTCATGAGAAACAGTCTTGATGCAACAGCAAGAGGACTTTAATACCAAGCGTGCTGGGGTGCACAGTAGTATGACATGTAGGGGTAGAGGACTGTGGACCCCAAGTGCAGAATGGGGGCAGCTTTTATAGGGTTACAACAAAGCTCGCACCTTGCAAGCCAATCATTCCATGGCATCCAGAGCCTACGCGGTGAGGGCCAATCGATTTGTACCATTCTATAGTTTCTAGGCCAATCATTTGAAAACATCTAAGACCGCACTTCATGATCCAACCAATTTCCTATAGTCTCAGAGGTTCGCATTTGAGTGGGGGTAACAAATTACAGTTTAGATAGGACTGGAGGTTTCAGCATGTTATCTTCCCTCTACGGCACCAGCAATTTACAGATATGCAGTTTCAGTGTGTTATCTTCCCTCTATGGTGCCAGTAATTTACAGAAGCCAGATAAGCGGTTTCAGCTCATTTCCTGTTATCTTACTAGGCCAGAATCACGTATTCAAAGGTCTGTCTTACGCCCTTTCACTTAGTTCTATACAGAAAGCAGTCTCTGGAATAGCAAGAAATGTGACCTTCTATCCACTCCACTGGCAGAGAGCAGGGTCTGAAATTTGAGGTATTTATGGCTACTTAGGAGTGAGAAGGTATTTCTAAACTTCTGACTTATTGGGACCATTGGAGGGCTAGGCTGCATTTTCTGTCCCTTCAATATGAGTCACTTTGATCTCTGTTTGAACACATGAGTAAGGCACATGGTCACACCTAAGTTAAAGAAGGGAGGAAAAATACATAGCTTTATCATTCACTCAAAAGACTGGTAGATATCTATGAAGAATCCTAAAGAACTAGACAAGGTGGCTCCTATGGGATGGTGGGGGACTGCAAGATATTGGGTATTCCTCTATATACCTATTATAGAGGACAGTAAATGTCTTGAACACTGTGGAGATGTCAATTCAAGGTCAACAGAGGGACAGTGAAGAAGGGTCAGGAACAGACCCTTCATTCCAGGAATAAGGGCTTGTCCAGACATGGAAAGTGCACACTAAGATCTTCAGTCAGGATAATCTACTTCGTTGCCTTTGGGGCAAGTCTTCCAAAGCTCATAAACAAAGAACATCTGAGCGGGTGGGTCCCCTGAGCCTGACTGCTCAAGTGTGTTCTCTGGATCCCCAACATAAGCACCACCTTCCTCTGGGAGCTCGTGAGAGACATCTGGTCTCAGGCTCTGCCCAAAACTACTGAACTAGAATCTGTGTTTTACAATATTTCCCAGGAGATGTGTATGCACACCAGACCCTGGGAAGTGCTTCCCCAGCACTAATTTAGGCCAATATTTTCATTTCACAAATGAGGTGCTGATACCCAGAGGGGAGGAAGCTGGTCCAAAGTTACATAGCTGGTTCTAATCCTGGCTTCACTACTTGCCAGAGACTTTGTGTAAGTCATTTAAAACTGCACTGACTCTCACTTTCCTCTTCTATAATGCAGGGTATCACACTTGACTATAAGTGCTTGTGCATGCACCAGATAAGACTGCATCTAAATTAGGCTTCATAAATAATGACAGTCAGTAGAATCATAGCTCTCTGCTCCAAGGCTACCCTTCCACCTCCTGACACAAGCCAGCTTCTCTATAGACAGTGATACAGTATAGGCATAAGTTCCAGGCCAGGGTGTTCTATGCAGACCATGTTCTGCCTATTGACCTTGAACTAGTTCCCAAATTATTCTCTGGTTCCTGGCTTTATTTTATTGGTTAATAAATGAGTTGACTCAGTCTCAAAAGTCATTTATCTTTGAATAATCTGTGACACGGAATAAGCCAGAAATGACAAGTTTATGGTTCCAAACTACCCAAAAGAAGTAGACACTATTAGGATAGTCTAGCCCTAGGGAGTTTATAGGTCTTTGTCAGAATAGCTCTGCCTTAATACATCTAAGTACTTCAAGTGCTATGTGTGACTGCCAACCCAATTCTGAGGATTGAATCCCAGGCCTCACACATGTCTGCTAAAAGCTCTTCCAAGGAGGTATACTGAAAACTCCTCTTTCTTCTTCAACTAATGAAAAGGACCTTCAAGACTTCAAGTACCTCTCTGGGGATGGTGTTAAAAAAGAGCCCAGTCAGACTGGATGACAGCTGTTTTCAAAAATTGTAGGCTGTCAGGTGGGACAAGTCTAAACCTTATCTCATGGACTCTGGAGAACAGAAAAAGAATGTTCAAGTAAGTCCTCTCTACTCATAGCAACTAGTTAGAGACAACTCCAGAAGGTTCTGTAATCATTAGTCCTAAGGGAAGTGAACTGCAGGGGAAAGGGCTCCCTTGCTGCAAGGCCTGCATGACTGGCAAAGCTGCCATGGTCTCCACAAACTCCAGCCTGGCTGACTACGGACATCATCTAAGGCAGGCACATTTCAAATACAATTTCCGTGCCCCATCCCAACCTGTTCAAAATCTATGAGGTGGATCTGGGATCTATTTTAAAAGCACCCCTCTACAACCACAGCCCTGCAACAGTTCTCATAACAGGTGTGTGTGTGTTTGAAGGCTAGACCAGGGACTGGAGGAAGGGAGTTAGAACCATCCAATGACTGGTTACCAAGGATCTTCGCTCTGTTTCTCAATCTACCCCCACCAATAACATGGCCTAAGGAAGCTGGGATCTATAGCATCATTGGGTTTCTGTTCTTCACAGAGTATGTACTATTGACACATCCTACCTCTAGGCATAAGAGGTGGGCTAAGATGAACAACACTACAACCCATCAGACAAGCCTATTTCCCCAAGTCTGCTCTTCTGTATGCTTAGTTGTGAGGCCCTATCAGAAAAACAGACAGCTGCCCCCCCACCCCCCCACATTTCCAAGAAGTGAGATTTCTGGAGTTGGTACAGAGTTTCTCTTTACAAGGGCTTTGCAAAAGCTGAAGTGCTGAGTACATTACCAGGGCCTATCAAAATCCAAGTGCACAAAATTTCCACATTCTGAGATGTGGTGGAGAGCAAACTGGGGGAGGCAGTGGTCTTTGATCACTTGGTTCCTTTAGAACTAATACCATAAAAGAAACAGACCTTAGAAAGCCCTAGAGTGATTCTCTTTTTTTAAATTAAATCAATATATTTCTTTGCCTATCAAATTAGAAAAGCTCTAGACTTTCATATTTTTCTAATAGCCAAATAATATAACTAGAAATTGAAGATATAGAGAAAAATCATCACAATCCCACCAGACAAAAATAAATATGTAGGGGAATACCAGGACAGAGAAGTGGGAGGGGGTTGACTGGGGAACAGGGGAAGGGAAGAGGACATATGGGACTTTTGGGGAGGGGGAAACCAGGAAAGGGGAAATCATTTGGAATGTAAATAGAAAATATAGAAAAAAAAGACCTTGCCTCAATAGAGTGATTCTCTTTGGTTCATTTCTACTAGGCATTACATCAACTGCTTTTGTCCAATCCAGCCCTGGCTCCAGGGTGTGGCAGATCCCCCACAGACAGATGAGGAAAGCAGAGTGCAGTTCTAAATTGCTTTACTGATCAGATGATAAATCAGCTTCAACAGACCATGCCTAAAGCCCTTGCAGTGAACCACTGTACAAAGCCTTGTCCCTTCAATCTCTGGGAGTTTCAAGGACAAAATCTTCCCCTTCTCTCTTCTGCTCCTGACCTTGGGGCCTGGAAGGGGTGGGAAAGGTAGTGAAGGTCACTAGAGAAAACTGAGGGTAAGGAAGAAGGGTCTTGGTCTGAGTTGGAAAGGAGTAAGGACTGGGTGTTCAGAGGAACCCTCAGGAGTGGCTAGAATACAGCTCTATGCTGGGCTATGCTGCAAGAGAAATTGTCCATTCCATCCACCAGACCCAAGGTTAGAACCAGAGTTGACCACTCCAAGATCTGGAACACTGATAAATGTAAATGCTTGTTCAAGGCATTCAATAGGATCTCCCTTGTCCATCAAGCAGGGAACTTGATGCCTAAAGAGGTCAGACAACCTCTAGATTTTGGGGTCCTTTGACATGGGTTGTTCTCCATTCCTAAGTGAAATAATACTATTTCCACATTCAAAGGCAAGAGACCAGCGAAAGAACTCCTTCTGATGGCCCCACAATCCTCTCTGCACCTCCCTGACTCTCATGGGAACTTCCCAGACTAAGATGCACCAAGAAGCTCAGCCTCCTACCCAGAGGAAACTCTATGGAATCCAATAGACTACAACCTTCCCGTGCCAAATTCTGGTTCTGCCTGCTCTGCTGCCTTGCTCTTTTGGGCTCCAGTGCCATGGGCTCAAGTGTTCTGGCCAGGAGAGGGTGGACATTCAGCCTAGAAAGAGAGGTATGTGGGGGTGAGGTGTGGTAAGAGGGACCTGGTATCTGGAGAGGGGTGACTAGACAAAAGTCTCTTAAAGGTAATGGTATTAAATGCCAAGCAAGAGGAAGACCTTAGTGGGGAAGGAGCTCAGGGTGAGCCCTAAATCAAAAGAAGCCAGATACCCAAGTCCAAGGCATTAGTGGTGTGCAGGAGGACTGAGTGAGAGAGAGGATCTTGGGGTGGGATCAGGTCTGTGAGAGCAGTTAGGAGCATCCCTACTGCTCAGAGGAATCTACCTAGGGCCCTCAGGACAAAGGAGCATAAGGCCAGCCTGGGACTGAGCCTTCCATTTTCTGTCTGTGCCCAAAGCTGATCCTGGGCCAAAGAGCTACATACACAAATACCACCAGGAGATAGCTGGACTCTCAGGCGTGCCTACATATGTGCGAGCACAGAACTGACCCTGTACCACAGCTTTCCATACCAAAATTCCTTCCAGAGAGAACTGGTCTCTCAGGAGTACTTACAGACAGGCTTGCAAGACAGATACGTCACAGTAAATAACAGCAAGACCAGCTAACACCAGAGGTAACCAGATGGACAAAGGCAAGTACAAGACCACAAGCAATAGAAACCAAGGCTACTTGGTATCATCAGAACCCAGTTCTGTCACCACTGCGAGCCTTGGTTACCCCAACACATCAAAAATGAAAGACTCTGATTTAATCTAATGAATTTCAACATAAGGAAGTAAATAACTCCCTTAAAGAAATACAGGAGAACACAAGTAAGCATATGAAAGCCCTTAAAGAGGAAACACAAAAAAACCTTAAAGAATTACAGGAAAACAACCAAATAGGTGAAGGAATTGAACAAAATCGTCCAGATTATAAAAATGGAAGTAGAAACAATAAAGAAATCACAAAGGGAGACAGCTCTGGAGATCAAAAACCGAGGAAATAGAGTCAGGAGTCATAGAGGCAAACAACAATAACACAATGCAAGAGACAAAGGAAAGAGTCTCAGGTGCAGAAGATACCATAGAAAACATTGACACAACAGTCAAAGATAATCCAAAAGGCAAAAAGCTTCTAACCCAAAACATCCAGGAAATCCAGGACATAATGAGAATACCAAACCTAAGGATAATAGGTATAGAAGAAAGAGAAGATTCCCAACTTTAAGGGCCAGTAAATATCTCCAACAAAATTACAGAAGAAAACTTCCCTAACATAAAGAAAGCAATGTTCATGAACATACAAGAAACCTACAGAACACCAAATAGATTGGACCAGAAAAGAAATTCCTCCTGTCACATAATAATCAAAACACTAAAATTACTAAGTACAGAAAGAATCTTAAAAGCGGTAAGGGAAAAAGGTCAAGTAACATATACAAGCAGAACTACAAGATTTACACCGGACTTCTCAACATAGAGTATGAAAGGTAGACGATCCTGACCAGATCTCATACATACCCTAAGAGAACACAAATGCCAGCCAAGAGTACTATATCCAGCAAAATTCTCAATTACCATAGATGGAGAAACCAAGATATTCTATGAGAAAGCCAAATTACACAATATCTTTCCACAAATCCAGCCCTACAAAGGATAATACATGGAAAACACTCATACAAGGAGGGAAACTATGTGCTAGAAAAAGCAAGAAAGTAATATTCTTTCAACAAACCCAAAGGATGATAGCCAAACCAACAAAAAATAACATAAAAAAATAACAGAAAGCAATAATCACTATTCCTCAATATCTCTTTTTTTTAAATTTTATTTTCTAAGTTTTTTTTTATATACATTCAAAATCATTTCCCCTTTCCCGTTTCCTCCCTCACCGAAAGTCCCATAAGCCCCCTTCCCTCCCTCTTTTCCCCATTCACCCCCCTCTTGCTTCTCTGTCCTGGCGTTCCCCTACATTCAGTCTTTCCAAGACCAGGGGTCTCTCCTTCCATCTTCTTAGAAATCTATTGATATGCGAATTGTGTCTAGGGTATTCCGAGATTCTGGGTTAATACCCCCTTATCAGTGACTGCATACCTAGTGTGTTCTTTTGTGATTGGGTTACCTCACTAAGGATGATATTTTCAAGTTCTGACCATTTGCCCTTAATATCTCTTAACATCAATGGACTCAATTCCCCAATAAAAAGACATAGACTAGCAGACTTATTACATAAACAGGACCCAGCATTTTGCTACATACAAGAAACACATTTCAGTATCAAAGATAAATACTACCTCAGTGTTAAGGGCTGGAAGACAATTTCCCAAGCAAATAGTCCCAGGAAACAAGCTGGAGTAGCCATTCCAATATCAGATAAAATCAACTTTCAACCAAAAGTCATTAAAAAAGATAAGGAAGGACAAGTCATACTCATCAAAGAAAAAAATCTACCAAGAAGAACTCTTAATTCTGAACATCTATGTGGCAAATGCAAGGGCACCCACATTCATAAAAGAAACTTTATTAAAGCTCAAAGCACACATTGCACCTCACAAAATAATTGTGGGGGACCTCAACACCCTTCTCTCACCAATGGACAGATCAGGGAAACACAAAATAAAGAGAGACACAGTGAAACTGACAGAACTTATGGACCAAATGTATTTAACAGATGTCTATAGAACATTTTATCCTAAATCAAAGGAATATACCTTCTTCTCAGAACCTCATGTTACCTTCTCCAAAATTGACCACATAATTTGTCACAAAACAGACCTCAACAGATATAAGAAGATTGAAATAATCCCATGCCTCCTATCAGATCACAATGGATTAAGGCTGGTCTTCAATAGCAAAAAAAAAAATACCCATAAAGCCCACATACACATAGAAGCTGAACAACACTCTACACAATGATAACTTGGTCAAGGAAGAAATAAAGAAAGAAATGAAAGACATTTTAGAATTTAATTAAAAGGAAGTCTTAACATCCCCAAACATAGGAGATAAAATGAAAACAGTGCTAGGAGGAAAACTCCTAGCTATGAGTACCTACAAAAAGAAACTGGAGAGAACATACACTACCAGCTTGACAGCACATTTGAAAGCTCTAGAACAAAAAGAATTAAACACATCCAAGAGGGGTAGACAGCAGGAAATAATCAAACTCAGGGCTGAAATCAACCAAGTAGAAACAAACAAACAAACAAACAAACAAAACTATACAAAGAATGAACCAATCTAGGAGCTGGTTCTTTGAGAAAATCAACAAGATAGATAAACCATTAGCCAGACTAAACAGGGGGCGGAGAGACACTCTCCAAATTAACAAAGTCAGAAATGAAAAGAGAGGTATAATAACAGAAATGAAGGAAATCCAAAACAATCATCAGATCCTACTACAAAAGACTTTACTGAACACAACTGGAAAACCTGGATGAAATGGAAAATTTCCGAGACAAATACCAGGTGCCAAAATCAAATCAAGATGATATAAATGACCTAAACAGTCCATTAACTCCCTAATGAAATAGAAGCAGTCATCAATAGACTCCCAACCAAGAAAAGACAAGAACCAGATGTGTTTAGTTGTGAGTTCAATCAAAGAAAACCTAATATCAATACTCTCCAAACTATATAACAAGACAGAAATGGAAGGAACACTATACTATTTTCTATGAAGCCACAATTACTCTGATGCCTAAACCAGACAAAGACCCTACAAAGAAGAACTTCAGACCGATTTCCCTTATGAATATTGATGCAAAATACTCATAAAATCCTTGCAAACAGAATCCAAGAACATATCAAAATGATCATCCATCATTTTCAAGCAGGCTTCATCCCAGGGATGCTGGAATGGTTCAATAAAAGGAAATTCATCAATGTAATCCATTATATAAACAATCTCGAAGGAAAAAACCACATGGTCATTTTATTAGATGATGAAAAAGCATTTGACAAAATTCAGCATCCTTTCATGTTAAAAGTCTTAGAAAGATCAGGAAATCAAAGCCCATACTTAAATATAGTAAAAACAATATACAGCAAACCAGTAGCCAACATCAAACTAAATGGAGAGAAACTTGAAGCAATCCAACTAAAATCAGTGACTAGACAAGGCTCACTACTTTCTCCATATCTGCTCAATATATACTTGAAGTTCTAGCTAGAGCAATTAGATAACATAAGGAGGTCAAAAGGATAAATATTGGAAAGGAAGAAGTTAAAAATATCACTATTTGCAGATGATATGATAGTATAGTTAAGTGATCCAAAAACCCCACCAGAGAACACCTACAGCTGATAAACAATTTCAGCAAAGTGATTAGATATAAAATTAACTCAGACAAATCAGTAGCCTTCCCATATTCAAAGGATAGACAGCCTGAGAAAGAAATTAGAGAAACGACACCCTTCAAAATAGTCACAAACAATATAAAGTATCTTGGTGTGACTCTAACCAAACAGTAAAAGATTTGTAAGATAAGAACTTCAAATATCTGAAGAAAAAATTTGAAGAAGACCTCAGAAGATGGAAAGATCTCCCATGCTCATGAATTGGCAGGATGAATATAGTAAAAATTGCTGTATTAGTCAGGGTTCTCTAGAGTCACAGAACATATGGGTAGTCTATATAGTTATGGAGTTAGTTGATGACTTAAAGCTTGTAGTCCAACTCCCCAACAATAGTCAGCAGTACTTGTGGATGGAAGTCCAAGGATCTAGCAGTTGCTCAGTCCCACGAGGCAGGCCAGGAAAAGCCAGAGTGAATCTTCCTTCTTCCAATGTCCTCATATAGGTCTCCAGCAGAGGGTGTGGCCCAGATTAAAGATGTGTGCCACCATGCCTTTAATCCAAGATGACCTTGAACTCAGAGATCTCCTAATCTTAATCTTCAGGAATTCATAGACACTATGCATCAAGATCTCCAGGTCAGAATCTTGTATCTCTGAGCCTCCAGACTAGGATTATAGGTGAGCTTTCCAATTCTTGATGAGTTCATACCAGATTTAGTCAAGTTGACAACCAAGAATAGCCACTACAATCCACCCCTTGTCAACTTGACACAAATAATATCTCATGTCCACATGAAACAATAGCAAGGTCATGAATACGCCTAACATGATATAACTATTCCTCGAACAATCGCAAACACATTTGTAAATTTACAACGGGGCAATGTCCCTTGGGAACATTCTTTAAGTGTCTCCATATCAATTGATGTTAAAGAAATTGGAAGAAAGACAAATTTATCCTTAACAAAATAAGATAGAAGAACTCATATTACTTATAATTCTCATTTCTGCAACTGGTTACATGGTCTTAGCTGGTATTTATAACTACCTTCCTCTGCTACCGATTCTGTATTTCCTTCAACTTCAGCAAGCACCTCAGCAGGTCTTGGCTCTTTTCCTGGAGGATTGACCCATACCTTCATTACTGATGGGTCTGTGTCCTTTGTCATATTGCTTGGATTAGGCTGGTGTAGTTTGCCTTTGACTTTAATCACTCCAGATATAATCCTGCTTACCTCCATTGTGGAGAGTCAATCCAATTTCCCCATGGTAATCTGGATCTATCACCCCTCCTAGCATTATTATTCCTTTCTTAGCAGGTTGGTTTAAAGGCATTAGAAGCCCAAAATGGCCAGGGGGAAGTCTGAGATTCCAGTTCAATGGAATGTTTGTTGTGGCTCCTGGTAGGAGCACTCCCCCCCTCTGGAACCGAAACTTCTAGGCCAGCAGAACCTAAAGTTGTGGGGACAGGAAGCAAAAAAATTTCCTAGAGGGTCACTAGGAGTGATAGTGAGTGGAACTATTCCCTTTTCCACCCCATGATTCCTGGACCCATGGATCCTGGCTATAAGAGAAACTGTACCATATATTGAATGCTGATTCAAAGCTTATACTGCTTTCTGAAGAACTCTGCCCCAGCCCTCCATATTGTTGCCACCTAACTGACGCTGTAACTGTGTCTTCAAAAGGCCATTCCATCTTCCTATCAGACCAGCTGCTTCAGGATGATGGGGAACATGGTAAGACCAGTGAATTCTGTAATCATGGGCCCATTGTTGCACTTCTCTCGCTGTGAAATGAGTACCTTGGTCAGAAGCAATACTGTGTGTAATACCATGAAGATAGATAAGGCATTCTGTGAGTCCACAGGTGGTGGTTTTGGCAGAAGCATTATGTTCCGTAAAGGCAATTCCATAACCAGAATAAGTATCTACTCCAGTAAGAACGAAACTTTGCCTTATCCACGGAGGACATGGTCCAATGTAGTCAACCTGCCACCAGCTTGCTGGCTGATCACCTTGAGGAATGGTACCATATCTGGGGCTCAGTGTTGGTTTATGCTGTTGGCAGATCTGGCATTCAGTAGCTGCTGTAGCCAGGTCAGCCTTGGTGAGTGGAAGTCCGTATAGCTGAGCCCAAGCATAACCTCCATCTCAGCCACCGTGGCCACTTTGTTCATGTGCCCATTGGGCAATGACTGGGATGGCTGGGGAAAGAGGCTGACTCTCCACTGAATGGGTCATCATATCTACTTGATTGTTGAACTCCTCCTCAGCTGAAGTCACCTTTTGGTGAGCATTTACATGGGTGCTGGATATTTTTAAAATATTCATCCTTATACTTCTGCTCCTCTAGAACCACTCCTGGTACCAACTTTTGTATTAGTCAGGGTTCTCTAGAGTCACAGAACGTATGGGTAGTCCCTATATAGTTAGGGAATTTGTCGATAACTTACAGCTTGTAGTTCAACTCCCCAACAATTGTCAGCAGTACTTGTGGATGGAAATTCAAGAATCTAGCAGTTGCTCAGTCCCACGAGGTAGCTGTGGATAGAAGTCAGAGGATCTAGCAGTTGCTCAGTCACACGAGGCAGGCCAGGAAAATCCAGAGTGAGTCTTCCTTCTTCCAATGTCCTTATATAGGTCTCCAGCAGAGGGTGTGGCCCAGATTAAAGGCATGTGCCACCCCGCCTTCCAATTCTTGATTAGTTCATTCCAGATTTAGTCAAGTTGACCACCAGGAATAGCCACTACAACGTGTATGAGGGCTTTCTGTTGTTTTTGTTCTTATTGAAGACCACCCTTATTCCATAGTGATCTGATAGGAGGCATGGGATTAGTTCAATCTTCTTATATCTGTTGAGGTCTGTTTTGTGACCAATTATGGTCGATTTTGGAGAAGGTACCATGAGGTGCTGAGAAGAAGGTATATCCTTTTGTTTTAGGATGAAATGTTCTCTCTCTCTCTCTCTCTCTCTCTCTCTATATATATATATATATATATATATGTGTGTGTGTGTGTGTGTGTGTGTGTGTGTGTGTGTGTGTGTGTTAGTTCCATTTGGTCCAAGGCTTCAATTAGTTTCACTGTATCCCCTGGTTAGTTTCTGCTTTCCTGACTGGTCCATTTCAGAGAGTGGGGTGTTGTAGTCACCCACTATTATTTTGTGAGGTGCGATGTGTGCTTTGAGCTTTAGTAAAGTTTCTTTTATGAATGAGGATGCCCTTGAATTTGGAGCATAGATTTTCGAATTGAGAGTTCTTCTTGGTGGATTTTTCCTTTGACCAGTATATAGTGTCCTTCTGTGTCTTTTTTGATGACTTTAGGTTGAAAGTCAATTTTATCTGATATTAGGATGACTACTCCTGCTCATTTCCTGGGACCATTTTCTTGTAACATTGTTTTCCTACCTTTTACTCTGAGGGAGTGTTTGTCTTTGACACTGAGGTGCATTTCCTGCATGCAGCAAAATGCTGGGCCCTGTTTATGTATCCAGTCTGTTAGTCTATGTCTTTTTATTGGGGAATTGAGATCATTGATATTAAGAGAGATTAAGGCATAGTGATTATTGCCACCTGCTATTCTTGACGCTATCTTTATGTTTGAGTGGTTATCTACTTTTGGGTTTGATGAAAGAAGGTTACTATCTCGTTTTTTTCCAGGGTGTAATTTCTCTCCTTGTATTGTCGATTTCCACCTATTATCCTTTGCAGGGCTGGGTTTGTGGAAAGATATTGTGTAAATTTGGTTTTATCATGGAATATCTTGGTCTCTCAATCTATGGTGATTGAGAGTTTTGCTGGGTATAATAGTCTAGGCTGACATTTGTGTTCTCTTAGTGTTTGCATGAGATCTGCCCAGGATCTTCTGGCTTTCATAGTCTCTGGTAAGAAATCTGATGTGATTCGGATAGGTCTTCCTTTATATGCTACTTGGCCTTTTCCTCTTACTGCTTTTAATATTCTTTCTTTGTTTAGTACATTTGATGTTTTAATTATTATGTGATGGGAGATATTTCTGTTCTGGTCCAGTCTGTTTGGAGTTCTGTAGGTTAAGGAGAAGCTGGTGTGTTCTCTCCTTTTGCACTCCTTCCAGGTGCAGTTCCCTCTGCAGGGCAGATGTCCCACAGCAAAGCTGGCGCTTAGGTGACCACAGTATTGCCCAGCTCTTGGGTGCAGGAAACCCACAAGCTGGATGAGTCCCAAGCTTTGTTGCTGGAACAAAGATGGCAGAGTGCACTGTGTACCTTCTCTGCGCAGATCACTCTGAAGGGCAGATGGCCCACAGCAGAGCTGACGCATAGACGACCACAGAACTGCCCGACTCTTGGGCGCAGATGGAATCCCAGCAGGCTGTGTCACAAGCGATGTTATATTGGGGAATCCCTGCATACCTGGAAGCTCAGCATGGTCAATCCCTGGAGCAGAGGTCTCCAAAGGGAGGCTGGTGCGCTCTCTCCCTGTGCGGGTGCGCTCTCTCCCAGTGCAGGTCCCTCTGCAGGACTGATGTCCCACAGCAGAGCTGGCACATAGGTGACCACAGAACTGCCCAGCTCTTGGGTTCAGGGAGCACACAAGCTGTCTGAGACCCATGAGATGTTATGCTCGGTTATCCCTGCGCCTGGAGGTCCCAACTCAAGAACACAAGGTTTTGACCCAGTCCTTTTATAGTTGCTATTTCAAATTGCTAAGCATGATTAATTAATGCAAGTTAAGTGCCAGATAGTAAACTACTGGTTATATTAGATTCTGATTTATTTATGATAAGATGTTATCAATTCATTTAGAAATATCTGAGTAGTCAAGGTTTAATGGTCCAGATAAACCATATATATATATGAATGTATGTATTTTTCAGAACCCTGATGAATCTGATGTTTTATCATCTCATGATTATTAGAAATTTTGATTAGAGATTATCTGCTCCTGAAAGTACCCCATTCATGGTTCAAAGAAAATGCTGAGCATATTTTCTTCCAGGTGAGGTTGCTTATCATAGCAAGGTAGTCACTGGGCAGAGATTGCCTACTTCATTTGCAGATAAAATACTATCCAAAACTGAAAAACAGACATGGGATAGTCAATGACTAAGCTCTGCAAAGACAGGGTAAGCTAGTTCTTTATATTCCTACTTCTTTTTAGGGTTTTCCAGATGTCTTTGGACCAAAAGGCTAAAGACAGATGCTCCAATATTATAAGAAATTAGAGCACTTTCCAGGTAGTCAGCTGTCTCTACAATCTATTTAAGTTTTGGAAGCTATGTTTTTATACATCCTATATAGTCAGGTAATAATTAATACTTGAATTTCTGATGGGGTTGAAGACTAGTTCTAGTCTTACAGCAAACTTAAGTTGTTTAGCATCAAGAGATATGACATAGAGTTAAAAACATGGTTTTCAGATGGGGGATATAGGTTAAAATGAAAGCATAACTCAGGTATAGAACTTTAAGCTCTTTACTTAGGATATGATTATAGAATATTTTATCTAATTGACAAATATGATGGACTGGATATTAATTGTATATCATACTCTGTGATTTACATAATTGTGGTTGTACTCAATTTATGTCTGAGAGAAGAGTTTTTTGTTGTTTGTTTTGCTTTTGGTTTTTTTAATTCTGGTCAAAAAAGGTGAGGTGCTGGATACTTGTAAAATATTTTGGTGTAACTCTAACTAAACAAGTGAAAGATATATACGACAAAAACTTTAAGAACCCGGATAGAGTAATCAAAGAATGCCTTAGAAGATGGAATGATCTCCCATGGTCATGGATTAGTAGGATTAGACTCAGAAATGAAACAACACACTTATGGACACTTGATCTTTGGCAAAGAAGCCAAAACCATACACTAGAACAAAGAAAGTATCTTCAAATAGTGCTGGTCTAACAGACTGTCTGCATATAGAAGAATACATGTTAACTTACATTCACCTCCTTCTACAAAGCTCATGTGTGAATGTATCAAAGGCTTCCACAAAAAGAAGGTATTCTGAATCTTATAGAAGAGAAATTGGGAGATATTCTCATATATATAGGTACATTGGAAAATTTCCTGAACAGAACACCAATGACTCATGTTCTAAGATGAACAACTGACAAATGGGCCCTTGAAACTGAAAAACTTCTGTAAGGCAAAGAACACTGCCAATAGCACAAATCAGAAACCTACAGATTGGGAAAAGATCTTTGCTAACCCTACATCTGATAGAGAGCTAATATTCAAAATATACTAAGAATTCAAGAAGTTAGACTCAACAAGATAAAAAACCCAAATAATTCAATTAGAAAATGGGGCACAAAGCAAAAAACGAATTCCTCAAGAGAGGAATCTTGAATGGTTGCAAAGCACTTAAAGAAATGTTCAAAATCCTTAATCATCAGGGAAATGTAAATCAAAATAACCCTGACAGTATACATTGCACCAATCAGAATGCCTAAGGTAAAAACTCAAGGGACAGTACATACTGCTGAGGATGTGGAGCAAGAGGAACACTCCTCCATTGACGGCAGGATTGCAAACTGGTACAATCACTCTGGAAATGCATCTGGCAGTTCCTCAAAAAATTGGAAGTAGTTCTTCCTGAAGACCCAGCTATACCATTCCTAGGAGTATACTCAAAAGATGCTCTATCATATGACAAGGACACATGCTTCACTATGTTCATAGTGTTCCTAAGATTTTATTAGCAATAGCCTGTAGCTAGAAACAACCCAGATGTTCCTCAATCAAAGAATGGATCAAGAAAACATGGTATACAATGGTGTACATGTGGAGCTATTAAAATAAGCTTTTAAAAATGAGGAGTTCATGAATTTTGCAGACAAATGGATGAAACTAGAAAATATCATCCTGATTGAGGTAACCAAGACCAAAAAGGACCTTCATAGTATATACTCATTGATAAGTAGATATTAGAGAAAAAGTTCAGCACACTCATGAAACAACTCACAGACTGTAGAAAGCTTATCAAGAAGGAAGTCCCATGTGTGAATACCTCAAAACCACTTAGAAGGAGAACAAAATAATAATGAGGCAGAGGGAGTAATGAAACTGGGAGAGGAGGGGGGGAAGGAGAAAATTAGGGGCAGGATCAGGTATGGGGTGAGACAGGAGGGATGTCTAAAGGGCCAGGGGAATGAATCAAAATATGTAGCAGTGGGAGTTAAGGGACAGAGTGGAACCTCTAGAAAGTCTCAGAGACCTGGAGGGTGAGAGATTTCAAGGACTCAATGGGGATGACATTAGCCAAAATGCCCAACAGTGGGAAGATGGAACTGGAAGAGATTATATCCAGTAGATAGACATGACTGCTAATTGAGGAAGGGGGCCACCAACCCATCATCAAAATTTGTAACCCTGAATAGTTCCTATCTAAAGGAAATGCAAGAACAAAAATGGAGCAGAGACTGAAGGAAAGGCCACTAAGTGACTAAGTGACTGGTCCAACATGGGAATCCATTCCGTGTGTGCACACCAAATCCTGACAGTTTTACTGAGGCCATATTGTGTGAGCAGACTTGAGCCTGGAATGGCTGTCCTTGGAGAGGATCTACCAGAAACTGACTGAGAAAAATCAAGATACTTACAGCCAACCATTGGATTTAGGTCTGGGACCAATATGGAAGAGTTAGAGGAAGGACGGAAGGAGCTGACGTGGATTGCAACACCATAGGAAGAACAATGGTGTTAAGCAACCCAGACCCCTTAGAGTTCCCAGAGACTAAGTGAAAAACCCAGGAGTGTACATCGGTTGGTTCTTGGCCCCGACACTTGTGTAGCAGAAGACTGCCTTATATGGCCTCAGTGAGAAAGAATGTGCTTAATTTTGTGGAAACTTGATGTCCCAGGGAAGGGGCATGCTGGTGGATGAGGTGGGGGTGGGTTGGTGGTGAGGGAGTACCCTCTTAGAGGTAGGGGGAAGGGAGGATGAGGTGAAGAACTTGGGGAGGGAGGACAGGGAAGGAAAGCAACTTTTAGAATGTAAAATATAATAAAGATTTAAAAAGGTAAAAAACTGAAAGAATTTAAAGTAGTCCTGGAATACATTTTAATAAAAAAACATTGCAATATTTTGATTCATTAAAATCAATATATAGTCTAATATTGTAGACAATGGCTCCTACTGGGGCAGTATACTTCTTCCTTAAGAAGAATGTCTCTTTGTATGTCTGGGTTTTGTACACAGTCACATTTCCAACCTCCTGACTTTGATTCTGGACAGCATTGAAGAGGGTACCCAGCTAGTCATGTATGGGAAGGAGCTGTGTCTTATAAGACCATGGAATGTGGATATTTCTTGAAAGGGGCCAGTCTTGGACCTCCTGTCTCAGCAGAAGCATGGATTAATGAAAGTAGAAGGGCTACACTGAGTCACAGGCAAGTCATACTAGTGTTTCTTCTACTCTGAAGTGAGTTGCTCTACAGTTTAATGCTTCCTAGGAAAATGAGCCACCAACTTGCTGCTGGTGTTTAGTGTGCATGGAGATGTGGTATTGTTCTAATTCCTTTCTCTTCAGCTTTCTCTTTTGTCTTATGAGTGCATGTGCCTCCTAAAGGGACTTGGAACACTTTCTTGGACCACATGGATCCCTTGCTCAGCTCTCTTTGGACCACAAGTCACTCAGAGCATGGGAGTATGGGTTCTCTCTGGCAGAAAATGTTCTGAATAGCTAAAGTCACAGAAATGCAAGGTGCCAAGGTCTAACCTTCTCTAGCTAATCTAAGTTGGTCTAAAGTATGGCAAGAGCAGGAATAACAAGCAGGTAACAGGGCCATAGCCCAGGACACAATTTTGAAAGGTTTACAAGAACAGGGATACCTCCTTTTACATCCAGAGAACTACCAAGATAAACCCATGAGTTCATATGCTGGATGGTGCTACAACATGAAGTGACCTCAGGGACCCCCCCTACTGGAGTCTCTCTGCTCACTTATAAATGTTAGAGCTGTTGACCTCAAAGAAGGCAGGTGGGGTATGTGGACAAGGCTTTAGCAATGGCGTCCACAGTCCTCCCATCCATGTCAAACTTTGTGGGATCACAGGAAGCAAGTGACAACAGATATTCTCTGGTCCAGGTTTACCTTTAATAGGCAAACAAGCCTGCTTTCTGACCTACTTTACTTCAATAATCAAAGTCAGTTTCAAAAAATGATCCACAAATTGTTACTAGAATTGAAGTGTTAATTTTACACAGATTAATTCAGTCCAAAAGCTTTACAAGTTTCTTTTTTTATATTGGAGTTATTTTAGCATAAACATCATTTTTTTTTCAAATACAGTGATCTACGGCATTTGTTATTGCATTTGGGTTACTTTGTTTGCCTTCTGTTTTGAGCAATGCAGCAGGTTCTAACTTCTGAAGAGAATATTTCAGGCAGTCCCAAAGGTGACACTCATCCTACCTAAATGTGGAGTTTAAAACTGACTCCCGCTCCGTATATTTCATGCACTTGCTGGCCCAGCCCCACTGCTGACTAAAGCATGTGTCCTTAAATGGGCTGGTGGCAGCCTTCATTCAAGTACTGGTCATGAGTGCAGCCTCGAATCACCACTGCGAGATGCAAATAACAAAGGAATAGCAAGAAACGACTTTGGGATGTGCTTGAGAATCATGGAAACTGTCTACTGTAACTAATTGGAATGATTTTGTTTTAATTCTGTGTGGACTTTAAGGCATGCACATGCTTATACTTTAAATAGATTATTAGAAAACTGAGATTCAAACAGGAAATTTAACTTCAACACATTATTATTTATAATTTGATTTTTAATTTTACAATTGTTTTATTTTGTATGCTAATTTTACTTTCTAGGTGCTCCCTCTCCCTTACATTTTCTGCATTCCTATTTGACTCAAGTGAAATAAATAAAATGTTTTAAAACATTTACAATTGAAAAACAAGCAGACACCTAAATAAGAATTGCTATATCTAATCATTTAAGTAGTTATTTCTGAAATAGAAATAAAAGTACTTTCATGAATTAATATAATGAGGACTATGATGACTTACAACTCTGGAACGATTTTGTATATTAGTTTTTCAAACAAATCCAGTAGTTAATACTAAAAGCAATGTTTCATGAAACATTGAAAGGAAGATCTAAAAGCAAAGCCATGGAAAGCAAAGCAAGGAATACAATAATTTGCGAGGCCAGTTCTGAGTTAAGACTATTTTATTCAATTAATACACAATAACTTAGATGTAAAATAATTTCTGTTAAGGTTTCAATATAAAATCTTCCCTACAGGTTCTTGTACTGAATGTCTAATCTTCAGCACTAAGTGCTAATTTTTTAAACTTTGGAGCTTTTAGGAGGTATGGTCTATAGATAACTTGGGGTAGGTTCCCTAAGTACAGCCTGGCTCTGTTTTCTGTTCTGCTATAATCTGGAGTCCCTAACCAACAGCTAACCACTATGGCTGGGTAGACCTATAATGCCCTCCATGTGGTTAATAAGCAGCGTTATCATATGTATTAGTATGAGAGGATGACTATGTTTTGTCTGAGCATGATAACTAACCTTGATATTATGTTATACTCACATGGAAGCCTTCAAATACAAAAGCATCAGCACCCTGAACACACCATGGGAAAGAGGAATTGCAGAAACACTTTTAAAAGAATGACAAAAGTCATAATAAGATATATAACAGAAATGAGGAAACTTGGAAAAGAGTGAAAGAGTAAATAGGAAGAGAAGAGGTCTCAGGGCACATAAATGAATCTAGATAAAAATCTAAGTGCATAGGAAACTGGCGAAAGATCACATGAGGATTCAGAAGAAATTTGTTTTTATCATATTTGAAAATATAAGCATGGTTTATAGCATCAAGGAGCAAAAACATATTGGGTCTTAATATGCTTATTTATTTTTATTTTTTATTTTTTATTTTCTATATTTTTTATTTACATTCCCAATGATTTCCCCTTTCTCGGTTCTCCCCTCCCCGGAAGTCCCATATGTCCTCTTCCCTCCCCCTGTTCCGCAGTCAACCTCCTCCTGCTTCTCTGTCCTGGTATTCCCCTACACTGCTACATCCAGTCTTTCCAGGACCAGGGGTCTCTCCTTCCCTTCTTCTTGGAAATCAATTTGTGTGAATTGTGGATTGGTTATTCCGAGTTTCTTGGTTAATATCACCTTATCATTGACTGCATACCATGTGTGTTCTTTTGTGATTGGGTTACCTCACTAAGGATGATATTTTCCAGTTCTGAACATTTGCCTAAGAATTTCATGAATTCATTGTTTTTAATTGCAGAGTAGTATTCCATTGTGTAAATATACCACGTCTTCTGTTTCTATTCCTCTGTTGAGGGGCATCTGGGTTCTTTTCAGCTTCTGGCTATTATAAATATGGCTGCTATGAACATAGTGGAGCATGTGTCCTTACTGCATGCCGGGGAGGCCGCTGGGTATATGCCCAGAAGTGGTATAACAGGGTCCTCTGGGAGTGTCATGCAATGTATGATTTTTTTTTTTTAGAGAGTGTGTAATAGATTTATTACTGATGACTCTTTTTTTCTTCTTTTCTTTTTTTTTTAATTTTATTTTCTAAGTTTTTTTTTTTATATACATTCCAAATCATTTCCCCTTTCCCGTTTCCTCCCTCCCCGAAGTCCCATAAGCCCCCTTCCCTCCCTCTTTTCCCCATTCACCCCCCTCTCACTTCTCTGTCCTGGCGTTCCCCTACATCCAGTTTTTCCAGGACCAGGGGTCTCTCCTTCCATCTTCTTAGAAATCTATTGATATGCGAATTGTGTCTAGCATATTCCAAGATTCTGGGTTAATACCGCCTTATCAGTGACTGCATACCTAGTGTATTCTTTTGTGATTGGGTTACCTCACTAAGGATAATATTTTCAAGTTCTGACCATTTGCCTAGGAATTTTGTGAATTCATTGTTTTTAATTGCAGAGTAGTATTCCATTGTGTAAATATACCACATCTTCTGAATCTATTCCTCCGTTGAGGGACATCTGGCGGCAACCAACTAACTGGGAAATGATCCTTACCAACCCTACATCCGACAGAGGGCTAATATCCAATATATACAAAGAACTCAAGAAGGTAAACTCCAGAGACGCAAGTAACCCTAATAAAAAATGGGGTACAGAGCTAAACAAAAAGTTCTCACCTGAAGAATATCTAATGGCTGAGAAGCACCTAAAGAGATGTTCATCATCCTTAGTCATTAGGGAAATGCAAATCAAAACAACCCTGAGATTCCATCTCACACCAGTCAGAATGGCTAAGATCAAAAACACAGGAGACAGCAGTTGTTGGATAGGATGTGGAGAAAGAGGAACACTCCTCCACTGCTGGTGGGATTGCAAGCTGGTAAAACCACTCTGGAAAGCAGTCTGGCGGTTCCTCTGAAAACTGGACATGACACTCCTGGAGGATCCGGCTATACCACTCCTGGGCATATACCCAGAGGGTTTACCTGCATGCAGTAAGGACACATGCTCCACTATGTTCATAGCAGCCTTATTTATAATAGCCAAAAGCTGGAAAGAACCCAGATGTCCCGAAATGTATGATTCTTATTACCTGATCCAAAGCACTTTTGTTCCTTTGTCTCCCTCTGCTGTTCGATTCAGAACACTGCAGTCCTCTCTGATTCTTTTATTTGCAGGGAGGGGCTGAATGTAGAAAGATCCACAGGTTCTATGTTTCTGTCTGTCTTTTGTTTTGGTTGCAGCTGACAGGGGATTATTCACACCAATGGTTCTGCATTCTTCACTTTTTGGGATTTTCTTCAGTAGATAAACCTTCCTGCAAACACACACATAGACACACATATAGTTTGTTTCCATCGTCATTTTAAACCTAATCAAGTTGATACTGAATAACAATCACCCAAGTCATTAATGCCTTCTTATGTCAGTAGATCAGTCATTTATTGAAAATATTTAATTCATTTTTAAAATACGTATATTTTCCTACAGCTACAGAGAAAACCAACATTTTCGTGGTTTTTGCATGTATATATTTGGTGTGTATGAATGTATGTATGTATGTATGTATAGGTATGTATGCATGTATCTGTGTGTGTGAATCAGAAGAATGTGATTACTGGGTATGTATGTGTATGTGCATGTGGAAGCCAGACATTCACACTGGATGTCTTCCTTAATCAGACTCCACCTATGTACTGAGGCAGGGTCTTGTGCTGAACCAAGATCTCATTAATTAGGTTAATCTAGCTAGCCAGCTTGCCCATGGATAAGCCTCCCATGAGTTGTCATTACAGGTGAGATTTTATGTGGATTTTCTAGATCTAGACTCTAGTTCACATCTTTGTAAGTGGTTCATCTAATGAACAATTTCCCCAAATTTTCTTTTCTTTTTGAGGCATCAACTCACTGTTTCACCTACTTAGGACCTGAACTCATAATTCTCTATTTTAACTCCCCTGGTAATAAGATCAGTAGCATATGCCCCTAAACTTATTTGCTTTTTGAACTTCAATACATGAATAATGCTTTAACACACACATTTTGAGGTCAGAAATAAGTCTTAGACATCTAGAGTTACTAAGTATGATCATGTACTTTTTGGATGATGATTCTAAGATGAAATATGAGGTTAAGAAAATAACCTCTGCAACAACAAATCTTCAGAAGCAGAGGAAAGTAGATATCTGTAAGCTCAAGGTCAGTTTCCTCTCTATAGTGAGTAACATTCTAGCATCTCTGGTTACATAGTGGAATCCTGTCTAAATAAGAAATACCTTCAGAAAATATGCAATTTTGTGAAGATTTACCAAAGTGCTGATGAACAAATAATGGGAAATTCGTTGACCTTAATGGGAATGGACATGAACCAGACTGAATCTTATGAGACACAGTAAAAGCAGAACTAAGAGGGAAGCTTGTGGCAATAAGTTCCCCCATTTCAAAAATAGGAAGGTTCCAAAAACAACTTATCAATGCATCTTAAGGGTCTAGAAAAGCAAGAGTAACCCAAAGATGCAGCAGTGGGTAAAAAAGCCTTCCAATCAGGTATGAGAACCTTAGTTTATACCCTCCAAGACCCATGATAAAGTTGAGAGCAGTAGTGATAGTTTTTGTACATTTATCACTACTGTGCAGAAATGGGGGATGGAGATAGGAAATTTTTCAGAAAACTGATGACTAGATTATGGGGTGTAAACTGCAGAAAATAAAAGAGACTTGTCTTAAACATGGTAGAATGAGAATGAAACCCTTAGATAGCCATTTGTCTTTCAAACCCATTTTATATACAGGTGTCTTCATTTGCACATGAATGCTTGTACAGAGGCAAATGTACATATACATTCACAAATACACATAGTGTATGTGTACAGACACTAACAAAATAGATACTAATAATAGAAATAATTAAAGAATCAAACGATTGGATGAAAAGTTGAAAATAGAAAAAACAATCCAGTAGATTTAGAACAATCGAGATAATGCTCAAATAAAATTAGAGAAAGTCAAAAGAAAAAAGAGTGTGAAGATCTGTCATAGAATGAAAGAAGTCTTCCAAATATATCAAAATGGGCTATATTTACCACACAGACTTTAAAAATGTAATTATTATTATTAAGATAGACTAAGGTCATGGGGTGGGATGTAATTCAACATGATATTCCTTATTGCAAAAAGAGCACACACAAAGGTGAGCACAAGGAAGAACATTGTGAAGAAAGAGGGAAATGTTATTATATCAAGGGGGGCCTAAGAAGAGAACAGTACAGCTAACATCTTGTTTCTAAGAATCCGGACCCAAGAATTGAGAAGAAATGATTGTAAATTGTTTTATCCACTCAACCTGTGTTATGTTACTATCACAAACCTAGCAACACAGGCTCCATTAATCAGAAAATGTGGTGCCTCTTAAGAAGGGGAAAATACTTGGTGAGGCTAATTATGAAAAGGGAAGGAGCAGGACAGAGGGCACAGGGAAGAGGCCCACGGAGGGAGGATGGGAGCTGAGCAGATCCAGGTATAATGCAGCATTACCTCCACTGCTTATTTCCTCATCCACTTCACAGGTTAAGTGGAGAGCATAGAGTCTGGAGGTGGACAGAGGCATCCTTATCAGGTGTTCCCAAGACAGTTCAGCGTCTGAAAGGGTTCAGACGTGGACAGATTTAAATACGATCCTTTTGAAAAGAATTTTGTCAGATAAGTTATTAAGTTGTCAATGCTGTGTGAAGTATAATCTGACTGGACACGTCTGTCTTCCAGCTTCAGCTGATGGATCCAGTACTCACGGAATTCACAGTCAATGCCTCCCTCTCCCTGTTGTTGGATTTGACAACCTCAGTAAGTTGTATAAGACACACATAATCCAGTAATTTTAATTATAACCTGCATGCAATAAGACACAATTTGCACTATGTTCATAGCAGCCTTATTTATAATAGCCAGAAGCTGGAAAGAACCCAGATGCCTCAACGAGGAATGGATTCAGAAGATGTGGTATATTTACACAATGGAATACTACTCTGAAATTAAAAACAATGAATTCACGAAATTCCTAGGCAAATGCTCAGAACTTGAAAATATCATCCTTAGTGAGGTAACCCAATCACAAAAGAACACACATAGTTTGCAGTCACTGATAAGGGGGTATTAACCCAGAATCTCGGAATACCTTAGACACAATTCGCATATCATTAGATTTCTAAGAAGATGGAAGGAGAGATCCCTAGTCCTGGAAAGACTGGATGTAGGGGAACGCCAGGACAGAGAAGCGAGAGGAGGTTGAATGGGGAAAAGAGTGAGGGAAGGGGGCTTATTGGACTTTCGGGGAGGGAGGAAACAGGAAAGGGGAAATGATTTTGAATGTAAATAAAAAAAACTTAGAAAATAATTTTTTTTAAAAAAAAAATAAGCTATATGCAAGATTGGGTAGATCTATCACTATACTAACTTATTCCTCAGCTATAATACCCCTTGCTTCTTGTGGTTTCTCCTTGCCACATGGTTCTGGTTCATCACTGCTGCCACCTCCTCTTCCTCCATCCTCTCTCCTTCTCCTTTTATCCTCTTCTATTCTGTCTGTCTACTTGTCCCCACTCTTAAACCTCCAGTCCCTCCTTTCCCTTCCTGCCCAAATGCAGGCTCTAGTCTTTATTTACCAGTTAAAATGGGGAGGAGGTTCACATGAGATTGCCTTAGTAGATGATGGACTGCTCATTGGGGAAATCCCCTCTTGAGCAAGCAGAATTACCACCAGAATATAAACAGTATCATGCCACCCCATAACATTCCTCCCTTATGTCCAATTAAAAAGCCTCTCTCTTATAATAACAAACAATACATACCAGGAACAATTTTGAAGCAATTATGAAAATTATTAAGTATGAATTATACTAATAACATCCAGTCCATCATACTTGGTAATGAAGATAAAGTCTTTTATTATCTATTGTGACTAAAAGAATTTACAGTTTTGTACCTCAATCATGTTTGATTTATTCTTGTATTACCAAATGAAAATCATCTTTTCAAATCGGGAACATCTTTAATGCTAACCTATTTAAGTTCAATTGTGAGACTATAATTAGTCTTCAACCCCATTAGTGATTTGAGAAGGAATTAAACATTGCCAGAACATGCAAGAGGCACACAGACACAGCTTCCAAAACTTAAACAATTGGCAGAAGCAGCTGACTGCCTGGACAGTCCCCAATATTCCTTATAACATTGGAGCATCTGTCTTCAGCCTTCTGGCCCAGAACCATCACCTTAAGTGAAGCAGGACTTATGAAGGAATATCTTACCCTGTATTGGCAGAGTTTACCAGTTGACTACCCTGCTTCTGTTCGTCCTTTCTGGACAGTATTCTGTCCGTGGATGAAATTATGGCATTTCTTGCCTAGTGATTAGCTTGGCACAATTGGAGCAACTCTACATGAAGGTATTGCTACTTATCTCCTTCCTTGAAGTGGAATGGGGGTACTATCAGGAACAGACATGTCTCATATTCAAACATTCTATTAATAATGGAATTATTTTAAATGTCTTATTTTGTGGATAGCTGATGCTTTTAATGACCATCTGTCTATATATAGCATAACTAAATTGCCAAACACGGATTATTTATTCATTATTTAAGTAATCTTGAAAATACTTTGTTGTAAGAAACTAAATTAGAATCTAATATGACAATGAGTTTCATCATCTGACTATTAATTTGCAGTAGGTAATCATCCTAAACAGTCTGTAATAGCAGCTATTAGAAGGACCAGGTCTAAATCTTCTATTCTTAAATGAGTTGTATAGCACAGTGCATACATAAGAGTAGCAAAATTAATTTTAAATGTTGTAGCAATATACAAAAATTTACATCAATGAAAACCTTAAAATTGTATCATTATATAAATTCTGTATCAGTGTAAGAAAATATAGCTTCAATTCTACATCAAAATATAAAGATTTCTACCAATGTAAAATTATGGCTTTAAAATTCTTTGCTTAAGAGTAAATTTAATAATCCATCCCTATTTGTCTATTTTATATAATAGTACTAAACCCCCTTTCTTTTCTACCCCTTGTTTTACCTAAGAAAGAATTATAGAGAAGAGGAAAGGAAATGTAGAAATCCCTGAGTCCAAGTTCTCTAGTTTTCTCTATGTCCAAAGATACAACACTTGTAAATTATCCCTTAAAATGACAACATATTTATTATTCATAAAATAACCAGAACCATCTACCACAACCTAAAGAACTGGAATGATGATCTTTTGCTTGCTTCTTGGTGAGTTGGTGTGAAAAAATCCTTCTGGGGTCCAAAACGGTAACAGGAAAGTTGGTTTTGTCAAAGGAGGGGTAGCTGATATCATTTGCTGTCCATTTTCTATGTGCTGAGAAAGTTCATGGCTAAGCTGAAGTTCTGGCTGTAATCATCTGAAAGGCTGGATGAGTGAGCTAGCTGTTCTGTAAACATCTGCAAGAAAGCCTTTAGAGGAAACAGCTTCCGTGTAATTGAGGTAGGATCAAGCAGGAAGCTGGAATGGAAGGTCCCAGTTTCTCAGCATCCTAGAGTGTGAGTCCTGTCAGGGATATCTTGCTCATCATCCATTGTGCAATATACAAACCTCACAAGCAACATACACCTTTGCAAAATCATTTGTGTGGAACATGCTGGGGCACAGATCGATTAAAGAAGATCAATTAAGGAAAGATAGCTGTCTTTCTTTAGAGGTTAGTTTGATTATGTAATTAAACTAAAATATAAATTTCTATTCATGCCATCTTAAATGATAGTATATAATAATAAGTCATGAGAGAATTTTGTACCCAATGAGATTTATTGGCTGTATATGGACATTTAAGTCTTAGCCTGTCCCTGAGCTGTTTCTGTGTACTAGTTAAGTCCATCATGCAGGAGGAGGGGGGAGGTTTTGAAACAACTGTCAGTCACACCACAGTCACTTGCAGAGAAAGCATATCTGCACACCTCAACACATTTTCCATATTCTCTGTATACATTCTAGTACCCAAGCATAGTCCCACATTTGTATGGATCTTGCCACATTAAGTAACATCATCAAGATATTCTCCCGTAATCATGCCCACAGAGTAACTTCATCTAGAAAGTCCCTCCTTGAGACTTCAAGTAATTCTACATTGTGTCACATTTACGATGAAAACCATCTCATCAAACTTATGTCCACAAAACATTTAGAGATCTTCATAAAACAGTTTCTTTTGGCCTACATTTCCATGTGGGGACAGTATGTGTGTGTGTGTGTTTGTGTGTGTGTGTGTGTGTGTATATATATTACATATATGTATGTATATATATATGTATGTGTGTGTGCATGTGCATATGTGTATTGATATATCTATATATGTATATATAGATATGTACACACACACACACACACACACACACACACACACAAACTCACATATGTCCATATGTATTTTGTTTTTATTTTAAGTGGATTGGTTTTGGCTTTGGCTAAATAGCATAAAAATCTGAGAAATGCTTTTCTGTTCCTGCAACAGAGAAGTTGGGACCACCAGACACAGGGACAATCAAGCATAATATCACTCGGGTCTCAGCCAGCTTGTGTGCTCGCTGCTCCCAAGAGCTGGGAAGGTCTGCGGTCACCTACGCACCAGGTCTGCTATGGGACATCTTCCCTAACTTCAGTACTTGCCCTAACTTCTCCATTGTGGTACCCACACTTACTCTGGTGTTTGGCTGTGTGCATTCACATCTGTACTGGTCAGGCTTTGATGGTTGCTGCTTTGTCCTTTTGACAGTGTCCTTCGCAAATCTATCCATTCTTATCTCCTTGTACTAAGCTCAAGTCCATGTGAATCAGAGACCTCCATATAAAACCAGACACACTGAAACTAATAGAAAAGAAGCTGGAGAAGAGCCTTGGGCACAGGGGCACAGGGGAAATTTTTCTGAACAGAACACCAATAGCTTATGCTCTAAGATCAAGAATTGACAAATCGGATCTCATGAAATTACAAAGTTTCTGTAAGGCAAAGGTCACTATCAATAGGACAAAACGTCAACCAAAGAATTGGGAATAGATCTTTACCAACCCTACATCCGACAGAAGGCTAATATCCAATATATACAAAGGACTCAAGTAGTTAGTCTCCAGAGAACCAAATAACCCTTTTTAAAAATGGTATACAGACCTTTAGAACTTGAAAATATCATCCTTAGTGAGGTAACAGGTGAAATGATTAAAATAGCTGATATATCAATCACCTCACCTACTAATTTTTTTTTGAGACATAAAATTTGTTTTAGTTATTTTGAGATAAATGATAGTCTTTTATTAAATAAGAACAAAACAAAACAAATCAACAACATTGAAAAAAAAAACAAAAATAGTATTGCAAAAGGAAAGGTTTGAGTTACGCATATGAGTACAGAGAAAGCTAAGTGTTGGACCTGAGATGAAAGTTCACAGAAAGTGTAACCAAGATGTTCTAAATAACTCAATTTAAAGTATCAAAGGTACATTCTGGTTAGTTTTAACATCAATCCCTGTTATGCACTGTTGCATTTATTCTCAGTAGTTAACCAGTAATACTGCAGAAGAAGTTTTAATATGTAATATATCTTAACAAAAGGAATTTAGTTTTGGTTCAATTTTTTTTTTTGCATTCTTTCCAACTTCTTTTTTTTTAAATTTTATTTTCTAAGTTTTTTTTATATACATTCAAAATCATTTCCCCTTTCCCGTTTCCTCCCTCCCCAAAAGTCCCATAAGCCCCCTTCCCTCACTCTTTTTCCCATTCAACCACCTCTCGCTTCTCTGTCCTGGTGTTCCCCTACATCCAGTCTTTCCAGGACCAGGGGTCTCTCCTTCCATCTTCTTAGAAATTTACTGATATGCGAATTGTGTCTAGGGTATTCCGAGATTCCTGGTTAATACCCCCTTATCAGTGACTGCATACCATGTGTGTTCTTTTGTGATTGGGTTACCTCACTAAGGATGATATTTTCAAGTTCTGACCCTTTGCCTAGGAATTTTGTGAATTCATTGTTTTTAATTGCAGAGTAGTAATCCATTGTGTAAATATACCACATCTTCTGAATCCATTCCTCCGTTGAGGGACATCTGGGCTCTTTCCAGCTTCTGGCTATTATAAATAAGTCTGCTATGAACATAGTGGAGCATGTGTCCTTATTGCATGCAGGTAAAGCCTCTGGCTATATTCCCAGGAGTGGTATAGCCGGATCCTCTGGGAGTGTCATGTCCAGTTTTCTGAGGAACCGCCAGACAGCTTTCCAGAGAGGTTTTACAAGCTTGCAATCCCACCAGCAGTGGAGGAGTGTTCCTCTTTCTCCACATCCTCGCCAACAACTGCTGTCTCCTGTGTTTTTGATCTTAGCCATTCTGACAGGTGTGAGATGGAATCTCAGGGTTGTTTTCATTTGCATTTCCCTAATGAATAAGGATGATGAACATCGCTTTAGGTGCTTCTCAGCCATTAGATATTCTTCAGGTGAGAACTCTTTGTTTAGCTCTGTACTCCATTTTTTAATAGGGTTATTTGGGTCTGTGTAGTTTAACTTCTTGAGTTCTTTGTATACATTGGATATTAGCCCTCTGTTGGATGTAGGGCTGGTAAATATCATTTCCCAGTTAGTTGGTTGCCTCTTTGTCTTTTTGACAGTGTCTTTTGCCTTGCAGAAACATTGTGATTTAATGATGTCCTATTTGTCAATTCTTGGTCTTAGAGCATAAGCTACTGGAGTTCTATTCAGGAAATTCTCCCCTGTGCCCATATGTTCAATGTTCTTCCCTAGTTTCCTTTCTATTAGTTTCAGTGTGTCTGGTTTTATGTGGAGATCCTTGATCCACTTGGAATTGACCTTAGTGCAAGGAGATAAGAATGGGTCTATTTGCATTCTTCTGCGTGTTGACCTCCAGTTGAACCAGCACCATTTGTTGAAAAGGCTATCTTTTTTCCACTGGGTGGTTTTAGCTCCTTTGTCAAAGATCAAGTGACCATAGGAGTGTGGATTCATTTCTGTGTCTTCAATTCTGTTCCATTGATCTACATGTCTGTTACTGTACCAATACCATGCGTTTTTTAACACTATTGCTCTGTAGTACAGCTTGAGGTCCAGAATACTGATTCCCCCAGATGTTCTTTTACTCTTGAGAATAGTTTTAGCTATTCTGGGTTTTCTGTTATTCCAGATGAATTTTTGAATTGCTCTTTCTAACTCTATGAAGAATTGAGTTGGAATTTTTATGGGGATTGCATTGAATCTGTATATTACTTTTGGCAAGATGGTCATTTTTACTATATTAATTCTGCCAATCCATGAGCATGGCAGATTTTTCCATCTTTTGAGGTCTTCTTCAATTTCTTTCTTCAGAGACTTGAAGTTCTTGTCATACAGATCTTTCACTTGTTTGGTTAGAGTCACGCCAAGATACTTTATATGGTTTGTGGCTATCGTGAAGGGTATCATTTCTCTTACTTCTTTCTCAGCTGCTTGTCCTTTGAGTATAGGAAGGCTACTGACTTGCTTGAGTTGATTTTATATCCGGCCACTTTGCTGAAGTCGTTTATCAGCTGTAGGAGTTCTCTGGTGGAGTTCTTTGGGTCGCTTAAGTATACTATCATATCATCTGCGAATAGTGATAGTTTGACTTCTTACTTTCCAACTTGTATCACTTTGAATCTTTTTGTTGTCTAATTGCTCTAGCTAGGAATTCAGGTACTGTATTGAAAAGATATGGAGAAAGAGGGCAGCCTTGTCTAGTCCCTGATTTTAGTGGGATTTCTTCAAGTTTCTCTCAATTTATATTGATGCTGACTACCGGTTTGCTGTAAATTGCTTTCACTATGTTTAGATATGGGCCTCGAAATCCTGATCTTTCCAAGACCTTTAGCATGAAAGGATGCTGAATTTTGTCAAATGCTTTCTCAGCATCTAATGAGATGACCATGTGGTTTTTCTCTTTGAGACTGTTTATATAGTGGATTACATTGATGAATTTCCTTATATTGAACCATCCCTGCATCCCTGGGATGAAGCCTACTTGATCGTAGTGAATGATCGTTTTGATGTGTTCTTGGATTCGGTTGGCAAGAATTTTATTGAGTATTTTTGCATCGATATTCATAAGAGAGATTGGCCTGAGATTCTCTTTCTTTGTCGGATCTTTGTGTGCTTTTGGTATTAGTGTAATTGTGGCTTCATAGAACGAGTTGGGTAGTGTTCCTTCTCTTTCTATATTGTGGAACAGTTTGAAGAGTATTGGTGTTAGGTCTTCTTTGAAGGTCTGATAGAATTCTGGACTGAAACCATCTGGACCTGTGCTTTCTTTGGATGGAAGACTTCCAATGACAACTTCTATTTCTTCAGGGGTTATAGGGCGGTTTAGATGGTCTGTTTGATCCTGATTTAATTTTGGTATTTGATATCTGTCAAGGAAATTGTCCATTTCCTGGAGATTTTCTAGTTGTGTTGAATACAGGCTTTTGTAGTAGGATCTGATGATTGTTTGAATTTCCTCGGTTTCTGTTGTTATCTCTCCCTTTTTGTTTCTGATTTTATTAATTATCAGTTTCAAAAAATGATCCACAAATTGTTACTAGAATTGAAGTGTTAATTTTACACAGATTAATTCAGACCAAAAGCTTTACAAGTTTCTTTTTTTATATTGGAGTTATTTTAGCATAAACATCATTTTTTTTTTCAAATACAGTGATCTACGGCATTTGTTATTGCATTTGGGTCACTTTATTTGCCTTCTGTTTTGAGCAATGCAGCAGGTTCTAACTTCTGAAGAGAATATTTCAGGCAGTCCCAAAGGTGACACTCATCCTACCTAAATGTGGAGTTTAAAACTGACTCCCGCTCCGTATATTTCATGCACTTGCTGGCCCAGCCCTACTGCTGTCTAAAGCATGTGTCCTTAAATGGGCTGGTGGCAGCCTTCATTCAAGTACTGGTCATGAGTGCAGCATGGAATCATCACTGCGAGATGCAAATAACAAAGGAATAGCAAGAAACGACTTTGGGATGTGCTTGAGAATCATGGAAACTGTCTACTGTAACTAATTGAAATGATTTTGTTTTAATTCTGTGTGGACTTTAAGGCATGCACAAGCTTATACTTTAAATAGATTATTAGAAAACTGAGATTTAAACAAGAAATTTAACTTCAACACATTGTTATTTATAATTTGAATTTTAATTTTAAAATTGTTTTATTTTGTATGCTAATTTTACTTTCTAGGTGCTCCCTCTCCCTTACATTTTCTGCATTCCTATTTGACTGAAGTGAAATAAATAAAATGCTTTAAAACATTTACAATTGAAAAACAAGCAGACACCTAAATAAGAATTGCTATATCTAATCATTTAAGTAGTTATTTCTGAAATAGAAATAAAATTACTTTCATGAATTAATATAATGAGGACTATGATGACTTACATCTCTGGAATGATTTTGTATATTAGTTTTTCAAACAAATCCAGTAGTTAATACTAAAAGCCAAGTTTCATGAAACATTGAAAGGAAGATCTAAAAGCAAAGCCATGGAAATCAAAGCAAGGAATACAATAATTTGTGAGGCCAGTTCTGAGGTAAGACTATTTTATTCAATTAATAAACAATAACTTAGATGTAAAATAATTTTTGTTAAGGTTTCAATCTAAAATCTTCCCTACAGGTTCTTGTACTGAATGTCTAATCTTCAGCACTAAGTGCTAATTTTAGAAACTTTCGAGCTTTGAGGAGGTATGGTCTATAGATAACTTGGGGTAGGTTCCCTAAGTACAGCCTGGCTCTGTTTTCTGTTCTGTTATAATCTGGAGTCCCTAACCAACAGGTAACCACTGTGGCTGGGTAGACCCACAATGCCCTCCATGTGGTTAATAAGCAGCGTTATCATATGTATTAGTATGAGAAGATGACTATGTTTTGTCTGAGCATGATAAATAATCTTGATATTATGTTATACTCACATGGAAGTCTTCAAATATGAACACACCATGGGAAAGAGGAATTGCAGAAACACTTTTAAAAGAATGACAAAAGTCATAATAAGATACATAACAGAAATGAGGAAACTTGGAAAAGAGTGAAAGAGTAAATAGGAGGGAAGAGGTCTCAGGGCACATAAATGAATCTAGATAAAATCTAAGTGCATAGGAAACTTGGAAAAGATCACATGAGGATTCAGAAGAAATTGGTTTTTATCATATTTGAAAATATAAGCATGGTTTATAGCATCAAGGAGCAAAAACATATTGGGTCTTAATATGCTTATTTATTTTTATTTTTTATTTTTTATTTTCTATATTTTTTATTTACATTCCCAATGATTTCCCCTTTCCCGATTCCCCCCTCCCCGGAAGTCCCATAAGTCCTCTTTCCTCCCCCTGTTCCCCAATCAACCTCCTCCCGCTTCTCTGTCCTGGTATTCCCCTACACTGCTACATCCAGTCTTTCCAGGACCAGGGGTCTCTCCTTCCCTTCTTCTTGGAAATCAATTTGTGTGAATTGTGTCTTGTGTATTCCTAGATTCTGGGTTAATATCCCCTTATCAGTGACTGCATACCATGTGTGTTCTTTTGTGATTGGGTTACCTCACTAAGGATGATATTTTCCAGTTCTGACCATTTGCCTAAGAATTTCATGAATTCGTTTTTTTTAATTGCAGAGTAGTATTCCATTGTGTAAATATACCACATCTTCTGTATCTATTCTTCCATTGAGTGACATCTGGGTTCTTTTCAGCTTCTGGCTATTATAAATAATGCTGCTATGAACATAGTGGAGCATGTGTCCTTACTCCATGCCGGGGAGGCCTCTGGGTATATGCCCAGAATTGATATAACAGGGTCTTCCTGGAGTGTCATGCAATGTATGATTCTTATTACCTGATCCAAAGCACTTTTGTTCTTTTGTCTCCCTCTGCTGTTCGATTCAGAACACTGCAGTCCTCTCTGAATCTTTTATTTGCAGGGAGGGGCTGAATGTAGAAAGATCCACAGGTTCTATGTTTCTGAGTTGTCTGTCTGTCTTTTGTTTGGATTGCAGATGATAGGGGATTATTCACACCAATGGTTCTGCTTTCTTCACTTTTTGGGATTTTCTTCAGTAGTTAAACCTTCCTGGAAACACACACATAGACACACATATAGTTTGTTTCCATCGTCATTTTAAACCTAATCAAGTTGATACTGAATAACAATCACCCAAGACATTAATGCCTTCTTATGTCAGTAGATCAGTCATTTATGGAAAATATTTAATTCATTTTTAAAATACGTATTTTTCTCTCCAGCTACATAGAAAACCAACATTGTTGTGGTTTTTGCATGTATATATTTGGTGTGTATGTATGTATGTACGTATGTATGTATGTATATGTATGTATGCATGTATCTGTGTGTGTGAATCAGAGGAATATGATTACTGTGTACATATGTGTATGTTCATGTTTGCATGTTGAAGCCAGACGTTCACACTGGATGTCTTCCTTAATCAGACTCCACCTATGTACTGAGGCAGGGTCTTGTGCTGAACCAAGAGCTCATTAATTAGGTTAATCTAGCTATAGCCAGCTTGCCCATGGATTAGCCTCCCATGAGTTGGAATTACAGGTGAGATTTTATGTGGATTTTCTAGATCTAGACTCTAGTTCACATCTTTGTGTGGTAAGTGGTTGATCTCATGAAAAAATTCCCCAAAATTTCTTTTCTTTTTGAGGCATCAACTCACTGTTTCACCTAGTTAGGACCTGAACTCATAATTCTCTATTTTAACTCCCCTGGTAATAAGATCAGTAGCATATGCCCCTAAACTTATTTGCTTTTTGAACTTCAATACATGAATAATGCTTTAACACACACATTTTGAGGTCAGAAATAAGTCTTAGACATCTAGAGTTACTAAGTATGATCATGTACTTTTTGGATGATGATTCTAAGATGAAATATGAGGTTAAGAAAATAACCTCTGCAACAACAAATCTTCAGAAACAGAGGAAAGTAGATATCTGTAAGCTCAAGGTCAGTTTCCTCTCTATAGTGAGTAACATTCTAGCATCTCTGGTTACATAGTGGAATCCTGTCTAAATAAGAAATACCTTCAGAAAATATGCAATTTTGTGAAGATTTACCAAAGTGCTGATGAACAAATAATGGGAAATTCATTGACCTTAATGGGAATGGACATGAACCAGACTGAATCTTATGAGACACAGTAAAAGCAGAACTAAGAGGGAAGGTTGTGGCAATAAGTTCCCCCATTTCAAAAATAGGAAGGTTCCAAAAACAACTTATCAATGGATCTTAAGGGTCTAGAAAAGCAAGAGTAACCCAAAGATGCAGCAGTGGGTAAAAAAGTCTTCCGATCAGGTATGAGAACCTTAGTTTATACCCCCCAAGGCCCATGATAAAGTTGAGAGTAGTAGTGATAGTTTTTGTACTTTTATCACTACTGTGCAGAAATGGTGGATGGAGACAGGAAATTTTTCAGAAAACTGATGACTAGATTATGGAATGTAAACTGCAGAAAATAAAAGAGACTTGTCTTAAACATGGTAGAATGAGAATGAAACCCTTAGATAGCCATTTGTATTTCAAACCCATTTTATATACAGGTGTCTGCATTTGCACATGGATGCTTGTACAGAGGCAAATGTACATATTAATTCACAAATACACATAGTATATGTGTACAGACACTAAGAAAATACTAATAATATAAACAATTAATGAATCAAACAATTGGATGAATAGTTAAAATTAGAAAAAATAATCCAGTAGATTTAAAACAATTGAGATAATGCTCAAATAAATAAAAATAGAGAAAGTAAAAAGAAAAAAGAGTGTGAAGATCTGTCATAGGATGAAAGGAGTCTTCCCAATATATCAAAATTGGTGGTGGCACACGCCTTTAATGCCAGCACTTGGGAGGCAGAGGCAGGCGGATTTCTGAGTTCGAAGCCAGCCTGGTCTACAGAGTGAGTTCCAGGACAGCCAGGGCTACACAGAGAAACCCTGCCTCGAAAAAAAAATTAAAATATATCAAAATGGTCTATATTTACCACACAGACTTTTAAAATCTATGTATTAAGATAGACTAAGGTCATGGGGTGGGATGTAATCCAACATGGTGTTCTGTATTGCAAAAAGAGCACACACAAAAGTAGGCACAAGGAAGAACATTGTGAAGAAAGAGGGAAATGTTATTATATCAAGGGGGGCCTAAGAAAAGAACAGTACAGATAACATCTTGTTTCTAAGAATCCGGACCCAAGAATTGAGAAGAAATGATTGTAAATTGTTTTATCCACTCAACCTGTGTTATGTTACTATCACAAACCTAGCAACACAGGCTCCATTTATCAGAAAATGTGGTTCCTCTTAAGAAGGGGAAAATACTTGGTGAGGCTAATTATGAAAAGGGAAGGAGCAGGACAGAGGCACAGGGAAGAGGCCCACGGAGGGAGGATGGGAGCTGAGCAGATCCAGGTATAATGCAGCATTACCTCCACTGCTTATTTCCTCATCCACTTCACAGGTTCAGTGGTGAGCATAGAGTCTGGAGGTGGACAGAGGCATCCTTATCAGGTGTTGCCAAGACAGTTCAGCGTCTGAAAGGGTTCAGACGTGGACAGATTTAAATAGGATCCTTTTGAAAAGAATTTTGTCAAATAAGTTATTAAATTGTCAATGCTGTGTGAAGTATAATCTGACTGGACACGTCTGGCTTCCAGCTTCAGCTGATGAATCCAGTACTCACAGAATTCACAGTCAATGCCTCCCTCTCCCTGTTGTTGGATTTGACAACCTCAGTAAGTTATATAAGACATACATAATCCAGTTATTTTAATTATAAGCTATATGCAAGATTGGGTAGATCTATCACTATAGTAACTTATTCCTTAGCTATAATACCCCTTGCTTCTTGTGGTTTCTCCTGGCCACATGGTTCTGGATCATCACTGCTTTCACCTCCTCCTCCATCCTCTCTCCTTCCTCTTTTATCCTCTTCTATTCTGTCTGTCTACTTGTCCCCACTTTTAAACCTCCAGTCCCACCTTTCCCTTTCTGCCCAAATGCAGGCTCTAGTCTTTATTTACCAGTTAAAATGGGGAAGAGGTTCACATGAGATTGCCTGAGTAGATGATGGACTGCTCATTGGGGGAATCCCCTCTTGAGCAAGCAGAATTACCACCAGAATATAAACTGTATCATGCCACCCCATAACATTCCTCCCTTTTGTCCAATTAAAAAGCCTCTCTCTCTTATAATAACAAACAATACATACCATTAACAATTTTGAAGCAATTATGAAAATTATTAAGTATGAATTATACTAATAATATCCAGTCCATCGTACTTGGTAATGAAGATAAAGTCTTTTATCATCTATTCTAACTAAAAGAATTTACAGTTTTGTACCTCAATCATGTTTGATTTATTCTTGTATTACCAACTGAAAATCATCTTTTCAAATGGGGAACATCTTTAATGCTAACCTATTTAAGTTCAATTGTGAGACTATAATTAGTCTTCAACCCCATCAGTGATTTGAGAAGGAATTAAACATTACCTGAATATGCAAGAGGCACACAGACACAGCTTCCAAAACTTAAACAATTGGCAGAAGCAGCTGACTGCCTGGACAGTCCCCCAATATTCCTTATAACATTGGAGCATCTGTCTTCAGCCTTCTGGCCCAGAACCATCACCTTAAGTGAAGCAGGACTTATGAAGGAATATCTTACCCTGTATTGGCAGAGTTTACCAGTTAACTACCCTGCTTCTGTTTGTCCTTTCTGGACAGTATTCTGTCTGTGGATGAAATTAGGGCATTTCTTGCCTAGTGGCTAGCTTGGCACAATTGGAGCAAATCCACATGGAGGCATTGCTACTTATATCCTTCCTTGAAGTAGAATGGGTGTACTATCAGGAGCAGACATGTCTCATATTCAAACAATCTATTAATAATGGAATTATTTTAAATGTCTTATTTTGTGGATAGCTGATGCTTTTAATGACCATCTGTCTATATATAGCATAACTAAATTGCCAAACACAGATTATTTATTCATTATTTAAGTAATCTTGAAAATACTTTGTTGTAAGAAACTAAATTAGAATCTAATATGACAATGAGTTTCATCATCTGACTATTAATTTGCATTAGGTAATCATCCTAAACAGATTGTAATAGCAGCTATTAAAAGGAACAGGTCTAAATTTTCTATTCTTAAATGAGTTCTATAGCACAATGCATACATAGGAGTAGCAAAATTAATTTTAAATGTTGTAGCAATATACAAAAATTTACATCAATGAAAACCTTAAACCTGTATCATTGTATAAATTCTGTATCAGTGTAAGAAAATATAGCTTCAATTCTACATCAAAATATAAAAATTTCTACCAATGTAAAATTATGGCTTTAAAATTCTTTGCTTAAGAGTAAATTTAATAATCCATCCCTATTTGTCTAATTTATATAATATTACTATACCCCCTTTCTTTTCTACCCCTTGTTTTACCTAAGAAAGAAGGATAGAGAAGAGGAAAGGAAATGTAGAAATCCCTGAGTCCAAGTTCTCTAGTTTTCTCTATGTCCAAAGATACAACACTTGTAAATTATCCCTTAAAATGACAACATATTTATTATTCATAAAATAACCAGAACCATCTACCACAACCTAAAGAACTGGAATGATGATCTTTTGCTTGCTTCTTGGTGAGTTGGTGTGAAAAAATCCTTCTGGGGTCCAAAACGGTAACAGGAAAGTTGGTTTTGTCAAAGGAGGGGTAGCTGATATCATTTGCTGTCCATTTTCTATGTGCTGAGAAAGTTCATGGCTTAGCTGAAGTTCTGACTGTAATCATCTGAAAGGCTGGATGAGTGAGCTAGCTGTTCTGTAAACATCTGCAAGAAAGTCTTTAGAGGAAACAGCTTCCGTGTACTTGAGGTAGGATCAAGCAGGAAGCTAGAATGGAAGGTCCCAGTTTCTCAGCATCCTAGAGTGTGAGTCCTGTCAGGGATATCTTGCTCATCATCCATTCTGCAATATACAACCCTCACAAGCAACATACACCTTTGCAAAATCATTTGTGTGGAACATGCTGGGGCACAGATCGATTAAAGAAGATCAATTAAGGAAAGATAGCTGTCTTTCTTTAGAGGTTAGTTTGATTATGTAATTAAACTAAAATATAAATTTCTATTCATGCCATCTTAAATGATAGTATATAATAATAAGTCATGAGAGAATTTTGTACCCAATGAGATTTATTGGCTGTATATGGACATTTAAGTCTTAGCCTGTCCCTGATTTGTTTCTGTGTACTAGTTAAGTCCAACATGCAGGAGGAGGTGGAGGTTTTGAAACAACTGTCAGTCACACCACAGTCACTTGCAGAGAAAGCATATCTGCACAACTCAACACATTTTCCATATTCTCTGTATACATTCTAGTACCCAAGCATAGTCCCACATTTGTATGGATCTTGCCACATTAAGTAACATCATCAAGATAATCTCTCGTAATCATGCCCACAGAGTAACTTCATCTAGAAAGTCCCTCCTTGAGACTTTCTTCAAGTAATTCTACATTGTGTCACATTTACAATGAAAACCATCTCATCAAACTTATGTCCACAAAACATTTAGAGATCTTCATAAAACAGTTTCTTTTGGCCTACATTTTCATGTGGGGACAATATGTGTATATGTGTGTGTGTGTATGTATATATTACATATATATGTATATATATGTGTGTGTGTGTTTGTGTGCATGTGCATGTGTGTATTGATATATCTGTATACGTATATATATGTACACACAGACACATATCCACAGAGAGAGAGAGTTTTTTGTTTTTATTTTAAGTGGATTTGTTTTTGGCCTTTGCCAAATAGCATAAAAATCTGAGAAATGTGTGCATGGGACATTCAATTAAGACATATGCCCCATATTTGACTCTCACACTGACAACCCACCTCCATAAACTCAAATACCTTCTGACTTACTTTTCCTCCTTTAAATGCATAAGGCTACTGAAAACAAAGTTAAAAGTTTTTATACCTTTTTACTATTATTTCCAGACCTTAGGATAGAATGTCATACAGAGATTTCTTTTTTATCAAATAGCTAATATATTCTGATATGATTAATTTCTGTGGCAGGTGAAGAAATTAAGGATACTTTTGACTTTTTGCCTCCATGCATGCATACTTTCATGCTTAGTGTGTGTGTGTGTGCATGTGTGTGTGTGTGTGTGTTTTTCTGTCACCCATTTTTTAAAAAAATTAATTAGTTTATTTGTTTACATCCAAAATGCTGCTTCCCCAATGGTTCCTCCCTCACTGAGTACCTTTCCACTATCCCATCTCCTCTTCTCCTCTGAGAGGTTGGGATACCACCTTGAGTATCGTCCTACCCTGGAACACCAATTCTCTACCAAATTAGGTACATCCTCTCCCACTGAGGCCATACGGGGAAGCTATGAAGACTGAATTGCCTGTCTGCTACATACAGCATATTTGTATTAACTTTTCTGGGAATTGTATACAGTTCAATCTTATCACAGTTTCTTCTCTTTCTTTCGATGTTCACCCCCCCCCCTTTCCCTGCTCCACAGAACAGAACAAAACCCCACCAAGTTGTAGATGTCAGGAAATAATGAAACTGAGGACTGAAACCAACCAAATAGAACAAAGAGAACTATACAAAGAATCAACAAAACCAGGAGCTGGTTCTTTGAGATAATCAACAAGATAGATAAACCCTTATCCAGACTATCCATAAGGCATAGAGAGAGTATCCAATTAACAAAATTAGAAATGAAAAAGGAGACATAATAACAGAAACTGAGGAAATTAACAAAACATCAGATCCTACCATAAAAGTCCATACTCAACAAAATGGGAAAGTCTAGATGAAATGGATGCCTTTCTAGATAGATACCAGGTACAAAATTTAAATCTGGATCAGATAAACAATCTAAGCAGCCTTATAATCTCCATGGAAATAGAAGCAGTCACTAAAAGGCTCCCAATAACAAAAATGCACAGAAACAGATGGTTTTATTGCAGAATTCTATAAAACCTTCAGAGAAGACCTAATACCAATACTTCTCAAATTTTCCATGAAATAGAAAGAAAAGTTATATTACCTAATTTGTTTTATGAAGCCACATTTAGGCTGATACCTAAATCACAGAAAAACACTAGAAAGATAATTTCCAAACAATTTCCCTGATGAATATTTAAGCAAAAGTATTCAATAAGATTCTCTCAAACTGAATCCAAGAATATCTCAAAATGATCTTTCACGATGATCAAGTAGGCTTTATCCCAGGAATGCAGGGATGTCTCAATATACAAAAATCCATCAACATAGTCCACTATGTAAACACACTCAAAGAAAATAAATCACACAATAATCTCATTAGATGCTGAGAAAGTCTTTAACAAAATACAACACCCTTTTATTTTAAAGGTCTTGGAATGATCAGGAATTTAAAGAATTTAAGGTACATATTTAGCATAATAAAATCAATATATAACAAACCAATAGTCAATATCAAACTAAATGGAGATAAACTTGGAGCAATCTTACTATAATCAGGGGAAAGACAAGGCTGCCTTCTCTCTCCCTATTTATTCATTATAGTACTTAACTTTCACCCAGAGCAATTAGACAACAAATGGAGGAAAAAATGGATACAAATTGTAAATTAAGATGTAAAGATATCACTATTTGCAGATGATATGATAGTATACATTGGAAACCCAAGCATTCTACCATAGAACTTCTACAGCTGATTAACAACTTCAGTGGATTGATATAACTCAAAAAGATTAGTTGCCTTCCTGTACAAGAAGGATAAATAGACTGAGAAAGGAATGAGGGAAATTACACCATTCATAATAGTCACAAGCTATAAAATATTATTATGTGATTCTAACCAAGAAAGTAAAAATATCTGTATCAAAAGAACTTCAAGTCTCTGAAGAAAGTAATTGAAGAAGACCTTAGAAGATGGAAAGATCTCCCAAATTCATGGATGGACAGGATTAACATAGTAAAAACAGCCATTTTACCAAAAGCAATCTACAGATTTAATACAATCCTTATCAAAATTCAAACTCAATTCTACACAGAGATAATTTCTCAAATTCATCTGGAATAACAAAAAAACCCAGGATAGTGAACATAATTCTCAACAATAATAGAGCTTCTGGGGGAATCACCATCTCTGATTTAAAGGTCTAGAAAAGAACAATAGTGATAGAAACTGAATGGGATCGGTACAGAGAAAAGCAGGTAGCACAATAGAATAAAACTGAAGAATTAGAAATTAACCCACACACATATGGTCATGTGATCTTTTCCAGTGAAGCCAAAACCAATCAGTGGAAAAAAGGCAGCATATTCAACAAATGATGCTGTTTCATATGGTGGTAGGCATGTAGAAGAATGCAAATTGATCCATTCTTATCTCCTTGTACTAAGCCAAGTCCAAGAGGATCAAGGACCTCAACATACAAAAGACACATGGAAGTTTTTAGATCTAAGCTAATAAGCAAAGACAGTGATATATCTATGGAAATATGATGGGGGAGTGAATGGAATGAAAGGCAGATTCTGCCACAAGGTTCCCTGAGAATTTTATCATTGTAAAAAAATTCTTGGGATAAAACAATTTTAAAGATCTTTGCTCCAGCATCAGGGCGGTTGGGACCCCCAGGCTCAGAGACAGACAGGCATAATATCGCTTGGATCTCAGGCAGCTTGTGTGCACTCTGCTCCCAAGGGCTGGGCAGGTCAGTAGTAACCAGCACACCAGCTCTGCTGTGGGACTTCTGCCTTGCAGAGGGACACCGCCCCCCGCCCTGGGCGGGAGCCTACCAGCTTCCCTTTTGCGACCTCTGTTCCTGGATCAACTGCACTGAGGAGACAGGTACCCAGGTTCCCCCCAATATAACATCGCTTGGGACACAGCCTGTTGGGGCTTCCATCTGTGTCTAAGAGCTGGACAGCACTGTGGTAGTCTGGGCTACAGCTCTGCTGTGGGCCATCTCCCCAGCAGAGTGACCTGCGCCACCAGGAGAGTACAGAGTACACTCCTCCATCTTTGCTCCAGCATCAGGGCAGTCGGGACCACCAGGCTCAGAGACAGACAGGCATAATATCGTTTGGGTCTCAGGCAGCTTGTGTGTACCCTGCTCCCAAGAGCTGGGAAGGTCTGCAGTAACCAAAGTGCCAGCTCTGCTGTGAGACTTCTGCCCTGCAGAGGGACCCCCCTCGCCCCCCCCCCCCACTTTGGGAGAGATCACACAACCCTGCACAGGGAAGGAGCCTACCAGCCTCCCTTTGGCAACCTATGATCCGGGAATCCACTACACTGAACCTTTGGATGTGCAGGAATTCACCAATATAACATGACTTGGGGTAAGGCACATCAGGGCTCCAAAGTCACTCAGGAGCAAGGCAGGCCCTAGAAATCGGTGCCAGGAGAATCCCGATAACCCAGGGGGGCCAGAAATAGCTTTGCAGACTCACAGGAAGTCCAACCAACAGCCAGTGACAGCAGGACCAACTAACACCAGAGGTAACCAGATGGCAAAAGGCAAACGTAGGAACGTTACTAACAGAAATCATAGTAATATGGCACCATCCGAACCCAACTCTCCAACAGCAGCAAGTCCTGGATACCCCACCACACCCGAAAGACAAGATCTGGATTTAAAATCACTTCGCATGATGCTATTAGAGGAATTCAAGATGGACACAAATAAATCTAATAAAGAATTATAAGAGATCATAAATCAACGGTTAGAAGCCCTTACAAAGGAAACACAAAAATCACTTAGAGAAATGCAGGAGAACATGGATCAACAGATGGAGGCCCAAAAGGAGGCAGCACAAAAATCACTTGAAGAAATGGATCGACGGGTAGATGCACTTTCAAAGGAATCACAAAAATTGCATAAAGAAATGCAGAAGATTATAGGTCAACAGATGGATGTCCGTAGGGAGGCAACGCAAAAATTGCTTAAAGAAATGAATCAACGGATAGATGCCCTTACAAAGGAAACACGAGAATTGCTTAAAGAAATGCAGGAGACGATGGATCAACAGATGGAAGCCCGTGAGGAGGAAACACAAAAAATCACTTGTAGAAATACAGGAGAACTTGGGTCAACAGGCAGAAATCCTGAAAGAGGAAATGAAAAAATATCTTAAATACAGGAAAACACAAACACACAAGGGAAGGATATGAGCAACTCCATTCAGGATATAAAAAAAGAAGAAGAAACAACTAAGAAATCACAAAGGGAGACAATTTTGGAGATAGAAAACCTTCGGAAGAAATCAGGAGTCATAGATGCAAACATCAACAATAGAATACAAGAGATGTAAGAAAGAATCTCAGGTGCTGAAGATACCATAGAAAGCATCTACTCAAGAGTCAAAGAAAATGCAAAATGCAAAAAACGTGTAACCCAAAACATCCAGGATATCCAGGACACAATGAGAAGACCAAACCTAAGGATTATAGGTATAGATGAGAGTGAAGATTTGCAACTTAAAGGGCCAGTAAACATCTTCAACAAAATTATGGAGGAAAACTTCCCTAACCTAAAGAGAGAGATTCCGATGAATGTACAAGAAGCCTACAGAACTCCAAACAGACTGGACCAGAACAGAAATACCTTCCATCACATAATAATCAAAACATCAAATGTACTAAACAAAAAAAAGAATATTAAAAGCAGTAAGAGAAAAGGGCCAAGTAACATACAAAGGAAGACCTATCCGAATCACTTCAGACTTCTCACCAGAGACTATGAAAGCCAGAATATCCTGTGCAGATCTCATGCAGACACTAAGCGAGCACAAAGGCCAGCCTAGACTACTATACCCAGCAAAACTCTAAATCACCATAGATGGAGAGACCAAGATATTCCATGATAAAACCAAATTTTCACAATATTTTTCCACAAACCCAGCACTGCAAAGGATAATAGGTGGAAACTGCCAATACAGGGAGAGAAACAACATCCTGGAAAAAATGAGATAGTAACCTTCTTGCATCCAACCCAAAAGCAGATAACCACTCAAACATAAAGAAAACGTCAAGATTGGCAGGTGGAAATAATCACTATTCCTTAATCTATCAATATCAATGGTCTCAATTCCCCAATAAAAACACATAAACTAACAGACTGGATATGTAAACAGGACCCAGCATTTTGCTGCATGCAGGAAACGCACCTCAGTATCAAAGACAAACACTTCCTCAGAGTAAAAGGCTGGAAAACAATTTTACAAGCAAATGGTTCCAGGAAACGAGCCAGGGTAGCCATTCTAATATCAGATAAAATTGACTTTCAACCTAAAGTCATCAAAAAAGACACAGAAGGACACTACATACAGATCAAGGGAAAAATACACTAAGAAGAACTCTCAATTCTGAATATCTATGCTCCAAATGCAAGGGTACCCTCATTCGCAAAAGAAACTTTACTAAAGCTCAAATCACACATCGCACCTCACACAATAATAGTGGGTGACTTCAACACTCCGCTCTCTGAAATGAATCGTTCAGGAAAGCAGAAACTAAACAGGGAAACGGTGAATCTAATTGAAGCCTTGGACCAAATGGAACTAACATATATATATATATATATATATATATATATATATATATATATATATATATATATATATATATATATAACATTTCATCCTAGAGCAAAGAATACACCTTCTTCTCAGCACCTCATTGTACCTTCTCCAAAATCAACCATTTAATTGGTCACAAATCAGACCTCAACAGATATAAGAAGATAGAACTAATCCCATACCTCCTATCAGATCACTATGGTATAAGGGTGGTCTTCAATGGCAACAAAAACAACAGAAAACCCACATACACATGGAGGCTGAACAATACTCTACTCAATGATAACTTGGCCAAGGTGGAAAGAAAGAAAGAAATCAAAGATTTTTAAAATTTAATGAAAATGAAAGCACAACATACCCTAAATTATGGGACACAATGAAAGCAGTGCTAAGAGGAAAATTCATAGCCCTGAGTGCCGCCAAAAAGAAACGGGAGACAGAATACACTAGCAGCTTATTGACACACCTGAAAGTCCTGGAACAAAAAGAAGCAAATACACAAAAGAGGAGTAGAAGGCAGGAAATCATCAAACCGAGGTCTGAAATCAATCAAGTAGAAACAAATAAAACCATACAAAGAATCAACAAAATGAGGAGTTGGTTCTTTGAGAAAATGAACAAGATAGATAAGCCCTTAGCCAGCCTAGCCAGAGGGCACAGAGACAGTATACAAATTAATAAAATCAGAAACGAAAAAGGAGAGATAAAAACAGAAACTGAGGAAATTCAAAAAAAATCATCAGATCCTCCTACAAAAGTCTGTATTCAACACAACTAGAAAATCTCGAGGAAATGGACAATTTTCTTGACAGATACCAAATATCAAAATTAAATTATGAAGAAATAGACCATCTAACCCATCCTATAACCCCTGAAGAAATAGAAGTCGTCATTAGAAGTCTTCCAACTAAAACAGCACAGATCCAGATGGTTTTAGTGCAGAATTCTATCAGACCTTCAAAGAAGACCTAACACCAATACTCTTCAAACTATTCAATAAAATAGAAACAGAAAGAACACTATTCAACTCATTCTATGAAGCCACAATTACGCTAATATCAAAAGCCCACAAAGATCCAACAAAGAAAGAGTATCTCAGGCCAATCTCTCTTATGAATATCGATGCAAAAATACTCAATAAAATTCTTTCCAACCGAATCCAAAAATACATCAAAACAATCATTCACCACGATCAAGTAGGCTTCATCCCAGGGATGCAGGGATGGTTCAATATAAGGAAATCCATTAATGTAATCCACTATGTAAAAAATCTCAAAAAAAAAACACATGATCATCTCATTAGATGCTGAGAAAGCATTTGACAAAATTCAGCATCCTTTCATGCTAAAGATCTTGGAGAGATCAGGAATTCGAGGCCCATATCTAAACATAGTAAAAGCAATTTACAACAAACCAGTAGCCAACATCAATCTGGAGAAAAAATTGAAGCAATCCCACTAAAATCAGGGACTAGACAAGGCTGCCCTCTCTCTCCATATCTTTTCAATATAGTACTTGAAATTCTAGCTAGAGCAATTAGACAACAAAAGGAGGTCAAGGGGATACAAATTGGAAAGGAAGAAGTCAAATTATCACTATTTGCAGACGATATGATAATATACTTAAGCAACCCAAAAAACTCCACAAGAGAACTCCTACAGCTGATAAACAACTTCAGCAAAGTGGCCGGATATAAAATCAACTCAAGCAAGTCAGTAGCCTTCCTATACTCGAAGGATAAGCAGACTGAGAAAGAAGTAAGAGAATTGATAGCCTTCACGATAGCAACAAACCATATAAAGTATCTTGGTGTGACTCTAACCAAACAAGTGAAAGATCTGTATGACAAGAACTTCAAGTCTCTGAAAAAGAAATTGAAGAAGACCTCAGAAGATGGAAAAATCTGCCATCCTCATGGATTGGCAGGATTAATATAGTAAAAATGACCATCTTGCCAAAAGCAATATACAGATTCAATGCAATCCCCATCAAAATCCCAATTCAATTCTTCATAGAGTTAGAAAGAGCAATTCAAAAATTCATCTGAAATAACAGAAAACCCAGGATAGCTACAACTATTCTGAAGAGTAAAAGAACCTCTGGGGGAATCAGTATCCCAGACCTCAAGCTGTACTACAGAGCAATAGTGTTAAAAACCGCATGGTATTTGTACAGTGACAGGCATGTAGATCAATGGAACAGAATTGAAGACCCAGAAATGAATCCACACTCCTATGGTCACTTGATCTTTGACAAAGGAGCTAAAACCATCCAGTGGAAAAAAGATATCCTTTTCAACAAATGGTGCTGGCTCAACTGGAGGTCAACATGCATAAAAATGCAAATTGACCCATTTTTATCTCCTTGCACTAAACTCAATTCCAAGTGGATCAAGGACCTCCACATAAAACCAGACACACTGAAACTAATAGAAAGGAAACTAGGGAAGAACCTTGAACATGTGGGCACAGGGGAGAATTTCCTGAATAGAACTCCAATAGCTTATGCTCTAAGGTCAAGAATTGACAAATGGGACCTCATTAAATTACGAAGTTTTTACAAGGGAAAAGACACTGTCAAAAAGACAAAGCGGCCACCAACTAAGTGCAAACGATCTTTACCAACCCTACACCCGATCCAACAGAAGGCCAATATCCAATATATACAACGAACTCAAGAAGTTAAACTCCAGAGAGGCAAGTAACCCTATTAAAAAATGGGGTACAGAACTAAACAAAGAGTTCTCACCTGAAGAATATCTAATGGCTGAGAAGCACCTAAAGAGATGTTCATCATCCTTAGTCATTAGGGAAATGCAAATCAAAACAACCCTGAGATTCCATCTCACACCAGTCAGAATGGCTAAGATCGAAAACACAGGAGACAGCAGTTGTTGGAGGATATGTTTAGAAAGAGGAACACTCCTCCACTGCTGGTGGGATTGCAAGCTGGTTCAACCACTCTTGAAAGCAGTCTGGCTTTTCCTCAGAAAACTGCGCATAACACTCCCGGAGTATCCTGCTATACCACTCCTGAGCATATATCCAGAGGCTTTCCCTGCATGCAATAAGAATACATGCTCCACTGTGTTCATAGCAGCCTTATTTATAATAGCCAGAAGCTGGAAAGAACCCAGATGTCCCTCAATGGAAGAATGGATTCAGAAGATGTGGTATATTTACACAATGGAATACTACTCTTCAATTAAAAACAATAAATTCACGAAATTCCTAGGCAAATGGTCAGAACTTGAAAATATCATCCTTAGTAAGGTAACCCAATTACAAATGAACACACATAGTATGCAGTCACTGATAAGGGGATATTAACTCATAATCTCAGAATACCCTAGACACAATTCGCATATCAATAGATTTCCAAGAAGATGGAAGGAGAGACCTCTGGTCCTGGAAAAGACTGCATGTAGGGGAATGCTATACAGAGAAGCGAGAGGGGATTGAATGGGGAAAAGAGGGAGGGAAGGGGGCTTATGGGACTTTTGGGGAGGGAGGAAACGGGAAAGGGGGAATGATTTTGAATGTATATAAAAATATAAAAAAATAAAAAAAAGATTTTGAAAAAAATAACTGCATGGTATTAGTACAGTGACAGATAGGTAGATCAATGGAATAGAATTGAAGACCCAGAAATGAACCCGTACACCTATGGTCACTTGATCTATGACAAAGGAGGTGAAACCATCCAGTGAAAAAAATATAGTCTTTTCAGCAAACGATGCTGGTTCAACTGACAGCTATCATGCAGAAGAATGCAAATCAATCCATTCTTACCTCTTTGTACAAAACTCAAGTCCAAGTGGATCTAGAACCTTCAAATAAAACCAGACACACTGAAACTAATAGAAAAGAAAGTGGTAAAGAGCCTTGAGCACAAGGGCACAGGGGAAATTTTCTTGAATAGAACACCAATAGCTTATGGTCTAAAATCAAGAATCAACAAATAGCATCTCATAAAATTACAAAGTTTTTGAAAGGCAAAGGACACTCTCAATAGGACAAAATGGCCACCAATAAATTGGGAAAAGATCTTCACCGACCCTACATCCAACAGAGAGCAAATATCCAATATATACAAAGAGCTCAAGAAGTTAGACCCAATAGAAACAAATAACCCTATTAATAATCTCTGGGGTACAGAGGTAAACAATGAATTTTCAAGTGAGGAATATTGAATGTCTGAGAAACACCTAAAAAATGTTCAATATCATTAGTCATCAGGGAAATGCAAATCAAAACAACACAAGATTTCACCTCACACCAGTCAGAATGGCTAAGATCAAAAACACAGGAGACAGCAGGTGCTGGTGAAGATGTTGAGAAAGAGGAACACTCCTCCACTGCTGGTGGGATTGCAAGCTGGTACTACTACTCTTGAAATCTGTTTCACAGTTCCTCAGGAAATTGGACATAGTACTACCAGAGGACCCAGCTATACCAATCCTTTGCATATACCCAGAAGATGATTCAAAATGTAGCTATGACACATGCTCCATTATGTTTATAGCAGCTTTAGTTGGAATCTGGAAAGAACTCAGAAGTCCCTCAACAGAGGAATGGATACAGAAAATGTCCTATATTTACACAATGGAATACTACACAACTATTAAAAGCAATGACTTCTGGAAATTCTTAGGCAAATGAATGGAACTAGAAAGTATCATCCTGAGTGAGTATGCACTCACTGATAAGTGGATATTAGCCCATAATCTTGGAATACCCAAAATATAATTCACAGACCACATGAAGCTCAAGAAGAAAAAAGACCAAAGTGTGGATGCTTCAGTCATTTTTAGAAGGGGGAATAATACTCAGTGGAGGAAATATAGAGAAAAAGTGCAGAGTAGAGACTGAAGGCAAGGTCATCCAGAGACTGTCCCACCTCAGGATTCATCCCATGTATAGTCACCAAACCAAGACACTATTGTGGATGCCAAGAAGTACTTGCTATCCGGAGCCTAATATATCTATCTCTTGAGAGGCTTTGCCAGAGCCTGACAAATACAGAGGCAGATGCTCACAGATAACCACTGGACAGAGCACGAGATCCCCAATGGAGGAGTTAGAGAGAGGACTGAAGGAGCTGAAGGGGTTTGAAACCCTATAGGACAATGTAAACCAACCAGAACCACCCCCCTCCCTCAGATATTCCAGTGACTAAACCACCAACCAAAGAGTACACATGGAAGGACCCATGGCTCCAGCTGCATATGTAACAGAAGATGGCCTTATCTAGCATCAATGGTAGGAGAGGCCCTTTGTCTTGTGAAGGCTCTGTGTCCCAGTGTAGGGGAATGCTAGGGCAGGAAGGCAGGAGTGGGTGGGTGAAGGAACACCCTAATAGAAGCAGGGGGAGGGGGGATGGAAAAGGGCGTTTCTGGGAAGGGAGACAAGGAAAAAGGATAACATGTGAAATGTAAAAAAACAAAATATCCAATAAAAAAAGGAAAAAAATTGAAAATTTTCTGTAATGTGAAGGACACTGTCAATAGGATTAAATAGCAAACCACAGATTGGGAAAAGATCTTTACAATCCTAGATCTGATAAAGGGCTAATGTCCTAAATATGCAAAGAACTCAAGAAGTTAGACTCCAGAGAACAAATAATCTTATTAAAAAACTGGGTACAAAGCTAAACAGAGTATTCACAACTGAGGAATATTGAATGGCTGAGAAGCACTTAAATGTTCAACATCCTTATTCATCAGGGAAATGCAAATCAAAACAACCCTAAGATTCCACCTCATACCAGTCAGAATAGCTAAGATCAAAAATTGAGGTAACAGTAGATGCTGGTTAGGATGTGGAGAAAGAGGAACACTTCTGAATTTTTGGTGGGATTGCAAGCTCATACAACTCTGGAAATAAGTCTGGCAGTTCCTCAGAAAACTGGACACAGTACCACCTGAGGTCCTAGCTATATCACACTGGGGCATATACCAAATTGATGCTCTATGTTCATAACAGCCTTATTTATAATAGCCTGAAGCTAGAAAGAACCAAGATGTCCCTCAATAGAGGAATGGATTCCAAAAATGTGGTACATTCCCACAATGGAGTACTACTCAGCTATTAAAAACAATGACTTCTGGAAATTCTTAAGTAAATGAATGGAACTTGAAAGTATCATCATGAGTGAGGTAACCAAGTCACAAAAGGACATACATGATATGTACTCACTGATAAGTGGATATTAGCCTAAAAGATGCTTGGAATATCCACAATACTACTTGAAGACCATATGAAACCCAAGAAGAAAGAAGACCACACCAAAGTGTGGATGCCACAGTCCTACTCCAAAGGAAGAAAATGATCTCAGGATGCATAGGGTGAGGGGGATTTGGGAGGGAAGGGCAAAAGAGGGGCCAATTCTGATATGATAGGGGATGGGGGAGAAGTACAGAGGGTTAGGAATTTGCAAGGAATTGTGTACCATTTTGGGAGGGGATCTGGGAGTAGACAATAGGGAGAACATTAGCCAAAATACCCAACAAAGTGGAGATAGAACTGTAGAGACTATATCCAGCACAGCCCCCAGTTGAGGTATGGGGTCACCTATCCATCTGAAAAATATTAATCCAGTATTCCTCCTGTCAAAATGAAATTCAGGGACAAGGAATGGTGTAGAGACTGAAAGAAAGTCCAACCAGAGATTGCCCCACCTAGGGATCCATCCCATCTGTAGACACCAAAACCAGACACCATAGCTGATACCTTGCTGACAGCAACTTGGTATGGTTGCTGTCATACTGAGAGACTCTGCCAGAGTCTGACCAATACAGATGGAGATAAACACATCCAAACATGGGACTGACCACAGGGATTAAGTTAGGGCAAGAACTGAAGGAGCTGTAGGGGTTTGCAACACCATAGGAAGAACAACATTATCAACCAAGCAAATCCCTCAAAGCTCCTAGAGACTAAACCACCAACCAAAGAGTACACATGGAGGAACCCATGGCTCCAGCGGGATATGTCTTATCTGGCATCACTGAGAAGGGGGCTCCTTGGTCCTGTGGAGACTTGATGACCCAGGGTAGAAGAATGCTAATCCACTGAGACAGGAGTGGGTGTGCAGGTGGGGGAAACCCTTATAGAGGCAGGGGGACTAGTACGAATGCTATAAAACTTACCAGAAATGTTGGGGTATAATAAAGGCAGTTAGTTTTATGAAAAAAGTTGATATCTATAAGTAGTTAAATTAAAAAGATAATCAGAGATAACTCAAATAAATAAGTTAATTAGTCAGCCCAAGGTCTTAGTAAAAGTAATCTTAAAAATAATAGAAATGGGAGTTGTATTTAATATATATTAAATACAAATGTACATATAAACTGTTCAGGTGCTTTGATTTAGCATAATAATTCAATAAATGTTATTTGTTATTAAATCTATTGATATTATTAAAGCAATATTAAGCATCTTTAACTTTTTTCACAAATATCTTATAGACATTTTTTGATATTCTAAGAAAAAGTTCTCACAAATTTATAAAAATTAAATATCACTTTTTGCTTCTTATTTATATTCAGCTCTTATATTCAGTTTCTTGCCTAGGCAATTGTCTTTATTTTCTGTTCCCATTGTATTCCATTTCCCCAAAAGTCATGAAACTATTTATTCCAGGTAGGATTACAGTAACAGATTAAAGTAAGGATTTCAACACAGCCAAATTTGGTAAAAAATGCTAATCTGCCTTCAGTACTTTCTTATCCACTAGAGTTTTTCTTCTGTGTTAGGTTTTTGTGTTGGGTGATATTTAGTTAATGCTTCCATCACATTCCTTGTTATAAATCTTTTAAAATTGTTTGCATTTCCTTGACTTAAGTTTGGAAGACCATATGTTCCAGAAATTCCTCTTTCTCATTCAGATTTTTGAATACTTTGGAAATTATACTTAATCAAAGAATTCCTAAATTATCCTCTATAGTAGTTCATGGGTATCTTTATCCTTTTAATCTACCACATTTTAAAATTTATGTCTTCATTCTTTTTTTGTTGTTAGCTTGGAAAAGGGTTTGTTACTTTTGTTTATGTTTTTAAGGAATACATTCTTTGTTTCCTTGACTCTTTTGTTTTAGATTCATCTTATATTAATTTCTGTCCTGATTGTTTTTCATTTCTATTATTTTTAAGATTAGTGAGTGGATGCTTTACTAAGACCTTGGGCTGATTCATTAACATTTATTTGAGTTATCTCTGATTATCTTTTTAATATAAATACTCATAGATATCAACTTTTTACATAGAAATAATTGCCTTTTTTATACCCCAACATTTCTGGTAAGTTTTATTATCACTTACTTCTATGGAATTGTTTTTGCCCTGTTTAGAATTCTTCAATTGCCAATGTAACAAAATTGCAACCTGCAGAATGCAAAAAGATTTTCACCAACCCCACATCTGACACAGGGCTAATTTGTAAAATATATAAAGAAGTCAAGAAACTAGATATCAACAAACCAATAATCCAATTTTTTTTTAAAAAAAAGTGGGTATGGCTCTAAACAATAATTCTTAACAAAGGAATCTCAGATGGTCAAGAAACAAAAGTTCAACATCCTGATCCATGAGGGAATTGCAAATTAAAATGACTTTGAGACTCCACCTTACACTTGTCAGTAGGCTAAGATCAAAAAGAAAAGTGACAGCTCATGTTGGTGAGCATCTAGAGCAAGGAGAATATTTCTCCATTGCTGGTGGGAATGAAAACTTGTAGAATCACCATGGAAATCAATTCGGTGGTATCTCAGAAAATTGAAAATTGATCTATCTTAAGACCCAACTATACCACTCCTGGGAATATACCCAAAAGAAGATCCCCATACAAGGACACTTACTTAACTATGTTCATAGCAGATTTATTCATAATAGCTGAAAAGTGGAAACAACCTAGGTTTGCCTCAACTAAAGAATGGATAAAGAAAATGTGGTGCATTTACACAGTGGAGTATTGCTCAGCTGTTAAAAATATAACAACATAAAATTTGCAGGAAAATGGTTGGAAGAAGAAAAAATGAATCATCTGGAGTGAGGAAACCAAGATCCAGAAAGAAAAACTTAGTATGTATTCACTTATAAGTGGATATTAGCTGTGAAGTAAAGGATAACAATGTTGCAATCAATAGACCCAGAGAAGCTAAGTAACCAGGAATGCCCCCAAGGAGGAGGGGCAAATGCACGAATCTTCCTCAGAGAGGAAGTAGATTTGATATTGTTGGTCCATTCCCAGTCCCTCATTTCCTGTAGATAGCATAAGTTTTAGGTTGAAGGTTTTGTGGATAGGATGATGTCCCTATCCACTGGGGTTCCTGTCTAGCTATAGGAGGTGGCCTCTTCAGGTTTTATATCCCCAGTTCTGTGAGTCACAGCTAAGATCACCCCATTGATTCTTAGGGGCCTCCCTTATCCTAGGTTTCTGTCATGTTCTAGAACTGCCCCCCCCCCCCACTTTTCACTCACATCAGGTACAGATTTCCATTCATTTTCATGGCCATTTGGCCATTCCTCTTGTCAATCCTCAAACCAGATCCTAAGCCCCCCAGCCCTGTTCCCCTCCCCCTGCCCTCTCCAACACAATTCCCTCCCTCCGTCTGCCTCTGTTGACAATTTTATTCCTCCTTCTACGTGAGATTAAAGCATCCTGACTTGTACCTTCCTTTTTGTTTAATATCTTTGAGTCTGTGGCATGTAGGATCCTGTATTTTATGGCCAATATCTACTTATAAATGAGTTATTACCAAACATGTCTTTTTGGGGCTGGGTTACTTCTCTCAGGATGATATTCTCAAAACCCATTCATTTTCCTGCAACATTCATGGTGTTTGTGTTTTTAGTAGCTGAATAGTATTTCACTGTGTAGATGTACCACATTTTCTTCATCTATTCTTCAGTTGAGAGCATCCAGATTATTTCCATTTTCTGGCTATTATGAATAAAGCTGTTAACATAAGTAAATGTCTTTGTGAAATGGTGGTGCCTCTTCTGGGTATACGCTCAGGGGTGGTATAGCAGGACTTAAGGAACAGAGACTGAGGGAATTGCCAACAAATACCCAACCAAGCTTGAGACCCATTCCATGGGCATGCACCAATCCTTGATATTATTAATGACACTCTGTTGTACTTTCAGACAGGAGTCTAGCATGGCTGTCCTCTGAGAGGTTCTACCCAGCAGCTGACTCAGATAGATACAGACACCCACAGTGAAACAGTGGATAGTTTGGAGACTTATTGAAGAATATGGCAAGGATTATGTGCTCAAAGAGGATAGGAACTCTGCAGGAAGATCAACAGAATCAACTAACTGGATCCTTGGGCCTCTCTGAGAATTAACCATCATCAATCAAAAAGCATACATGGAATAGATCTAGGCTTCCCAATACATATGTAGCAGATATGCAGCTTGGTCTCCATGTGGGTCCCAACAACTGGAGTTAAGGTTTCCCAAAAGATGTCACCTGTTCATGCGATATGTTCTACCGGCTTTCCTTGTCTATCCTCAGTGGGAAAAGATACACTTAGCTCTGCAGAGAATTAATGAGCCAGGGTTGGGGAATACCCAGAGGGGCCTTGGCTACTCAGAGGAGAACTGGGGTGGGTGCCGGATGGAAGGACAGATTGTAGGAGGGGTGACTGGGATGCAGGGGCAGTAAACAGGATGTAAAGTGAATAATAAAAAATTTTTGGTAGAGTGAGAATAGGTGGGGACAGAAACAGGATGGTTCAGGTTGGAAAGGATGGAGGGAGACACTACTTGGAATGATACCTGGAATTGGGGCACATTTCAGGGATGAGCTAAGAATCTAGTTCAGTGGAAACTCCTAGGAATCTGGTAATTTTAGATAAGACGACTAGTAATTGGGAATATGGAGGCAGAACTGGCTATCTCCTATTACCAGGAAAGGCTTCCAGTAGAAGGCTTAAGATAATAACTCCCAGAGCTCCCAGCGACTAAATCACCAACCAAAGAGAACACCTGGAGAGACCCATGACTCCAGCTGCATATGTAGCAGAGGATGGCCTTGTTGAACATCAAAGGGGGTAGAGGCCCTTGGTCCAGAGAAGGTTCCATGCCCAAGTATAGGAAAATGCCAAGATAGGGAAGTGGGAGTGGGTGGGTTGGTGAGCAGGGGGAGTAGGGGATGGGATAAGGTGTTTTCAGAAGGGAAACCAGGAAAGGGGATAGTATTTGAAATGTAAATAAAATATCTAATAAAAAAAAGATAACAACCCAGCCACAAAACCTTTGACCTACAATTTGTTGTGTCTATAAGAGGTGGTGTAATGTTTGTGGTACAGAAAGTATGGGAGTGGCCAACCAATAACTGCCCTAGGTCATGCATTATTTAAATGTCTTTATTTCAGCATAAACTTTAAAAGGAGGTGTAGCTCTCCTCACTTATCAAAACAAACAAACAGAGAAACAACAGAATCTTTTTGCAAATGACAAAGATCACTACAGAAAATGAAAACCGATCACAGAAGAGAGACCAAGCAAGTGGTTGTGTCATTCCCAATCACAATCTACATCTACAGTATAGCTCCTGCAACTTAGACCCAGGGAACATCACACAAGAGGGTGTGGCAAGCTTGGAAGAGGCATAGTACTAGGATTATTGTGAGAATATGTTTCCTTGAAATGACAGAGAAGTTTCACCTATATCTTAACAGTATGACTTTCGACAAAAAACAAATAACTCCTGAAGAAGTATAGTGAAAGATACTCTAACATAGAAGGGAGGATACCATCTATAGCTCAAACTAAAGGCAATTAAGGAATTCTAAAAGAGGGAGAAGTCTTTCTCAGAGAGAAAGATGATGAGCCTCCTACTTGGAAAACCAATGCCAGGGGATTATCCCTGAAAATATATGCATATGAGTAAAACTAAATGGGCTGGGCTTTCTGTCTCTGTCTCTGTCTCTCTCTCTCTCACTGTATGTGTGTATAAAACAATAAAAATGGGTCATGATTTTGAGAGGAAGAAGTGGGTATATGTGGCTAAAGAATGAGGAGAAAATTAAAATTAATCATAAGTACTTAAAAGGGAACTGCTTTATTTAACAATCTTGGTTGGCAGTTAATCTACTTTCACAGCTTAAAATATATCATTTCTTGCTTCCCTGGGTTTCTTTAAGAATTTCTTCTAAAATTTCTGATGTTTTTTGATAGTGTGCTTTTGTAAATGAGTTGATATTTTTCCTTTGTTTCAGCACTTAATAGTTATTCATTGTTCTGTAGTCTAACTAGTTTAATTACAATGTTAGTGAAATTTTCTATATATAGCTATCCCTATTGGGGTTCAAAATGGCTCTTGTGCTTAATGCTCATGTATTTTCTTATATTTTGGAACTGTTATTCTATAACCCATTGAGTGGGCTTTCTTTTTTTAAATTAGTATTATTATTTTTATTTTCTATATTCTTTATTTACATTCCAAATGAATTCCCCTTTCCCAGTTCACTCCTCCCCAAAAGTCCCATAAGCCCTCTTCCCTCCCTGTGTTCCCCATTTGCCTAAAAATTTCATGAATTCATTGTTTTTAATTTCTGAGTAGTATTCCATTGTGTAAATATACATGGAAAATATCTCTGATAAAATTGAAGAAATATATAGAAAAACACGTTAAGATTGACTATTTCATGGAAAAATTATACAGATAAAATGGTAGGCATAAAATACTCCTAAGTTGATTGAAAGGGGAATTATAAACATTTTTTGATAAAATTGAAAATCTACAAGGAAAATATTTCTGATAAAACTCAAGAAATATATAGAAAAGCAGGGTTAAAACTATTTCATGATACAGATAAGATGGTATGCATAAAAATATTCCTAAATTGATTTAAAGTAGAATTAAAAACATTTTCTGATAAAATTGAAGATTTACATGGAAAATATCTCCAATAAAATTGAAGAAATTTATACAGATAAATGAGTAGGAATGAAAATATTCCTAAGTTGATTGAACATAGAATTATAGATGGAGAAACCAATATATTCCATGATAAAACCAAATTTACACAATATCTTTCCACAAATCCATCCCTACAAAGGATAATAGATGGAAAATGCCAACATGAAGAGGGAAACTACACCCTAGAAAAAGCAAGAAAGTAATCTTTTTCCAACAAACCCAAAAGAAAGGAACCACACAAACATAAAAAGAACATCAAAAATAACAGGAAGCAGCAATCACTATTACTTTGTATCTTATAACGTCAATAGATTCAATTCCCCAACTAAAAACAGTCTAACAGAGATGTTTTTCATGTGGATCTTCGATTTTATCAGAAAATGTTTGTGACTCCTCTTTCAATTTAGTAATGCTTTTTGTGTCTACCATTTTGACTGTATTATTTTTCTGGATAATTATAACATTTTTTCTGTGAATTTCTTCGATTTTGTCAGAGGTGTTTTTCATGTAGATCTTCGGTTTCGTCGGGGGCGGGGGGGGGTTGTTTGTAGTTCCACTTTCAATCACTTTAGGAATGTTTTTGTGTCTACCATTTTGTCAGTAAAATTGTCCATGATAATCTTCAATTTTAACATTTTTCTGTATTTTTCTTCAATTTTGTCAGAAATATTTTCTGTGTGTATCTTCAGTTTTATCAGACAATGTCTGTAATTGTACTTTCAATCAACTTAGGAACATTTTATACCTTCCATTTTATCTGTATAATTTTCCATGTAATACTCAATCTTAACGTGTTTTTCTACATATTTCTTGAATTTTTTCAGGAATATTTTCCTTGTAGATCTTCAATTTTATCAGAAAGTGTTTATAATTCCACTTTCAAAAAGCTTAGGAATATTTTTATGCCTACCATTTTATCTTTATAATTTTCCATGATAATCTTCAATTTTAACGTTTTTCCAAATTTTTTTTTCAATTTTATCAGAAATGTTTTCCATGTAAATCTTCTGTTTTATCTGAGTGGGCTTTCTATACACCTAGATTACATTCCAACTTCTTTTCTATACCATAAACTCTTTGTTTGGTCTCTTCATCATGTCCCCAAGTTCTTGGTTGTTGCCACCATACTGTTTTGTTTTATTTATAAAAATGCATGATTATAGAATTTCTTCCTACTTCTCTTTCTGCCCTCATAGTCTTCGTTCAGCTTGATATGCTCTATTAATAAAGATTTCTACTATTTTTAATTTGATTTTAGAGTCTTTGGATGAATAAATTCAAGAGTTATGACTTTTTGAGAAATCACGAGTCTACTATATTTGGTTTGTGTTTGTGTTGAAAACTGTTCATCTGTTGCTATGAATATCACTCCCAGATTTTGTTTCCTGGCTTCTACATATAACCATAAATTAATTCTGGAAATCAAGAGAAAAAGAATGAGCTCCCATTACTGTCACTATATAATGATTTAAGAGGGACAAATGGGATTATGATTTGTTTGTTGAACACATGTATATTTAGGACCTTTGCAAAAATATTTTTTTTTATTTTTACATATCAAAAATGTATGGAGTTATTTTGTTTTGTAAAAGTTATTTTAGACTGATTATTTGATCTCTTGGCTTTACCTTTGAATACTACCAATGTGTCAGCCTTAATAGTGTTAGTCTCTAGCTACTAAACTGATTAATAAGCCTTATTATATTAATATAATTCTAATTTAGTTGTAGTAGAATGACTTAGGAAACAACATGGCTTTCACTTAAAGCCATGCTAACTCAGAAGCACATGGACTGAAATACAGACTGGGTTTGGATACAGAAAACACATTTCACTGTCACTAACTTTTTTCATGTATGTTTTCAGAATTTCATTTTCCTCTAGTTGGATAGGCATAGCAATACTTACCTGTAAACATCCGTGATTGTGTGAAGAAAGCAGTTGTACTTCAAAGACTTTCATTTATATTCACTTCAAAAAAGCCCCACCCCCCCCCCCATATTTCCAGAGTTTGCTGCTTAGACTAAGTTTCAAGATCCATGGACTTCCATAGGTATTTTTCTAATATCTACACAAAAGAACATTTTGGTTTCAAGTGTATGTAGATTTAAATGACCAAGATTTTAATAATGTGGAGTATCTTTATGAGAAAATTACATCAATCAATGCACTACTATATACTAAGGTGTAGCTGATAAACACTGGGTAGGTAAAATTCTGTGAGGATTCGGAAAACCAAAGACAAAGCTTGTGTTATCAATGAACCAAATATACAAAGGTCTCTCAGCTCCACCAAGGAGAAATAATGCTCTTGTGAGGAAGAGATGTTAATCAATCTTTATCTAAAATCACCCCAAGACTTTTTAGTGTAATGGTTTGATGCTGTTTTGCATGGATCCATTCTGTTTCTACAATGCCCTCTCTGTACTTAGTGTACTTGTTTCCAAGCATTTGCCTGTTTCATTGGATAGAAAACATTCTTGAAACTCTATTATGTTTCCAACTATGTTGATAGATGCATGTAGAATATTTGCTCTCTTTTCCAGTTCACGATTTTATGTTCACTTTTCTCTTACCACAGGAGGCAATTATATATTTAAATTTCAAAACTAAAACTGGACTTTTTTATTTTTAACACATAATTACACACACACACACATGCACACACACACATGCATACACACACACACACACACACACAAACATACTCACAAATACCTTCTAATATATTATCTCTATTCATATTGCCAAAGAGTTCTGTGGCACTGTCACCTGACTAAAGGCAAAACTGAAGCAAGAACCTGAAATAATGTTTCAAGTACCAAACACAGAAAATTAAAATGAATAAATATTGAAATAACAAAGGACCAAGGATAGCCAAAAGCAAAACTGAAGAAAAAGAATACCAGATGTTGTATAACTTGAAGTCAGGTTACTTTACTGAAGTAACCTATATCCAAAGGACAAAGAACATATCTTTTTTTTTCAAATATGGTTTCTAGCTTCAACTCTGAATTTTGCTTATTTAACATGAAGTATCTATATAAACCAGGAAACTATGAAAGAAATATTTTGGGAGATGCCTTCAGGGAGAGGAGGGCTATGTAAGAAAAGTTACATGAAAATAGGGAGGGGAGCTACTAGGTGTAAGTGCCCACAGTTACCCACAGTTACTTCGAATGGGTCACCGGGTTACCTGGAAGGAAAGCTGGGGCTAGAAGGACAGGATGGCGAGAAAAACTGGAAGCCAAAACTAGATTTCCTATTCAAGGCTCAAAGTTTAAAGGGGGTCTCTCAATTATATATAGGCAGGGGGAAAAATCCCTTCCTCCAAAGACTGGAAACTCACACAGAACCAGTTCATTTGCTCTGCAGGTGGCTGGCATCAGCTGGCTAGTGCCTCTCAGGAAGCTGCAGGTTCCTGGAGAACAAGGGCTAGAGCTACACCCCAGGTGGGAAGTAGTGACTAGCATTCAAGTCTGAAATTCCCGCTCAAAGGCTGGGGGAGGAACTTCACCTTGGTCTGTGTCAGGTTTCTGCCAGGTGGCAGTGCACCCCAATATGGCTCTCTACACCAACCTTGGAGAAATTGTAGTAGGCGGTCAAATGGGAGAACTGAAGAAATGAGAGACCTGGTGGGAAGTTTAGCCAAAATAAAGGTTGTATTAGAAGTCTAACTGGAAACTCACTATCATGTAACCTAATTAAAAAATATATAAGACATTGAAGACAGACATGATGCCTAGTTAGATAAGGCTGCTTTTGAAGCACTATGCAAGTAAACAGGACCCCCAGGCCAGGTATGGGATCCCTTGGAAAGAGTTATTTGTCAGGGGCTTCCCAGAGGGTGCGAACCAGTACAGTCTGCCTGCAGTCCTTTTGGACTCTGAAGAACTAGAGGGTAAGACATGATTGTGAAAGACATCACACATCCTGGCTACATGACACAGAGCAAGCAAACTGGAGCTGAGCTATGAATACCTTCACTACTAATCAGTTTCAGTGTGTCAGTGGTGCAATGAAGAGTGCTGGGGGAAGAAAAGGCCTTGATGATCTTACTGAGTGATAGACCTTATATACTACAAAATAAACCTTCCATGTGAGATGAACCCATGAATCTTCAGACTTTATTTAAGACCCATTCCAAGTGGGAATCTGTGCCTAGTGCTTTAATCCATGTTTTTGGAGATCTTAGGCCCAGTGGATGAACTCATTACAATTACATAACTAAATAGACAAAACATTAAACTGCTTTAACTTCATGCTTATAATGGAAAAAGACTGCCTCTTTTTGAAGTAAACAGTGGTGAGCAAGAGACTTATGGTGAGAGTAAACTACAGATGAGGACTCATCCCTAAACAAGACATCTGTACCTACTGCTCTATGGCTCAAATAATACTAATGAAGAAGTCCTAGGAAGAATTTAAAATCCAAAAACTGGAAAGAAGGGTTTTTAAACGTCATCTAGGCAGAACACACTGTTTGCAGTCATAAGGTAAACAGCTATGGTTACTTGAAAACTGATGTTGTTTGCACAAAACTGACATTGTTAGGAATTGGTCATAAATTAAGGTGAAGGGGGTAAGCATGGAGACATACCCTTTATTACTGAACTGTTGGCTATTCATAAATTCTGGAAGAAATGGAGTCAACTTCTGTGTTATTATTCCCACTGCTGAGCCCTTAATGTTCCTATGGCCATATAGTTGACCCTAGTTGAATTAGTGGAATCACAAACCAAAACACACTGTTATGAATGTGAGGAAAAAGCTTTATAAATGGGGAATTTCAGGAGAATGAGGGAAGGTTAGGACAAAAGTAGCCAGAATGTACTACGCACATGAATAAATTAAATTCAACGTTTAATAGGACATTATTTTGAATTTATACAAAGAATAACAAAATGTCTGAAACACTCTCTGATAAATCTGTACCCCTCCCCAATATAAGCCCGGAAAAATAGACTAATACACTAAGGGTAGGTAGCAGAATTACCAAGACTTAAGTAATCAGTTAAGATACAGAAAATCAGGAGAAATCCTCCTTTGTTTGGTTTAGGAGGAGGCATGTTGCCACAAGAACAAAGGAAAAGCTTGTTGAGTTCCAGTACAAAGAAGTTGAATAATATGTTTGATGAGTGGGGTATGATAATTATTCCAGTTTGATCACTTCATTGGATTCCATGAGTATGGGCAATTATTATAAGAAAATTAATTATTTTAAAGCTCAAAAAACATTTAAAATGTTGACATCAAGTGATGAAAAAAAATGCTAAAGACAAAAACCAAATCCATTAAGATACAGATACACAGGAAAAGGAAGAGAAATTCTTCATACATAAATGAATTTATTGAAGATAGGGAACAGAAGAACAAATGATGGCAGAAAAATATAGTCCAAATTAGTTAAGCCTGAGGTTGTTTCTCTTCCAAGTAAGATCATTCAACACAGAGTGAGAAAGTCCTTCCAGAACACCAAGGATTTTCCAAGTTAATCCTCAACAACTGGTTCCAGAAAAATCTCTTCCCAGGGCAAATTGGGATGATCAATAATGAAAAGGAACACTGTGTTCCAGTTTACTATTGTAGATGTTGGATAAGTAGCTTACTGCCAATAAGGACAAAGATTTACAAAATATTTTATGGGTCAACTTGATAGGCTACAAATTAATTAGAGCTAGATAGTGATAGAGGATTAGCAGTGACAAGCTATTTACTAGAAAACAGGGATTGGTGTATCTTTATCAGGATCCTTTTAGCCTAGATTCATGATCAATAGCACTGGAGAATGAATCAAGAAGGGAACAGAATGGGCCTTATAATGAAGAGCATCTTTCACACTCAGATCTTGCGCTGTCTGATCTCCTTGAAGTGGACTTTATGAAACATACCCTTGCAAGATCACCTAGAACTTCTAATTATTGCATATCTGGTTATTTCATAACCTTCCCGTTCAGAAAGCAATCACCCAATTTTCATCATTGCCCATCCTTTTTGGGACCATTTTGATTAATACCTTGCACTCGAAGTAAATAATAATACCTGAGTGGGACACCCCTATGGATTTATTGACATTGCTTTACCCTTCACAATTTCTCTGATAACACCCCACCTAGAAAATTTCCTTTCACCTTCTATCTTTTTAGAATACATATAATTCAATAGTTCTAAAGCCAATTTTTTGTAACTATTAATACTGCCATAGTCAATCCCACATTATGCATCTTTTAGGTAAGATTCAGAGACAAGAAATATTACTATTGAGGAGTGATAAAATAAAGGAGATTAGGAGCATGATAAAAACAAGTACAGGGAAAGAGTTAATTGAATGACTGTGCCATTACTACCTGACAATAAATATCAAAGTAACATGTCAAGATCCCACTAGCATGTTTGGATAGTAAGAAGGACATGCTCTAGGAGATGGTGAGTAAAAACCCTTAGCTTGAAGAAAAAAGGAGAGGTAATCCTCTGTTCATCACTCTTTCTTCCTACTAGTCTAGTCATGTTTCATCCTTACAATGCAGTAGTGATCCCAGTATAAAGGGCCATAGAAAAAAGAGATTGGTATCTTTGTTGCTTTATTTTTATTGGGGGAGTTCAACCTTCTTTTGTTGTTGATAGTGTTGGTGGTGTGATGTGGTATATGGTGTGTGTATACATGATATGTGTGTTTGGTACATGTGCTTCTGTGTATGGGAGGTATACATGCCTATGTTTGCATAGGAAGGTCAGAAGAGAACATTCTATCATTTTCTATTAATTGCCACTGTATGTCTTCAAGGCAGAGCCTGTCTTTGAATCTAGAACTTCTTATTTTTTCCCAGCTAGATCAGCAGCCAGGAAGTCCAAGCAATCTCTTTGTTCTTGTCTATCCCAATAATAATAGTTATAGGAGAACATGATACTGTGCTCAGGTTATTACTTGGGTACTGGATCTGAACTCAGATAGCCATGGTTGTATACCAAGTATTTTTAACCACTCTTAAGCCACCTCTCCAGACAACCTTTACCAATCTATGTCTCCAAATTTATTCTAGTGTACAGAGAAACTAGAAGAGTGAGAAGGTTCTACATGTATAAGAATTTGAGTCCACATTCCAAGTTGTATCATTTGAACTTTTAATATGGTATGCATATAACTTTTTCTGAAGTTCAGTGTGAATCAGAATGGCTGAGTCTCCAACTGACTACTGTAATAAAAGACAAAAGCACACATAGGACATATAGAGATTGAGGCTTCACCAAAACACCAGCTGACCAAGGAGGACAGAAGGATGGACACGGACAAAAGCAAGTGGTGTTCAGAGGGAGCAATGGTGCAAGGGTAAAGATCACAAGATAGAGAAGATTTTAGTCCCCAAAAGTCTGATTTATTCATGTGGGAGTCCTTCTTTGAGAAAAGAAATGCTAAAAAAAAACAGTGCTCAGTCTTAAACAGGAAAGACTCTCTCTATAATGAACTTTGGTGAAGGCAGAGTCTCCTGGCTGACTACAACACAAGAAAATAAGCGTGGATGTAGACCCAACTATGAACAAGTCTCCATCTAGGGTTCAGGAACCATTTCAAAAGAAGATTGGGAAGAGTATGCAATTGTAAAATGGGAGGGGGTGTGAAGAGCTAGCTAAGGGAAAGACTATATCTTAGACTCGACACAACTACAGTAATCGTTTTTTTTCTTTTTTATTATTATTCTTTTTTCAGTATTTTATTCATTTTATTTTGTGATGTTAATTATAGCATTTGAAGATGAGGAACCAATTCCACACAAAATGAAAGACTCTATAATATACCCATTAAAATGCTAAAAAATAGTGGTGAGGCTATAAGAGGAGTCAGTTTAGATCCCTAGTGCTGCCAGGGTGTGACTACAATCACCTGCCCAACTCAGAGACAGAGAACTCAGAAGCTATATCATATTCTGATGCTAAGGCAAAAAAATGAATTAAGGAAGAAGAAGAAGAAGAAGAAGAAGAAGAAGAAGAAGAAGAAGAAGAAGAAGAAGAAGAAGAAGAAGAAGAAGAAGAAGAAGAAGAAGAAGAAGAAAGAGAGAGAGAGAGAGAGAGAGAGAGAGAGAGAGAGAGAGAGAGAGAGAGAGAGAGAGAGAGAGAGAGAGAGAGAGAAAGGAAAGAAGGAAGGAAGGAATGAACGAATGAACGAAGGAAGAAAATCTCACCACAATACAGGGAAGAATTAAGTACTGAGTGACTGGCTCCATCATGCCCACTCTCTCCACGCTAAAATCGCACAAAAGAAAAAGGGAACCACACTCTAAAGACTTGTTTCGGTGTGAAACAGGGAACTAATGTGCTAGGATTGGAACAGGGTATGATGATCTGTCTAAAAATGTCCCTTTCACATGGGTGTGTATATGCTTCCAAGCAGATAAAATTGGGACACCAGGGTTCGATGCTTGGAAAGTCACAATTTCATCTGGGGACCGGATGCAGGTTTATAAAGAGCTCACAAGTTCCCAGTTCCCCTTGCAACCTAGCATCTCTACAGGGGCTCCTCTCCAACCCACCCCTACACCTAAAAAGGACTCTTTCTGGAATGGGGTTTCTGCTGTACCTCCAAAATGTTAAATACTTTAAAGCAGAGTCATCCTTAGCCTGGAAGTCTAACATGCTATTTACCAACTCTCACATCCCCAACATACAACATTAAATTAAAAGTACAAGAATTGACAAATGGCACCTCATTAAATTGCAAAGTTTTGCAAAGCAAAAGACACTGCCAAAAAGACAAAGCAGCAACCAACTAACTGGGAAATGATCTTTACCAACCCTACATCCGACAGAGGGCTAATATACAATATATACAAAGAACTCAAGAAGGTAAACTCCAGAGAGGCAAGTAACCCTATTAAAAAATGGGGTACAGAGCTAAACAAAGTGTTCTCACCTGAAGAATATCTAATGGCTGAGAAGCATCTAAAGAGATGTTCAACATGCTTAGTCATTAGGGAAATGCAAATCAAAACAACCCTGAGATTCTACCTCACACCAGTCAGAATGGCTAAGATCAAAAACACAGGAGACAGCAGTTGTTGGAGAGGATGTGGAGAAAGAGGAACACTCCTTCACTGCTGGTGGGATTGCAAGCTGATACAACCACTCTGGAAATCAGTCTGGCGGTTCCTCAGAAAACTGGGCATGACACTCCCGGAGGATCCGGCTATACCACTCCTGGGCATATACCCAGAGGCTTTACCTGCATGCAATAAGGACACATGCTCCACTATGTTCATAGCAGCCTTATTTATAATAGCCAGAAGCAGGAAAGAACCCAGATGACCCTCAATGGAAGAATGGATTCAGAAGATGTGGTATATTTACACAATGGAATTCTACTCTGCAATAAAAAACAATGAATTCAAGGAATTCCTAGGCAAATGGTCAGAACTTGAAAATATCATCCTTAGTGAGGTAACCCAATCACAAAAGAACACACATGGTATGCAGTCAGTGATAAGGGGATATTAACCCAGAATGTCGGAATACCCTAGACACAATTCGCATATCAATAGATTTCCAAGAAGATGAAAGGAGAGACCCCTGGTCCTGGAAAGACTGGATGTAGGGGAATGCCTTGACAGGAAGCAAGAGGGGGTTGAATGGGGAAAAGAGGGAGGGAAGGGAACTTATGGGACTTTCGGGGAGGGAGGAAACAGGAAAGGGGAAATGATTTTGAATGTAAATAAAAAAAAACTTAAAAAAATAAAAAAAGTACATTAAATTCTGAAGGTAGCTATGATGCAAAGTAGTTTTAAATTAGTAATTGTGTCAGGCCTTGGAACCTTCCTTTGAGCTGGATCCCAATTTCGACTTGTCACTGGACCTCCTTTTGCTCAGGCTCTTCTCCATTTTTTCCTGGCAGTTGTTTTAGACAGGAACAATTCCTTGTCAGAGGTTTTGACTGAGGGATGGCAACCCCATCTCTTCACTTGCTGTCCTATCATTCTACTGGAAGTTGACTCTACAAGTTCCCTCTTTCCGCCATAGGGCTTTTCATCTAAGGTCACTCCCTCTGAATCTTTAGAGTCTCTCACCTCCCAAGTCTCTGGTACATTCTAGAGCGCACCCCCCCAAACTCCTACCTCCTGAGGTTGCCTGTTTCCATTCTTTCTGCCAGCCCTCTGGATTCAGTCCTTCTATACCTCACCCCTGAAATACCTAATCATGTTCCCCTTTTCTACCCCCATCCCCTCTTCCTTGCAGGTCCCTCCTTCCCTCTACCCCAGCCACCCCTTGATTGCTTTCTTCTCCCTCCCAAGGGGGATTGAGGCATCCTCACTTGGACCTTTCAGCTTATTAACTTTCTTGACTTCTGTGGATTGAACTTCAGAACAATTTTGTTTATGGATATCAGTGCAAAAATACTCAATAAAATTCTCACAAACAGAATCCAAGAACACATCAAAACCATTATTCACCATGATCAAGTAGACTTCAACCCTGGTATGCAAGGTTGGTACAATACACTAAAATTCATTAACATAATATACTACATAATCATATTCAAAGAAAAATCACATGATCATCTTACTAAATTCTGAAAAAGAATTTGACAAAATATAACATTCCTTCATTTTAAAAGTATTGGAGAGATAAGGAATTCAAGGACCATAGTTAAGCATAATAAAAGCAATATACAGCAAACCAACAGCCAATATCACCTTAAATGGAAAAATACTTGAAGCAATCCCACTAAAACCCCACTATCCCCATATCTATTCAATATAACACTCCAATTTCTAGCTAGAGCAATAAGACAACAAAAGGAGATCAAGGGGATACAAATTGGCAAAGAAGAAGTCAAGGTATCACTATTTGCTGATGATATGATAGTATACATAAGCAACCCCAAAAATTCTACCAGGGAACTTCTACAGCTTGCAAACAATATCAGCAAAGTGACTGGATATAAAACTAACTCAAATAAATGAGCAGCATTCCTTTATACAAATAATAAATGGGCTGAGAAAGAAATTAGGGAAACAATACCCTTCACAATAGTCACAAATAATATAAAATATCTTGGGGTAACCCTAACAAAAAAAGTGAAAGATCAGTGAAACAAGTGAAAGAACATGACAATAACTTCAAGTCTCTCAAGAAAGAAGTTGAAGAAGCCCTCAGAAAATGGAGAGATCTCCCATGCCCATGGATTGGTAGAATTAATATAGTAAAAAATGGCCATCCTACCAAAAGCAATTTACAAATTCAATGCAATCCCCCTCAAAATTCCAACACAATTCTTCAAAGACATGGAAAGAACAATGCCCAGAAAAACAAAAGCCCAGAATACGGAAAACAATTTTTAACAATGTAAAACTTCTGGGGGAATTACCATCCCTGACCACAGGCTACACAACTACAGTAATCTTTAACTCACATAAATCTTATTTTCTATCCTGGAGCAGCAAAAAGAATAGGACTAATAACCAAGCAAGGAAAGAGCAGCAATAATATATCTCTTTACCTCTGAACTATTAAAAGTGAGAGGAAATCAATGTCTTTGTTTGTAGCTAAGCCTGACACACTCCCTCAGATAGTTCCAAACTCAGGTTAACCCAGATGGCTTTCTGCTCATGTTGGGTGAGTCACAGAACAATAGGCTAGACCGAAGTGGAAGGCCAGTGGCAAATGAGAGTGGTCAGTACATGAAGCCAAAATGTCGAAATAGAAAAACATTAAAATTAAAAAATATATGAAATGTTGATTTTTTATTGTATGAGAAGATTTTCAAAAGAATCTTGTAGACTAGTTTATAGCCCTGATGATTTCCCACTCATCCATCCTTATTCTTATCCAATGCTATCTGTCAGACCACAAGGGAAAGTTCATATACAAAATTCCTGAGAATCTATCTTCCTGCTTTGATACCAATGACTTGGTCCTGGAATTTCTAGAAGTTAATAATAATAGTCTGGAAAAAAAATCAAAACTATGTAAGGTAATGGGATGCAATTTCTCTGAAGCCAAACACTCCTGATTTTTCTAAAAATTATGAATGACATTTCTAAATGCTACTCAAATAGGAAGCATGACCCAAGTGATTCAGAATGAGACAATTCTCTAAATTAACTGTCTAAACTAAAATTAATGAGACATGACCTAAACATATTAAAAAATGTCTTAACTCTATAACAAGTGGAACTGAGGCATCCTCACTTGGGCCCTTAAGCTTGTTGACGTTTGTGAGTTCAGTGGGCTATATATTAGGTATTTGACAGTTTTTTAATTGCTGTTCTGTTTTGTTTTGTTTTGTTTTGGCTAATATCTACTTATTTGTGAGTGCATACCATGAATGGCCTTTTGGGTCTGAGATATTTACTAGTTCCATTCATTTGCCTACAAAACTCAGGATGTCTTCATTCTTAATAGCTGAGTAGTATTACACTGTGTAAATGAATCACGTTTTCTGTATCCATTCTTCTGTCATGGGATGTCTAGGTTGGTTCCAGCTTCTGGCCATCACAAATAAGGCCTCTATGAACATAGTGGAGTATGTGCCTCTGTGACATGGTAGGGTTGCCTTAGTCCCACTTGTGACAGAAAAGAAAGCAACCACAAGGGGGGGAGGGAGGGAACTAGGAGGGAAAGGGGATGGGGGGCAGAGAGGGGAACATGAAAAGGACTGAAATACCTGAGAGCCAGCAGAAAGAATGGAAACATGCAACCTCAGGAGGTAGGAGGTTGAGGAATGTACCAGAGACCTGGGAGGTGAGAGACTCAGAACTCAAAGAGAGGAAACTTAGAGGAAATGTCCTACATTGGGGAAAGTGAACTTGCAGGGCCCACCTCCAGCAGAAAGGCAGGGCTTCAAATGAGGGATGGGGTTGCCATCCCACAGTCAAAACTCTGACACATAATTGTTCCTTTCTGAAAGAACTGAAGGGATGGAAATGGAAAGCAGCCTGAGAAAAAGAAGGTCTGGTGATAGGCCCAAAGGGGGATTCAGTTCAAAGAGAGGTTGCAAGACCTGACACTATTATTGAGGTTACTGAGGTTATAGAGCTCACAAAAAGGTACCTATTTTAACTGCTCTCCAAAAATACCCAGCAAGCAGCTGAGTCCGATGCAGATATTTGCACCCAATCAATGGACAGTAACTGCTGACCCATGTGGTTGAATTAGGTAAAAGCTGGAAGAAGCTGAGGAGGAACATGACCCTGTAGGAGGACCAGCAGTCTCAATTAATCTGGAACCCCATGATCTCTCAGATGTAAGAACACCAACCAGGCAGCATACACCAGCTGATATGAGACCCCCAACACATACACAGCAGAGGGCTGCTGGGTCTGGATTTAATCAGAGAAGATGTACATAACCTTCAAAATACTGGAAGCTCCAGGGAGTTTTGAGAGCAGGTGGGGTGGGGGATGGTGGAGGGGGATGGGGACATCCTCATGGAGACAGGGAGGCTGTGAGAGGTATGGGATGTGGAAGAGTTGGAGGGTAGACAAGGAGGGGAATACAATCTGGAGTTTAAAATAAATAATAAGAAATGTCTAACTTAGTTTATAGAAAGATTTTTTTTCTCATCCACAACTACACACCAATAACCAGGTTTATGGCTAGTCCTTGGAACAAAACTTCACTCTACATGTTATTTTTGTCAAATCAAGCACCTCATGAGTGCTAAAGAGCATCTTGTTTTATCATGCCCTTATGTAATGTGTTGCCTCAGTTTGTAACCTGTTTTGTCTTTACAGGCATGATTAGCTCTTCTACAAGCACCTTGAAGTGATATCTACCTCTTTCTGCCTTTACAGTACCTTGTGATCCCCGCTAATATTTCAGGATTTGGGATGGTGTAAAATTACCACCACATTGTATTAAACACATTGCCTAGGTATCAGATGTTATACAAAAACAGATCCATAAGCTGAAGAGTAGCTGTAACCTCATCAAATTTACTTTCTGGTAAATGTAGGAAAACAAAAAAAATTTGAGGTAATTTGGTTACTTTATAAATTGTTGTTATAAAAGATCTCAACAATAATGAAAACCTCTCTCTCCTCTCTCTCTCTCTCTCTCTCTCTCTCTCTCTCTCTCTCTCTCTCTCTCTCTCTCTCTCTCTCTTTCTCTCTCTTTCATTCCATGATAAATTCAAAAAGGTTGTCTCAGGTCTCTTTGGATTACATGAGCTTCAATCATAATGCGTGGGACCAATCATTAGAAATAACACATTGTCAAGGAAAAATTAAAAATAAAGAGCCTGAGATATTGATTTTAAAAAGCCTATATCAGTATTCTTTTTAATGTTTAGTACAAAGTGTCATAGTTTATAAGCTTCAAGAGATGATATTTTAGCCTAGAATGTGTTTCTAACAAAAGATAAAAACTTTAATAATTTATGTTATAAGATAAAATTGACTATGTGAAGTAAGATGTTTGGAAATTAGAGAATTCCAGTATCACAGGCATTTGTGTGACTGATTCCTGAGGATAGTAGCTTTCTTCTGAATTTAGAGCTGCTCCAGTATGCTGTTTTGTCATAGAAAGCTTATGCAATATGACTTCATATATTGTGAGGTACTTAGGAGATGCTGAAGATTATTAATTTATTTATTTAGTGAATGACACTGATTTGTAATAAAAACATAAAAATCTAATTTCCTCAATGATTTACTTGTAATGTAGCAGAAATTAAGACATGCATGTCATAAGTATCCTTCATTAGCCTGCAGTTCTCCCTTGGGCCTGTATCTCCAATCCATCAAATCTAAGTGTCAACACAGAATTTCCCAAAATGTTGAAAATCACTTTCTATTTCCACTTCACTTCCTTTCTGACACTTCAACATCTCAAGTTTCCTCTCTAGTCCTGTAGAAGTCGACTTGCAGGGGCTCTTTCGCCCTCCCTATCTTCATTTCCTAGGGACACCATCTAAGCAGGTTTTGCTACACATGTGTAAGGAGCCTAGGTCCAGCCCATTACTGTTTGGTAAGAGGTTCAGTCTCTGTAAGCCTTCATGGGACCAGAGAACAATAGAAGCCAAAGAACAAAACACCTACCCAACCAAGATATGAGTAGAAAGCAACACATAAAATTATTTTAATAATCCCAATCCCAGATTTCTAGATACTAGAATAAAAATATCATCTGTAAAATCCAGAACAATATGTCATCACCAGAACCTAATAACCCTACTGTAGTACACTGTGAAAAATGTAGTATATCTGAATCATAAGACTAGGAACTAAATAACAATTATTAATATGTAAAAGGATTCTAAAGATGGTATGTATAGTGGATAATAACTAAGAAAGAGTACTGCCCTGCCAGGCCTCTGCACCAAGCCCCAGCGGGCCCAGCACCCACTCATTCCAAGTATTTGGTAAAGCGTGATGCTTAAACTTACATAGTTAACCAAATATCTTTATGTATATAAAACTCCCAATTATGCACTGCCAACTTACAATGATAAAGTATTATCCCAATATTTCTAACCTCTCCAAATATATGAAATACATCTGAAGCGATCTGGATATCTATGTCTCCTTCTCTCTTCTCAGCTCATGTGGTCAACCACCCGTCTTTCACCCTTATTAGCTCCTTCCTCCTCTCTCCCCTCCAGAGAGAGTGAGGCCTCTCAATGCCTCAGTGTGAATGGATAGGAAATATCTTGTGACAGTTATGGATAAAAACACTCAATGAATTCTGTGAAAATACAAACTGTGGAACAAAATGATGAAAACGGTTCAAGATATAAAAATTTAAGTACAAATACTAAAGAAACTACAAACAGAGATAAAAGTGGAAATGAAAAATTTAGGAGATAAAAAAAAAACCTCAAATGAAAGCTTGACCAACAGAGTACAATACATGGAAGAAAGAATCTCAGCCATTGAAGAAAGGTCTAGAAGAATCAAATATGTCAGTCAAAGAAAATGTTAACTCTCAAAAAAAAAAAAAAAAAAAAACTTCAGACAGAAAACTTTAGGAAATATGAGGCACTATAAAGGACAAAAACTATAAATAACCAGAATAAAAGAGGAAGGGGAGTAGGAAAACATATCAAAGACACATAAGCTATTTTCAACAAAATCACAGAAGAAAATTTCTATAAACTAAAGAAGGACATGTCTGTCAAGGCACAAGGTATGAGAAACATTCTGAACACCAAATAGACAGAACAAAAAAGAAATTCCCAATGTCCCAAGATAATCAAAGCACTACAGAACAAAGAAAAAATGCTAAAAGCTACAAGAGAAAATAATCAAGGACATATAAAGGCAGACTCATTATAAGGAGGATTCAAAGGAGACCTTAAAAGCCATAAGGATCTAGTTAAATGTTCTAGATACTGCCAGGCCATACTACTATCCAGGAAAAAAGAAACTATCAATTAAATGCAATCCCCATGAAAATTCCAACTCCATTCTTCAGAGAGTTAGAAAGAACAATTCTCCTAATTCATTTGGAATAACAAAAAACCAAGGATAGCACAAACTATTCTCAACAATAAGAGAACTTCTAGGGGAATCACCACCTCTGACCTCAAGCTATATTATAGACAAATAGTGATAAAATCTGCATGGTATTGTAGATAGAGACAGGCAAGTAGATCAATGGAATCAAACTGAAAACCCAGAAATGAACTCACACACATATGGTCACTTGATCCTTGACAAATGAGCAAAATCTATTCACTAGAAAAAAGACATCATTTTGACAAATGTTACTGTTTCAACTTATGGTCTGCATGTAGAAGAATGCAAACTGATCCATTCTTATCTCTTTGTACAAATGGGTCATGGACCTTCACATAAAGCCACATATGCTGAATCTAATAGAAGAGAAAGTGGGAAAGAATCTGGAATACTTGGGAATAGAAGAAAATGTCCTGATCAGAAAAACAATGGCTTGTGCTTTAAAATCAACAATCTACAAATAGGACCTCATGAAATTACAAAGCTTCTTCAAGGCAAGGGACACTATCCATAGGACAAAAATGACAACCCACAGATTGGAAAAAGATCTTTACCAACCCTACATCTGATAGAGGGCAAATACCCAATATATACAAAGAACTCAAGAAGTTAGACTCCAGAGAGCCAAATAATCCTATTAAAAAATGGAGTTCAGCACTAAACAGAGAAATATCAACTGAGGAATCCCAAATCGTTGAGAAGCACTTAAAGATAAAACAACCCTGAGATTCTAACTCATATCAATTACACTGGCTAAGATCAAAAACTCTGGTGACAGCAGATGTTAGCGAGGATGTGGAAAAAGAGGCGCACTCCTTCATTGCTGATGGGACTGTAAGCTGTTACAACCACTTTGGAAATCAGTCTAGGTGCTCCTGAGAAAATTGGAAATAGTTCTACCTGAAGACCTGGCTATACCACTAATGGGCATATAGCCAATAAATGCTCTAACATATAATAAGGACACATGCACTGCTATGTTCATAACAGCCTTATTTATAATAGCCAGATGCTGGAAACAACCCTTGATGTCCCTCAACAGAAGAATGGATACAGAAATTGTGGTACATTTATACAGTGGAGTACCACTCAGCTATTAAAACAATGACTTCATGAAATTTGAAAGCAAATGGATGGAACTAGAAAATATCCTGAGTGAGGTAACCCAAACACAAAAGAACATACATGGTATGTATTTACTCGTAAGTAGATATTATCCCAAAAACTCACAATAGCCATGATAGAACCCACAGATCATATGGAACTTAGAAGGATGGAAGACCAGGGTGTGGATGCTTCAGTCCTACACTGAGGGGAGAACAAGATGATCATGGAGGTGGAGGTAGAGTGGGAACAGGGAGGGAAAGAGGAGGGAAAGGAAATGAGGGGGCAGTATCAGGAACTGGAGGGAATGTGAGAAAGGTATTGAGGGTCAGGAAATTGAACATAAATATGTAGCAGGGGGGATGAGGAACTGGAGATAGCCACTGGAAGGTCCCAGACACCAGGGAAACATGAGTCTCCCAGGACACAGCTGGGATGACTTTAGCTGAAATTCTTAGAGAAGGGAGAGACAGAACCTAAAGAGACCACTTCCAGTAGATAGGCAGGGCCCCTGGTCAAGGGATGGGTCCACCCACCCATCTCAAGGTTTTTAACCCAGAAATTTTCCTGTCCAAACTAAGAACAGGGACTGAAAAAAGGCTCATCCAGGAAATGCCCCACCTGCGGATCCATCATGTCTGCAGACACCAAATCCGACACTGTTGCTGTGATCAAAAGGTGCTTGCTGACTGGAACCTGGTGTGGCAGTTTTGTGGAGGGTATAGCCAGCAACTGACCAATGCAGATATGGATGTTTGAAGCCAACCATCAGACTGAACTCAGAGAACTTGGTAGGTGAGATGGTGGAAGGACTGGAGGAGTGGGAGGGGATTGCAACCCCATTGGAAGAACAAGATAGGCAGGTCTGACCACCCAGTGCTCCCAGAGACTAGACTACCAACCAAAGAGTGTACCCGGAGGAACCCATGGCTCCAGATACATATGTAGCAGAGGATGGTCTTGCCTGTCATCAATGGGATGCGAGGCTCTTGGTCCTGGGGATGTTTGATGCCCTAGAGTAGGGGGATGCTGAAGCAATGGGGAGGGAGAGGGTGAGTGGACAGAGGAGTACCCTTATAGAATGAAAGGGGAGGGGGAGGGCAGATGTGGAATGGGGGATTGGTGGAGCGGTAACCGGGAAGAGGGATATCATTTGAGATGTAAATGAGTGGAATGATTAATAAAAAATACAGAAAAAAAGCTCATAATAAAACCAACTTAAGCAAATCTACAAATCTAAAAATAACAGCTCTAGGGAAAATCATAGAAGAAAAATTTCAGTCTGAAAAGGTTAATCACAACCACCACCCCTCAAAAAAAAAAAAACCCACAAAGAATTGAAATGGGAAAATATCATCTCTTTGGAAAGTTAGTTACAACAAATAGGTTTTACTAAAGCACACAGGGGAAAATCTCAGGCTAAAGCAGACATATGAAAGAATGATTTCCAAAAGAAGACACAGGAGAAAGGATGATTTACTAAAACAGATGTGTGAAAGGGCATGTGATGAAGGAATATACATATGGTCTTACAGACAGTGGGAACATGGGCATTGATTTGCTTTGCTCTTCATCGCTATTTTTCACTAAGGACACACATGTATTGTTTCGCATTACATTTAATTGCATGTGGTAACACCAGGTAGAAACTTGCCAGAGAATCTCTTGTGAGGTTTCTGGAGCTTCTTGTCACTTCTTCAGCTTCCAGCCAGTTGGCAGGCATTATTGCTTATTCTAGATTGAACTGCTCTTACTGGTTCATGTGTAGTGACTGCCAATAGGATTGAACTGCCACTGCTGATTCGTATTTGGTGTTTGCTACTGAACTGAACTGCTGATATCCTAACAATGAAGAATGACTTGCCCCAAAGTACTATTTCTAAACAGGTGTACATCCCCTATATCCTAGTAACCTTTTTTTTCCACTACCTCTGATGAGTGGTGGACTAGAAGGGAGGTTGGACCCAAGGAGTTAAAGGAATTTGCAGTCCCATAGGAGGAACAATAATGTGAAACACCCAGTACCCCAGAGCTCCCAGGGACTAAACTACCAACCAAAGAGTATACATGGAGGGACCCATGGCTCCAGTTACATATGTAGCAAAGGATGACCTTGTCAGACATCAATGAAAGGAGAAACCCTTGGTCTTGTTAAGGATCATTCCCCCTCCATGTAGGAAAATGCCAGGACAGGGAAGTAGGAGTGGGTGAGTTAGCGAGTAGGGGGAGAGGGGTGTCTGGAGGGATAACAAGGAAAGGGGATAACATTTTTAAATGTAACTTAGGAAAATATCTAAGAAAAAAGAACTCTTATTAAAAGTAAGTTTTGATTAAAACAACAAAGCTAAAAACAAAGTGGTTCTTATAATTATTTCTGTTGTGTGCATATTGTTAGTGAGAAAAGGACAATTCTTAAATAGAAAGGGGGATGTGAGATGGAAACTTCTGGTTTCTTTGGAAAGTCAGTTATGTCAAATGATGTTTTGCTGAGGCACACAGGTAAAAGGATGTTTTCTTAAAGCAGACACATGACATTATGTTTTCCTGAAGCAGACACAAGTGCAAGAATTATTTGCTAAAGCTGCCATGTGAAAGCACACATGATGAAGAAACTTTTCTCTTCCACTATCTCTGGTGTGATAGGCTAAATGGGAGATTGAACCCTTATTAAAGAGGTGGAAAAAATTTATGCCTACAAAGAACAAATAATTCAGACAAGAAAATCAAAAGATAGGAAAAAACCCATAGCATAACAAGAACATTATAAGAATCACCAAATAATATTCATTGATAACTCTCAGTATCTATGGTCTCAGTTCCCTTGTAAAAAAGACATGAATTAACATATTAGATAAGAAAACAGATCTATCTTTCTGCTCTATCCTTGGCAGTTAAGAACATAGGTAACCTTAATGTAAAAGGATGGGAAAAGATATTTCAAAAATGGACCAAAAATCAATCAAGTGAAGGTATTATAATATTTGACTAAATAAACTAAAAACCCATTGTACTGGCTGGTTTTGTATGTCAACTTTACACAGGCTGGAGTTATCACAGAGAAAGGAGCTTCAGTTGAGGAAGTGCCTCCATGAGATCCTCTGTGTGGCATTTTCCCATTTACTGATCAATGGGAGAGGGTCCCTTGTGGGTGGTACCATCTCTGGGCTGGTATTCTTGGGATTTTTAAGAAAGCAGGCTGAGCAAGCCAGTAAGAAGCACTCCTCCATAGCCTCTGCATCAGCTCTAGCCTCCAGGTTCCAGCCCCGCTTGAGTTCCTGTCCTGACTTCCTTTGGTGATCAACAGCAATGTGGAAGGTGTAGGCGAATAAACCCTTTCCTCCCCAACTTGCTTATTGGTCATGATGTTTGTGCAGGAATAGAAACCTTGACTAAGAAACCCATATAAATCAATAGTGATAGGAAAGGACACTGCATACTCATTAAAAGGATATTGCAATTCTAAACATTCATGAACCAAAAACAAGAGCAAACAAATTAAAAATACAAACAAACAAACAAATACTATTGTGGCTAAAATTACATGTTGACCCCCCATGTAGTATGTGATAATACCCAACTCTTGTCAATAAGTCATCCAGAAAAATAAAGCTAAAAAGAAACATGCTGGAGTTAAATAACATGATAAACCAAATGGACCTAAGCAACATTTACACAATATTTCACCCAATGAAAAACAAATATACCTTCCTCTTAGTAATTCTTGTAACTTTCTTCAAGGTTCAACAGACATAAGATAACTGAAATATCATAATCCTCTGTGTCCACTACAGATTAAATGTTGATATTAAGGACAATAGGAAGCACAAAATCTCATGGAAACTGAACAACTCACTACTGAATGACAAATGGGTACAGACAGAAATTAAGAAAGAAATTAAAAACTTTTGAGAACTGAGTTCAAATGAAAATCCAATATACTCAAGCTCATGAAACACAAGGTTTATCTTAGAGGCAAATTCACAGAACTGTGTACCTACATTTAAAATTTAGAGAGCTTTCATAGTAACAACTAATGCTATGCCTGAAAGTTCTAGAATAAAATAAATACACAAAGGAATAGATGACATATCCAGATATTAGGCATTGCACCCCCGCACTTCTGATTGAGGGATGGAGTCCCCACCCATCACCAAAAGTTTAACCCAAAATTGCCCCTGTCTAAAGGAAATACAGAGACAAAGAGTTAAACAGACTGAAGAAAAGGCCATCCAGAGACTGCCCCACCTAGGGAATCATCCCACATGCAGACACCAAACCTAGACACTGTTGTGGATATCAAGAAGTGCTTGCTGACAGGAGCCTGATACAGCTGTCTCCTGAGAGGCTCTGCCAGATCCTGACCAATACAGATGCAGACACTCAAAGCCAACCATCAAAATGTGCACAGGGTCCCCAGTGGAGGAGTTAGGGGAAAGACTAAAGGAACTGAAGGGGCCTAATCTGGCAACAATGAGAAGTGAGGCCCTTGATCCTGGGAAGGATTGATGCCTCAGTGTAGAGGAATGCTATGGCAGTAAGGCAGATGTGAGTAGGTGGTTAGGGGAGCACTCTCATAGAAGCAGGATAAGGGAGGATGGCATAAGGGAGTTGCAGAGGGGAAACCAGGAAAGGGAATAACATTTAAAATGTAAAAAAATAAAATATCCAATTTTCAAAAGAAAAAATAATCAAACTTGGAGGTGCAATCAATAAAACGAAATAAAAATAAAATAACAGTTGAAAGAATCAACAAAACAAACAATTGGTTCTTTAATGAAATTAACAGGATTGAAAACCTTAAGCCAAATTAACAGAAAGAAAAGAAGATCCAAATTGACAAAACAAAAACGAGCACATAATGTACATTGAGTAAATACATAGAGTAATAAGAATATAGTTTAAAAATATGTATGTCGACTGAAAGTGGAATTATAAACATTTTCTGATAAAATTGAAGATTTACATGAAAAATATCTTTGATAAAATTGAAGAAATATATAGAAAAACACGTTAAGATTGACTATGGAAAAATTATACAGATAAAATGGTAGGCATAAAAATATTCCTAAATTGTTTGAAAGTAGATTATAAACAATTTCTGATAAAATTGAAGATCTACAAGGAAAATATTTCTGATTAAATTCAAGAAATATATAGAAAAACACATTAAAACTATTTCATGGGAAATTATAGATAAAATGGTAGGCATAAAAATATTCCTAAGTTGATTGAAAGTAAAATTATAAATATCTGATAAAATTGAAGATTTACATAGAAAATATTTCTAATAAAATTGAAAAAATATATAGAAAAATATTAAAATTGAAGATTGTCATGGAAAATTATACAGATAAAATGGTAGGCATAAAAATATGTCTAAGTTGATTGAAAGTAGAATTATAAACATTTTATGAAAAAATTGAAGATTTACATGGAAAATATCTCTGATGAAATTGAAAAAATATATAGAAAAACATGGTAAGATTCACTATTTCATGGAAAAATTATACCAATAAAATGGTAGGCAAAAAAATATTCCTAGGTTGTATGAAAGTGGAATTATAAACAATTTCTGATAAAATTGAAGCTCTACAAGGAAAATATTTCTGATAAAATTGAAGAAATACATAGAAAAAATGTTAAAATTAAGGATTATCATGAAAAATAATACAGATAAAATGGTAGACATAAAAACCATTAATAAATTGATTGAAAAATGAATTACAATCCATGATAATCTTCAATTTTAATGTTTTTCTATGTGTTTTTTCAATTTTATCAGAAATATTTTCCATGCAAATATTCAATTTTATCACAAAATGTTTATAATTCTACTTTAAATCAACTTAGGAATTTTTTTCCTATTATTTTATCTGTATAATTTTCCATGATAATCTTCAATTTTAATGTGTTTTTCTATATATTTCTTGAATTTTGTCAGAAATATTTTCCTTGTAGATCTTGAATTTTATCAGAAAATGTTTATAATTCTACTTTCAATCAACTTAGGAATACTTTTATGCCTACCATTTTAATCTGTAATTTTCCATGATAATCTTCACTTTTAATGTTATTTTATATTTTTCTACAATTGTATTAGAAATATTTCCCACATAAATCTTCAATTGTATCATAAAATGTTTCTACTTCCTTTTTCAATTAATTTAGCAATGTTTTTATGCCTACCATTTTGCTCTTTAATTTTCCATGAAAATTGTCAATCTTAGTGTGTATTTCTATATGCTTCTTCAATTTTGTCAGAAATATTTTCTATGTAAATGTTTAATTTTATCACAAAATGTTTTTACCTCCTTTGTCAATAAAAAAGAAAAAAACTGCGTGTCATCAAACAGAAGGAGGTTAAAATGGATAAATTTATTGACATATAGAACCTATCAAAGTAAATTATGATCAGATAAACAATTAAAATCAACCCATGATGTCTAGTGAAATAGAAGCAGTAACTTTAACTTTCCTGACCAAATAGTGTACAGTCTATACATATTCAGCGAGATCATCAAGGAATTATTATTAACAATTCTCCCGGCAGTGGGAGAAAGTGCACCTGTGCACCAACCTCCCCTTGGTGACCTCTGCGCTGGGGATCTACTGAAATGAACGTCTAGGTACCAAGGAATCCCCGAATATAACATCGCTTGGGACACAGCCTGTTGGGCTTCCATCTGCGCCCAAGCACATGGCAGCTCTGCAGACATCTGGGCGCCAGCTCTGCTGTGGGCCATCTGCCCTGCAGAGTGATCTGCATCGAGAGGGTGCAGAGTGCACTCCTCCATCTTTGCTCTAGCAACAGGGCAACTGGGACCTCCAGTCGCAGGGACAATTAAGCATAATATCGCATGGGTCTCAGCAAGCTTGTGTGCTCCCTGCTCTGAAGAGCTGGGCAGTTCTGTGGTCACATACATCCCAGCTCTACTGTAGGACATCTGCCCTGCAGAGGGAGAGGGTGCACACGCACAGGGCAGGAGCACACCAGCCTCCCCGTGGCGACCTCTGCTCCAGGGATCCAGTACACTGAGCCTTTGGATGTGCAGGGATTCCCCAATATAACATCACTTGGGGGCAAGGCACATCAGGGCTCCAAAGTCACTCAGGAGCAGGGCAGGCCTCAGCAATCAGTGCCAGGAGAATCCTGGTAATTCATGGGGGGCAGAAATAGCCTTGCAGGCTCACAGGAGGTCCAACCAACAGCCAGTGACAGCAGGGCCAACTAACACCAGAGGTAACCAGATGGCAAAAGGCAAACATAGGAACGTTATTGACAGAAATCAAGGCAATATGGCACCATCCGAACCCAACTCTCCCACAGCAGCAAGTCCTGGATACCCCATCATATCTGAAAGGCAAGATCTGAATTTAAAATCACTTCTCATGATGCTATTAGAGGATTTCAAGAAGGACACAAATTAATCTCATAAAGAATTACAGGAGATCGTGAATCAACGGTGAGAAGGCCTTACAAAGGAAACACAAAAATCACTTAGAGAAATGCAGGAGAATATGGGTCAACTGATCGAGGCCCATAAGGAGGCAACACAAAAATCACTTAAATAAATGGATCAACGGGTAGATGCACTTTCAAAGGAATCACAAAAATTGCATAAAGAAATGCAGGAGACGATGGATCAAGAGATGGAATCCCATGAGAAGAAAACACAAAAATCGCTCAGAGAAATGCAGGAGAACTTGGGTCAACAGGCAGAAATCCTGAAAGAGGTAACTCAAAAATACCTTAAAGAAATACAGGAAAATACAAACAAACAAGTGAAGGATCTCAGCAAATCCATCCAAGATCTAAAAAAGGAAGTAGAAACAACTAAGAAATCACAAAGTGAGACAACTTTGGACATAGAAAACCTTGGGAAGAAATCAGGAGTCATAGATGCAAACATCAACAATGGAATACAAGAGATGGAAGAAAGAATCTCAGGTGCTGAAGATACCATAGAAAGCATCGACTCAACAGTCAAGGAAAATGCAAAATGCAAAATGCAAAAACAAACAAACAAACAAACAAACAAACAAAAAAACGTGTAACCCAAAACATCCAGAAAATCCAGGACACAATGAGAAGACCAAACTAAGGATTATAGGTATAGAGGAGAGGGAAAATTTCCAACTTAAAGGGCCAGTAAATATCTTCAACAAAATTATGGAGGAAAACTTCCCTAACCTAAAGAGAGAGATGCTGATGAATGTACAAAAAGCCTACGGAACTCCAAACAGACTGGATCAAAAGAGAAACACCTCCCGTCACATAATAATCAAAACACCAAATGTACTACACAGAGAAAAAAATATTAAAAGCAGTAAGAGAAAAAGGCCAAGTAACATATAAAGGAAGACCTATCCGAATCACATCAGACTTCTCACCAAAGACTATGAAAGCCAGAAGATCCTGGGCAGATCTCATGCAGACTCAAAGAGAACACAAATGCCAGCCTAGACTACTATACCCAGCAAAACTCTCAGTCACCATAGATGGAGAGACCAAGATATTCCATGATAAAATCAAATTTACACATTATCTTTCCATAAACCCAACCCTGCAAAGGATAATAGGTGGAAACTGCCAATACAAGGACAGAAACTACACCCTGGAAAAAACGAAATAGTAACCTTCTTGCATCAAACCCAAAAGTAGATAACCACTCAAACATAAAGATAGCGTCAAGAATAGCACATGGCAATAATCACTATTCCTTAATCTCTCTAAATATCAATGGTCTCAATTCCCCAATAAAAAGACATAGACTAACAGACTGGATACGTAAACAGGACCCAGCATTTTGCTACATGCAGGAAACGCACCTCAGTGTCAAAGACAAACACTACCTCAGAGCAAAAGGCTGGAAAACAATGTTACAAGCAAATGGTCCCAGGAAACGAGCGAGAATAGCCTTCCTAATATCAGATAAAATTGACTTTCAGCCTAAAGTCATCAAAAAAGACACAGAAGGAAAGTACATACTGATCAAAGGAAAACTCCACCAAGAAGAACTCTCAATTCTGAATATCTATGCTCCAAATGCAAGGGCACCCTCATTCGTAAGAGAAACTTTACTAAAGCTCAAAGCACACACCACACCTCACACAATAATAGTGGGTCACATCAACACTCTGCTCTCTGAAATGGATCGTTCAGGAAAGTAGAAACTAAACAGGGACACAGTGAATCTAATTGAAGCATTGGACCAAATGGAAGTAACAGAAAAATATATAGAACATTTAATCCTAAAGCAACTTTCTTCTCAGCAACTCATGGAACCTTCTCCAAAATCGACCATATAATTGGTCACAAAACAGACCTCAACAGATATAAGAAGATCGAACTAATCCCATGCCTCCTATCAGATCACTATGGAATAAGGGTGGTCTTCAATAGCAACAAAAACAACAGGAAGCCCACATACACATGGAAGCTGAACAATGCTCTACTTGGTCTAGGAAGACATAAAGAAAGAAATCAAAGACTTTTTAAAAATTAATGAAGATGAAGGCACAACATTCCCTAATTCATGGGACACAATGAAAGTGGTGCTAAGAGGAAAATTCATAGTCCTGAGTGCCACCAAAAAGAAATGGGAGAGAGCATACACTAGCAGCTTAATAGCGCACCTGAAAGCCCTGGAACAGAAAGAATCAAATACACCCAAGAGGAGTAGAAGGCAGGAAATCATCAAACTCAGGAGTAAAATCAATCAAGTAGAAACAAATAAAACCATACAAAGAATCAACAAAACTAGGAGGTGGTTCTTTGAGAAAATCAACAAGATAGATAAGCCCTTAGCCAGACTAGCCACAGGGCATAGAGAGAGTATCCAAATTAACAAAATCAGAAATGAAAGGGAGAGATAACAAGAGAAACTGAGGAAATTAAAAAAATAATCAGATCGTACTACAAAAAGCTGTATTCAACACAACTAGAAAATCTGGAGGAAATGGACAATTTCCTAGACAGATACCAAATATCAAAATTAAATCAGGATCAAATAGACCATCTAAACCGTCCTATAATCACTGAAGTAATAGAAGTGGTCATTGGAAGTCTTCCAACCAAAAAAAGCACAGGACCAGATGGTTTTAGTGCAGAATTCCACCAAACCTTCAAAGAAGACCTAACACCAATACTCTTCAATCTATTCCACAAAGTAGAAACAGAAGGAACACTATCCATCTCATTCTAGGAAGTCACAATTATGCAAATACCAAAATCACACAAAGATCCGACAGAGAAAGAGGATCTCAAGCCAATCTCTCTTATGAATATCGATGCAAAAATACTCAATAAAATTCTTGCCAACCGAATCACTGAGACATCACTGTGTTTTTATGAGTCAATTTATCCCATGTACAACCAGTACATTTTTCTATGAATTTGTTTTAATCACCATAGTATCTTCCGCTGTATCAACCAAGAGGCACCACATTCATCTATTCTGTCCCTTTTCTTCTTTCAAGGGAAAACCTGACAGGGAAGCAAAACAGAAAGCTTGATTTCTCTCTTAAGCTCTATTTCTTTATCTTTAAAGAAGGATTATTAATATCTGTTGTTTGCATTCAGCTAAATACATGTCAGCTACATTTTAACATTTAAATATTTAGCAAGCTGTGCACTCAACTTTGATATTTAAAAACTATATACATTGATAATTATTTATATCTACTTTTTCCAGCAATTTCTGTTCATAGTCTAACAACAGAATAGTCATCCAATGGACAGGACTATTTGTTAGGTTCAACTTTACGAAAAGAATATCAAATCATTCCTGCCTCTAGGGGTATAGCAGATGTGGCTCCTGTGACACATGTAAGCAGATGGCAGAAAGGAGAGGGATTATGTTCTACCTATGAACATCAGAATGATTAGTAGTCTAAGATTCCCTGAAAAAAATCAAGCCTTAGACAACCACCAGTCTGGTGCCAGGGGTCCTAGACAGAGAGGTAGCCTGAGATGAATACCAGTCCAGCAGCTTGCAGACCCAGATGGGTTCCCAGGATGGAGAACAATCCAGAGACTAAAATAATCCCACCTGAGACACCCCAAACAACATACCCAAAACCTAACCAATGGTGGTCAGATCAATGACCACCAGACCTGTGCTGTGGGTTTCAAATAAGGAGCTAGCCAGAGATGACCACAAATCAGATACTGCAGTAGCCTGGGGTTGGCTGGGAGAAGACCATGCCTGAGACCTGAGGATACCCCTTTTTGGCACTATAATGCAGATATGGGGCATAGCATTCCTGAGACAAGCCAAGACACTAAGAGGAACATGTAGGTGGTTAAGAAATTTAAAAGAAGCAGAGAAATGTGGGCAAAATGAGGAGAGGCAGAACTGAAAACCAGAGGATAGTGAGAAACAGTGTAATGTGAATAGCCAGTGATCTCATCAGGGACCATGCTGGGGTACTGGCTGGTACTGCCACTGGGTGCCAATTCAGGTTCCATGCCCCTGCAGCAGCAGAGATCTGTTACCACCAAAGGCCAGGCAGACATCTCCAGTCTGGGCTGCTGACCAGGATCATATCAGTGACTGAGGAATGTACAGAACTGGCCCCACTCCTCACCTAGATACTGTAGGAGAGCTAGTACTGGAGACTTGAAAGTAAGAGAGTTGAACCCACACCTAGATTGCTGCTTGGGAGAGCGTGCACGCACATTGTAGGAGTTGTGGGTGAGTTGGCCCCAAAAAGAGCAGGATGGGAGACCTGGTCTTACCACTTGCCTCCCATGTGATGGAGTGGCCAAGTGAGAGATACCTACTCTCCCATCACCACCTGTAGCAGGTGGTATATCTGGCCTCAAGGTCATCAGAGCTGGAGAGCTGGCCCTGCTCCTTACCTGGGCACCATAGTAGAGCTGGTCCTACATGTGGAGGTTGCCCATGAGCCAGCCACAAGAGTGTGAGTTTGGGAGAGCTGGCCCTGCCTCTTGTCTGGTGTGTGTTGTCTGCAAGGGAGAAATTTCCTTCCCCTCCCTTTTGCCCTTGCCACCAGTGGCATATAGCAGAGTTAGTCCCAACCAGGTCATGAGAGCAGGAAAGTTGTCCCTATCATTCACCCTCTGCAGCACTCAGGAAATCAGTCCCTGAAACTTAACTTAGCATCACAGTAGACCTGACTCTGATATTCAGGATGCAGGTGAGCCTGCCCTGAGTGTGGAAACGTGGTAGAGCTGCCTTGTGATTTGTCCGCTATGTGGCCTTGTAGGCAAGGGAAAGATGCCATCTGCAGCCCTCACTCCTGGCTGCTATGGCAGGTGAGAGAGTTGGCCCTGAGGTCATGAAAACAGGAATGCTCCTTAGCTGCTGCAGTACTTGGGGCATCTGACCCAGTACCTTGCCTGTTCAGCAGGATAGAGATGGCCCTGGTTTCGAGTTGCTAGTGAGATGGTCTATGTGAGTGAGAACTAGAGAGCCAGTGGGCTGGCCAGCTCAGGTACCACTCAGGAATAGATCCAGGGCTTATAATTAACCCACCCCCACATCTACCCCTATCTAGGAACTGCTCACTCGGGATGATATTTTCTAGCTCCATCCATTTGCCTAAGGATTTCATGAAGTCGTTGTATTCAATAGCTGAGTAGTATTCCATTGTGAAAATGTACCACATTTTCTGTATCCATTCCTCTCTGAGGGACATCTGAGTTCTTTCCAGCCTCTGGCTATTATAAATAATGCTGCTGTGAACATAGTGGAGAATGTGTCCTTATTACATGTTGAAGCATCTTCTGGGTATATGCCCAAGAGTAGTATAGCTGGGTCCTCATGTAGTACTATGTCCAATTTTCTGAGAAACCACCAAACTGATTTCCAGATTGGTTGTACCAGCTTGCAATTCCACCAGCAATGAAGAAGTGTTCCTCTTTCTCCACATCCTTTCCAGCATCTACTGTCTCCCAAGATTTTGATGTTAGCCATTCTGATTGGTGTGAGGTGGAATCTCAGGGTTGTTTTGACTTGCATTTCCCTGATGATTAAGGATATTGAACATTTCTTTAGGTGTTTCTCAGCCATCCCGTATTCCTAAGTTGAGAATTCTTTGTTTAGTTCTGTACCCCATTTTTAATAGGGTTATTAAGTTCTCTAGAGTCTAACTTCTTGAGTTTTTTGTATATATTGGATATTAGCCCTCTATTGGATGTCACACTACCATCTTGGTGACTGGCACAGGGTATCCCAATTAATCCAGAGCTTCCGAGTTCAGCTAGCCTTACTAGACAGCTTGCTCTGGGGATCCACTGTCTCCAGTTTCCAAGGCTGGAATCACAGGCAAACCTCCCTGCTACTGGGCATTTACATGTGTTCTGTACTCCTGAGATACAGTCCACATACTTAGACAGCAAGGGCTTTAACCACTATATTGTGAGTTCATTCATTTCCTAGAAAAATACACTTGACTTCCAAGGGAGAGATGAATGTTAGAAAGACAGGACACAGATCTGAGACATGGTGGTTCCCCAGGAAAGAAGAGTAGAGAGATCAAAAAGGCACAGCTGACAGAATGAGAAAAGTTTAAGAGGTGAAGGAAGAAATTAAAAATGGGAAAATAAAAATCTACTTAATGAGATTTTGGCTGACTTGATCTTATATAGGTTTTAGTCTTAAAAGGATGATGTCCTCTTGTTCCCCTAAGTGAACCCCCTGTCAGGCCTCAGTGGGAGAGGATGCACCTAGATCTTCACTGACTTGATGTGCCAAAGTGGGTTGGTAACCAGGGAGTCCTCCCCCTTATCAGAGAAGAGGGGGTGAGAGGGACTGGAATGAGAGGGGGCACTACCATCATGATATAAAGTGAAAGAGAGAGAGAGAGAGAGAGAGAGAGAGAGAGAGAGAGAGAGAGAGAGAGAGAGAGAGAGAATTTTTTAAAGGAAACAACAGATTAAATATATACATGAGATCCTAGGGAGCCCCTGACAAGGAAAACCCTGGAGGACCGTGAGCTCTTGAGACTGAAGAGCTCTTGAGACTGAAGAGAAGAGAGTGAACTGACACTAAAGATGTTCAACAGAGTCATTATAACTCTTCTGTTGTACCAGACAAGTTCCAGAAACATACATCAAAAGAAGAAATAGAGTTCTGGTAACATTTACAGCAAAACATACCTCGTCTATTTTACTAGCTTCACAGAATATGAATAAGGATATAATCAAACATTGGAGGGAGGCCGAGACACACTGCTCTGAGTGGGAAGCTGGAAACAAGTACCTGAGGATGGGCTAAGGAGGCTGTGATCTGGTGGGAGAAAGTCAGCTGGATAGAAGGAAAGATCTAGGAAAACAGGCATTTGGGGGAAGGAATATCAAGGATGACGTCAGTAAGGCCTGATATTGAGCCTGAGGGAAGCAAGCTATGGAGGGTCTGGGAGCTCAAAGATCATGTTAAGGAAAATTGTTAAGCACTTTTATGTAAGGCAATACCAGTGGTCAGATTTTTACTGTGATGTATTCAATTGACATATAAGTAAAGGAAGAAGAGTCTTCAAATATAAGAAGCACTTTCAAAGGTGACATGATCACTTGGTAAAGGTCTAAGGCTAAATGTACTAAGGCTTCAGCCTCATACCATAAGAGGAAATGAAAAGGAAGAAGTCAAACTATCACTATTCACAGATGATATGATAGTATATTTAAGCAACCCAAAGCACTCCACCAGAGAACTCCTACAGCTGATAAACGACTTCAGCAAAGTAGCCGGATATAAAATCAACTCAAGCAAGTCAGTAGCCTTCCTATATTCAAAGGACAAGCAGGCTGAGAAAGAAGTAAGAGAAATGATACCCTTCACGATAGCCACAAACCATATAAAGTATCTGGGTGTGACTCTAAACAAACAAGTCAAAGATCTGTATGAAAAGAACTTCAAGTCTCTGAAGAAAGAAATTGAAGAAGACTTCAGAAGATGGAAAAGTCTGCAATGCTCATGGATTGGCAGAATTAATATAGTAAAAATGACCATCTTGCCAAAAGCAATATACAGATTCAATGCAATTCCCATCAAAATCCCAAGTCAATACTTCATAGAGTTAGAAAGAGCAATTCAAAAATTCATCTGGAATAACAGAAAACCCAGAATAGCTAAAACTATTCTCAAGAGTAAAAGAACATCTGGGGGAATCAGTATCCCGGACCAAAAGCTGTACTACAGAGCAATAGTGTTAAAAACCGCATGGTATTGGTACAGTAACAGGCATGTAGATCAATGGAACAGAATTGAAGACCCAGAAATGAAGCCACACTCCTATGGTCACTTGATCTTTGACAAAGGAGCTAAAACCAAGCAGTGGAAAAAAGATAGCCTTTTCAACAAATGGTGCTGGCTCAACTGGAGGTCAACATGCAGAAAAATGCAAATTGACCCATTCTTATCTCCTTGCACTAAGCTCAATTCCAAGTGGATCAAAGACCTCCACATAAAACCAGACACACTGAAACTAATAGAAAGGAAACTAGGGAAGAACCTTGAACATATGGGCACAAGGGAGAATTTCCTGAACAGAACTCCAATAGCTTATGCTCTAAGATCAAGACTAGACAAATGGGACCTCATTAAATTACAAAGTTTCTGCAAGGCAAAAGACACTGTCAAAAAGACAAAGTGACAACCAACTAACTGGGAAATGATCTTTACCAACCCTACATCCGACAGAGGGCTAATATCCAATATATACAAAGAACTCAAGAAGGTAAACTCCAGAGAGGCAAGTAACCCTATTAAAAAATGGGGTACAGAGCTAAACAAAGAGTTCTCACCTGAAGAATTAGTAATGGTTGAGAAACACCTAAAGAGATGTTCATCATCCTTAGTCATTAGGGAAATGCAAATCAAAACAACCCTGAGATTCCATCTCACACCAGTCAGAATGGCTAAGATCAAAAACACAGGAGACAGCAGTTGTTGGTGAGGATGTGGAGAAAGAGGAACACTCCTCCACTGCTGGTGGGATTGCAAGCTGGTAAAACCACTCTGGAAAGCAGTCTGGCGGTTCCTCAGAAAACTGGACATGACACTCCCGGAGGATCCGGCTATACCACTCCTGGGCATATAGCCAGAGGCTTTACCTGCATGCAATAAGGACACATGCTCCACTATGTTCATAGCAGCCTTATTTATAATAGCCAGAAGCTGGAAAAAACCCAGATGTCCCTCAACGGAAGAATGGATTCGGAAGATGTGGTATATTTACACAATGGAATACTACTCTGCAGTTAAAAACAATGAATTCACGAAATTCCTAGGCAAATGGTCAGAACTTGAAAATATCATCCTTAGTGAGGTAACCCAATCACAAAAGAACACACATGGTATGCAGTCACTGATAAGAGGGTATTAACCCAGAATCTCGGAATACCCTAGACACAATTCGCATATCAATAGATTTCTAAGAAGATGGAAGGAGAGACCCCTGGTCCTGGAAAGACTGGATGTAGGGGAACGCCAGGACAGAGAAGCGAGAGGGGGGTGAATGGGGAAAAGAGGGAGGGAAGAGGGCTTATGGGACTTTCGGGGAGGGAGGAAACGGGAAAGGGGAAATGATTTTGAATGTATATAAAAAAAAACTTAGAAAATAAAATTTAAAAAAAAATAATTTAAAAAAAAAAGAAGAGGCAGTGTGAAGAATGAGCCTCAGCCTTTCAATTTGTTCCCAGAAAAGGCTACTTGCTTAGCTTATGCTTAGCAATGCTTTGAGATGGAGATGGAAATGAATGATATGGAACTACAATCTTAAGAAAGACTATTAAATGACACCCTAGCTTCTTTAGAATTAGTAACCTTCTTGCATCAAACCCGAAAGTAGATAACCACTCAAACATAAAGACAGCGTCAAGAATGGCAGGTGGCAATAATCACTATTCCTTAATCTCTCTTAATATCAATGGTCTCAATACCCCAATAAAAAGACATAGACTAGCACACTGGATACGTAAACAGGACCCAGCATTTTGCTGCATGCAGGAAACACACTTCAGTGTCAAAGACAAACACTACCTCAGAGTGAAAGGCTGGAAAACAATTTTACAAGCAAATGGTTCCAAGAAACGAGCCGGAGAAGCCATCCAAATATCAGATAAAATTGAATTCCAACCTAAAGTCATCAAAAAAGAAACAGAAGGACACTACATACTGATCAAGGGAAAAATCCACCAAGAAGAACTCTCAATTCTGAATATCTATGCTCCAAATGCAAGGGTACCCTCATTCGTAAAAGAAACTTTACTAAAGTTCAAAGCACACATCGCACCTCACACAATAATAGTGGGTGACTTCAACACCCCGCTCTCTGAAATGGATCGTTCTGGAAAGCAGAAACTAAACAGGGACACAGTGAATCTAATTGAAGCCTTGGACCAAATGGAACTAACAGATATATATATATATATATATATATATATATATATATATATATATATATATATATATATATATATATAACATTTCACCCTAGAGCTAAAGAATACACCTTCTTCTCAGCACTGCATGGTACCTTCTCCAAAATCGACCATATAATTGGTCACAAATCAGACCTCAACAAATATAAGAAGATGGAACTAATCCCATGCCTCCTATCAGATCACTATAGAATAAGGGTGGTCTTCAATGACAACAAAAACAAAAGAAAACCCACATACACATGGAGGCCGAACAATGCTCTACTCAATGATAACTTGGTCAAGGTGGAAATAAAGAAAGAAATCAAAGACTTCTTGAAATTTAATGAAAATGAAGGCACAACATACCCTAATTTATGGGACACAATGAAAGCAGTGCTAAGAGGAAAATTCATAGCCCTGAGTGCCCCCAAAAAGAAACGTGAAACAGCATAAATTAGCAGCTTAATGGCACACCTGAAAGCCCTGGAACAAAAAGAAGCAAATACACCAAAGAGGAGTAGAAGGCAGGAAATCATCAAACTCAGGGCTGAAATCAGTCAAGTAGAAACAAATAAAACCATACAAAGAATCAACAAAACTAAGAGTTGGTTCTTTGAGAAAATCAACAAGATAGATAAGCCTTTAGCCAGACTAACCAGTGGGCACAGAGACAGTATCCAAATTAATAAAATCAGAAACGAAAAGGGAGAGATAACAACAGAAACTGAGGAAATTCAAAAAGTCATCAGATCCTACTACAAAAGCCTGTATTCAACACAACAAGAAAATCTCGAGGAAATGGACAATTTCCTTGACAGATACCAAACACGAAAATTAAATCAGGATCAAATAGACCATCTAAGCCGTCCTATAACCCTTGAAGAAATAGAAGTTGTCATTGGAAGTCTTCCAACCAAAAAAATCACAGGTCCAGATGGTTTTAGTGCAGAATTCTATCAGACCTTCAAAGAAGACCTAACACCAATACTCTTCAAACTGTTCCACAAAATAGAAACAGAAGGGACACTACCCAACTCGTTCTATGAAGCCACAATTACGCTACTACCAAAAGCACACAAAGATCCCACAAAGAAAGAGAATCTCAGGACAATCTCTCTTTTGAATATCGATGCAAAAATACTCAATAAAATTCTTGCCAACCGAATCCAAAAACACATCAAAACGATCACTCACCACGAGCAAGTAGGCTTCATCCCAGGGATGCAGGGATGGTTCAATATTAGGATGTCCATTAATGCAATAAACTACATAAAAATCCTCAGAGAAAAAATCCACATGGTCATTTCATTAGATGTGGAGAAAGCATTTGACAAAATTCAGCATCCTTTCATGCTAAAGGTCTTGGAGAGATCAGGAATTCAAGGCCCATATCTAAACATAGTAAAAGCAATTTACAGCAAACAGGTAGCCAGCATCAATCTAAATGGAGAGAAACTTGAAACAATCCCACTAAATCAGGCACTAGACAAGGCTGCCCTCTCTCTCCATATCTTTTCAATATAGTACTAGAAGTTCTAGCTAGAACAATTAGACAACAAAAAGAGGTCAAAGGGATACAAATTGGAAAGGAAGAAGTCAAACTATCACTATTTGCAGACGATATGATAGTATACTTAAGTGACCCAAAGAACTCCACCAGAGAACTCCTACAGCTGATAAACGACTTCAGCAAAGTGGCCGGATATACAATCAACTCAAGCAAGTCAGTAGCCTTCCTATACTGAAAGGACAAGCATCTGAGAAAGAAGTAAGAGAAATGATACCCTTCACAATAGCCACAAACCATATAAAGTATCTTGGCGTGACTCTAACCAAACAAGTGAAAGATCTGTATGACAAGATCTTCAAGTCTCTGAAGAAAGAAATTGAAGAAGACCTCAAAAGATGGAAAAATCTGCCATGCTCATGGATTGGCAGAATTAATATAGTAAAAATGACCATCTTGCCAAAAGTAATACACAGATTCAATGCAATCCCCATAAAAATTTCAACTCAATTCTTCATAGAGTTAGAAAGAGCAATTCAAAAATTCATCTGGAATAACAGAAAACCCAGAATAGCTAAAACTATTTTCAAGAGTAAAAGAACATCTGGGGGAATCAGTATCCCGGACCTCAAGCTGTACTACAGAGCAATACTGTTAAAAACTGCATGGTATTGGTACAGTAACAGGCATGTAGATCAATGGAACAGAATTGAAGACCCAGAAATGAATCCACACTCCTACGGTCACTTGATCTTTGACAAAGGAGCTAAAACCATACAGTGGAAAAAAGATAGCCTTTTCAACAAATGGTGCTGGCTCAACTGGAGGTCAACATGCAGAAAAATGCAAATTGACCCGTTCTTATCTCCTTGCACTAAGCTTGATTCCAAGTAGATCAAGGACCTCCACATAAAACCAGACACACTGAAACTAATAGAAAGGAAACTAGGGAAGAACCTTGAACATATGGGCACAGGGGAGAATTTCCTGAACAGAACTCCAATAGCTTATGATCTAAGATCAAGAATAGACAAATGGGACCTCATTAAATTACAAAGTTTTGCAAGGCAAAAGACACTGTCAAAAAGACAAAGCGGCAACCAACTAACTGGGAAATGATCTTTACCAACCCTACATCTGACAGAGGCCTAATATCCAATATATACAAAGAACTCAAGAAGGTAAACTCCAGAGAGGCAAGTAACCCTATTAAAAAATGGGGTACAGCACTAAACAAAGAGTTCTCACCTGAAGAATATCTAATGGCTGAGAAGCACCTAAAGCGATGTTCATCATCCTTAGTCATTAGGGAAATGCAAATCAAAACAAACCTGAGATTCCATCTCATACCAGTCAGAATGGCTAAGATCAAAAACACAGGAGACAGCAGTTGTTGGAGAGGATGTGGAGAAAGAGGAACACTCCTCCACTGCTGGTGGGATTGCAAGCTGGTAAAACCTCTCTGGAAAGCTGTCTGGCGGTTCCTCAGAAAACTGGACATGACACTCCCAGAGGATCCGGCTATACCACTCCTGGGCATATAGCCAGAGGCTTTACCTGCATGCAATAAGGACAATTGCTCCACTATGTTCATAGCAGCCTTATGTATAATAGCCAGAAGCTGGAAAAAACCCAGATATCCCTCAATGGAGGAATGGATTCAGAAGATGTGATATATTTACACAATGGAATACTACTCTGCAATTAAAAACAATGAATTCATGAAATTCCTAGGTAAATGGTCAGAACTTGAAAATATCATCCTTACTGAGGTAACCCAATCACAAAAGAACACACATGGTATGCAGTCACTGATAAGGGGATATTAACCCAGAATCTCGGAATACCCTAGACACAATTCGCATATCAGTAAATTTCTAAGAAGATGGAAGGAGAGACCCCTGGTCCTGGAAAGACTGGATGTAGGGGAACGCCAGGACAGAGAAGCGAGAGGTGGTTGAATGGGAAAAAGAGTGAGGGAAGGGGGCTTATGGGACTTTCGGGGAGGGAGGAAACGGGAAAGGGGAAATGATTTTGAATGTATATAAAAAAATCTTAGAAAATAAAATTAAAAAACAAAGAAGTTGGAAAGAATGCAAAAAACAAATTGAACCAAAACTAAATTCCTTTTGTTAGGATATATTACATATTAAAACTTCTTCTGCAGTATTACTGGTTAACTACTGCGAATAAATGCAACAGTGCATAACAGGGATTGATGTTAAAACTAACCAGAATGTACCTTTGATACTTTAAATTGAGTTATTTAGAACATCTTGGTTACACTTTCTGTGAACTTTCATCTCAGAGCCAACACTTAGCTTTCTCTGTACTCATATGCTTAACTCAAACCTTTCCTTTTGCAATACTATTTATGTTTTTTTTTCAATGTTGTTGATTTGTTTTGTTTTGTTTTGTTCTTTTTTAATAAAAGACTATCATTTATCTCAAAATAACTAAAACAAATTTTATGTCTCAAGATAAAAAAAAAATTAGTAGGTGAGGTGATTGATATATCAGCTATTTTAATCATTTCACCTGTTACCTCACTAAGGATGATATTTTCAAGTTCTAAAGGTCTGTACACCATTTTTAAAAAGGGTTATTTGGTTCTCTGGAGACTAACTACTTGAGTCCTTTGTATATATTGGATATTAGCCCTCTGTCGGATGTAGGGTTGGTAAAGATCTATTCCCAATTCTTTGGTTGACGTTTTGTCCTATTGATAGTGACCTTTGCCTTACAGAAACTTTGTAATTTCATGAGATCCGATTTGTCAATTCTTGATCTTAGAGCATAAGCTATTGGTGTTCTGTTCAGAAAAATTTCCCCTGTGCCCCTGTGCCCAAGGCTCTTCTCCAGCTTCTTTTCTATTAGTTTCAGTGTGTCTGGTTTTATGTGGAGGTCTCTGATTCACATGGACTTGAGCTTAGTACAAGGAGATAAGAATGGATAGATTTGCGAAGGGCACTGTCAAAAGGACAAAGCAGCAACCATCAAAGCCTGACCAGTACAGATGTGAATGCACACAGCCAAACACCAGAGTAAGTGTGGGTACCACAATGGAGAAGTTAGGGCAAGTACTGAAGTTAGGGCAGATGTCCCATAGCAGACCTGGTGCGTAGGTGACCGCAGACCTTCCCAGCTCTTGGGAGCAGCGAGCACACAAGCTGGCTGAGACCCGAGTGATATTATGCTTGATTGTCCCTGTGTCTGGTGGTCCCAACTTCTCTGTTGCAGGAACAGAAAAGCATTTCTCAGATTTTTATGCTATTTAGCCAAAGCCAAAACCAATCCACTTAAAATAAAAAAAAATACATATGGACATATATGAGTGTGTGTGTGTGTGTGTGTGTGTGTACATATCTATATATACATATATAGATATATCAATACACATATGCACATGCACACACACACATATATATATACGTACATATATGTAATATATATATACCCACACACACAAACACACACACACACACACACACACACACATACATACTGTCCCCACATGGAAATGTAGGCCAAAAGAAACTGTTTTATGAAGATCTCTAAATGTTTTGTGGACATAAGTTTGATGAGATGGTTTTCATTGTAAATGTGACACAATGTAGAATTACTTGAAGAAAGTCTCAAGGAGGGACTTTCTAGATGAAGTTACTCTGTGGGCATGATTACGGGAGATTATCTTGATGATGTTACTTAATGTGGCAAGATCCATACAAATGTGGGACTATGCTTGGGTACTAGAATGTATACAGAGAATATGGAAAATGTGTTGAGGTGTGCAGATATGCTTTCTCTGCAAGTGACTGTGGTGTGACTGACAGTTGTTTCAAAACCTCCCCCCTCCTCCTGCATGTTGGACTTAACTAGTACACAGAAACAGCTCAGGGACAGGCTAAGACTTAAATGTCCATATACAGCCAATAAATCTCATTGGGTACAAAATTCTCTCATGACTTATTATTATATACTATCATTTAAGATGGCATGAATAGAAATTTATATTTTAGTTTAATTACATAATCAAACTAACCTCTAAAGAAAGACAGCTATCTTTCCTTAATTGATCTTCTTTAATCGATCTGTGCCCCAGCATGTTCCACACAAATGATTTTGCAAAGGTGTATGTTGCTTGTGAGGTTTGTATATTGCACAATGGATGATGAGCAAGATATCCCTGACAGGACTCACACTCTAGGATGCTGAGAAACTGGGACCTTCCATTCCAGCTTCCTGCTTGATCCTACCTCAATTACACGGAAGCTGTTTCCTCTAAAGGCTTTCTTGCAGATGTTTACAGAACAGCTAGCTCACTCATCCAGCCTTTCAGATGATTACAGTCAGAACTTCAGCTTAGCCATGAACTTTCTCAGCCCATAGAAAATGGACAGCAAATGATATCAGCTACCCCTCCTTTGACAAAACCAACTTTCCTGTTACCGTTTTGGACCCCAGAAGGATTTTTTCACACCAACTCACCAAGAAGCAAGCAAAAGATCATCATTCCAGTTCTTTAGGTTGTGGTAGATGGTTCTGGTTATTTTATGAATAATAAGTATGTTGTCATTTTAAGGGATAATTTACAAGTGTTGTATCTTTGGACATAGAGAAAACTAGAGAACTTGGACTCAGGGATTTCTACATTTTCTTTCCTCTTCTCTATAATTCTTTCTAAGGTAAAACAAGGGGTAGAAAAGAAAGGGGGTTTAGTACTATTATATGAAATAGACAAATAGGGATGGATTATTAAATTTACTCTTAAGCAAAGAATTTTAAATCCATAATTTTACATCGGTAGAAATCTTTATATTTTGATGTAGAATTGAAGCTATATTTTCTTACACTGATACAGAATTTATATAATGATACAATTTTAAGGTTTTCATTGATGTAAATTTTTGTATATTGCTACAACATTTAAAATTAATTTTGCTACTCTTATGTATGCACTGTGCTATACAACTCATTTAAGAACAGAAGATTTAGACCTGGTCCTTCTAATAGCTGCTATTACAGACTGTTTAGGATGATTACCTACTGCAAATTAATAGTCAGATGATGAAACTCATTGTCATATTAGATTCTAATTTAGTTTCTTACAACAAAGTATTTTCAAGATTACTTAAATAATGAATAAATAATCCATGTTTGGCAATTTAGTTATGCTATATATAGACAGATGGTCATTAAAAGCATCAGCTATCCACAAAATAAGACATTTAAAATAATTCCATTATTAATAGAATGTTTGAATATGAGACATGTCTGCTCCTGATAGTACCCCCATTCCAGTTCAAGGAAGAAGATAAGTAGCAATACCTTCATGTGGAGTTGCTCCAATTGTGCCAAGCTAATCACTAGGCAAGAAATGCCATAATTTCATCCACAGACAGAATACTGTCCAGAAAGGACGAAGAGAAGCAGGATAGTCAACTGGTAAACTCTGCCAATACAGGATAAGATATTCCTTCATAAGTCCTGCTTCACTTAAGGTGATGGTTCTGGGCCAGAAGGCTGAAGACAGATGCTCCAATGTTATAAGGAGTATTGGGGGACTGTCCAGGCAGTCAACTGCTTCTGCCAATTGTTTAAGTTTTGGAAGCTGTGTCTGTGTGCCTCTTGCATATTCTGGCAATGTTTAATTCCTTCTCAAATCACTAATGGGGTTGAAGACTAATTATAGTCTCACAATTGAACTTAAATAGGTTAGCATTAAAGATGTTCCTGATTTGAAAAGATGATTTTCATTTGGTAATACAAGAATAAATCAAACATGATTGAGGTACAAAACTGTAAATTCTTTTAGTCAGAATAGATGATAAAAGACTTTATCTTCATTACCAAGTATGATGGACTGGATGTTATTAGTATAATTCATACTTAATAATTTTCATAATTGCTTCAAAATTGTTCCTGGTATGTATTGTTTGTTATTATAAGAGAGAGGCTTTTTAATTGGACAAAAGGGAGGAATGTTATGGGGTGGCATGATACTGTTTATATTCTGGTGGTAATTCTGCTTGCTCAAGAGGGGATTTCCCCAATGAGCAGTCCATCATCTACTCAGGCAATCTCATGTGAACCTCCTCCCCATTTTAACTGGTAAATAAAGACTAGAGCCTGCATTTGGGCAGGAAGGGAAAGGTGGGACTGGAGGTTTAAGAGTGGGGACAAGTAGACAGACAGAATAGAAGAGGATAAAAGGAGAAGGAGAGAGGATGGAGGAAGAGGAGGTGGCAGCAGTGATGAACCAGAACCATGTGGCAAGGAGAAACCACAAGAAGCAAGGGGTATTATAGCTGAGGAATAAGTTAGTATAGTGATAGATCTGCCCAATCTTGCATATAGCTTTTTTTTTTTAAAAAAAAAAATTATTTTCTAAGTTTTTTTTATTTACATTCAAAATCATTTCCCCTTTCCTGTTTCCTCCCTCCCCGAAAGTCCAATAAGCCCCCTTCCCTCACTCTTTTCCCCATTCAACCCCCTCTCGCTTCTCTGTCCTGGCGTTCCCCTACATTCAGTCTTTCCAGGACTAAGGATCTCTCCTTCCATCTTCTTAGAAATCTATTGATATGCAAATTGTGTCTAAGGTATTCTGAGATTCTGGGTTAATACCCCCTTATCAGTGACTGCAAACTATGTGTGTTCTTTTGTGATTGGGTTACCTCACTAAGGATGATATTTTCAAGTTCTGACTATTTGCCTAGGAATTTCGTGAATTCATTGTTTTTAATTTCAGAGTAGTATTCCATTGTGTAAATATACCACATCTTCTGAATCCATTTCTCGTTGAGGCACCTGGGTTCTTTCCAGCTTCTGGCTATTATAAATAAGGCTGCTATGAACATAGTGCAACATGTGTCCTTATTGCATGCAGGTTATAATTAAAATTACTGGATTATGTGTGTCTTATACAACTTACTGAGGTTGTCAAATCCAACAACAGGGAGAGGGAGGCATTGACTGTGAATTCTGTGAGTACTGGATCCATCAGCTGAAGCTGGAAGACAGACGTGTCCAGCCAGATTATACTTCACACAGCATTGACAACTTAATAACTTATTTGACACAATTCTTTTCAAAAGGATCGTATTTAAATCTGTCCACGTCTGAACCCTTTCAGACGCTGAACTGTCTTGGCAATACCTGATAAGGATGCCTCTGTCCACCTCCAGACTCTATGCTCTCCACTGAACCTGTGAAGTGGATGAGGAAATAAGCAGTGGAGGTAATGCTGCATTATACCTGGATCTGCTCAGCTCCCATCCTCCCTCCGTGGGCCTCTTCCCTGTGCCCTCTGTCCTGCTCCTTCCCTTTTCATAATTAGCCTCACCAAGTATTTTCCCCTTCTTAAGAGGCACCACATTTTCTGATTAATGGAGCCTGTGTTGCTAGGTTTGTGATAGTAACATAACACAGGTTGAGTGGATAAAACAATTTACAATCATTTCTTCTCAATTCTTGGGTCCGGATTCTTAGAAACAAGATGTTAGCTGTACTGTTCTCTTCTTAGGCCCCCCTTGATATAATAACATTTCCCTCTTTCTTCACAATGTTCTTCCTTGTGCTCACCTTTGTGTGTGCTCTTTTTGCAATAAGGAATATCATGTTGAATTACATCCCACCCCATGACCTTAGTCTATCTTAAAAATAATAATTACATTTTTAAAGTCTGTGTGGTAAATATAGCCCATTTTGATATATTTGGAAGACTTCTTTCATTCTATGACAGATCTTCACACTCTTTTTTCTTTTGACTTTCTCTAATTTTATTTATTTGAGCATTATCTCGATTGTTCTAAATCTACTGGATTGTTTTTTCTAATTTCAACTTTTCATCCAATTGGTTTATTCTTTAATTGTTTCTATTATTAGTATCTATTTTGTTAGTGTCTGTACACATATACTATGTGTATTTGTGAATGTATATGTACATTTGCCTCTGTACAAGCATTCATGTGCAAATGCAGACACCTGTATATAAAATGGGTTTGAAAGACAAATGGCTATCTAAGGGTTTCATTCTCATTCTACCATGTTTAAGACAAGTCTCTTTTATTTTCTGCAGTTTACACCCCATAATCTAGTCATCAGTTTTCTGAAAAATTTCCTATCTCCATCCCCCATTTCTGCACAGTAGTGATAAAAGTACAAAAACTATCACTACTTCTCTCAACTTTATCATGGGTCTTGGAGGGTATAAACTAAGGTTCTCATACCTGATTGGAAGGCTTTTTTACCCACTGCTGCATCTTTGGGTTACTCTTGCTTTTCTAGACCCTTAAGATGCATTGATAAGTTGTTTTTGGAACCTTCCTATTTTTGAAATGGGGGAACTTATTGCCACAAGCTTCCCTCTTAGTTCTGCTTTTACTGTGTCTCATAAGATTCAGTCTGGTTCATGTCCATTCCCATTAAGGTCAACGAATTTCCCATTATTTGTTCATCAGCACTTTGGTAAATCTTCACAAAATTGCATATTTTCTGAAGGTATTTCTTATTTAGACAGGATTCCACTATGTAACCAGAGATGCTAGAATGTTACTCACTATAGAGAGGAAACTGACCTTGAGCTTACAGATATCTACTTTCCTCTGCTTCTGAAGATTTGTTGTTGCAGAGGTTATTTTCTTAACCTCATATTTCATCTTAGAATCATCATCCAAAAAGTACATGATCATACTTAGTAACTCTAGATGTCTAAGACTTATTTCTGACCTCAAAATGTGTGTGTTAAAGCATTATTCATGTATTGAAGTTCAAAAAGCAAATAAGTTTAGGGGCATATGCTACTGATCTTATTACCAGGGGAGTTAAAATAGAGAATTATGAGTTCAGGTCCTAAGTAGGTGAAAAAGTGAGTTGATGCCTCAAAAAGAAAAGAAAATTTGGGGAAATTGTTCATTAGATGAACCACTTACCACACAAAGATGTGAACTAGAGTCTAGATCTAGAAAATCCACATAAAATCTCACCTGTAATGACAACTCATGGGAGGCTTATCCATGGGCAAGCTGGCTAGCTAGATTAACCTAATTAATGAGATCTTGGTTCAGCACAAGACCCTGCCTCAGTACATAGGTGGAGTCTGATTAAGGAAGACATCCAGTGTGAATGTCTGGCTTCCACATGCACATACACATACTTACCAAGTAATCACATTCTTCTGATTCACACACACAGATACATGCATACATACCTATACATACATACATACATACATACATACATACATACACACCAAATATATACATGCAAAAACCACGAAAATGTTGGTTTTCTCTGTAGCTGTAGGAAAATATACGTATTTTAAAAATGAATTAAATATTTTCCATAAATGACTGATCTACTGACATAAGAAGGCATTAATGTCTTGGGTGATTGTTATTCAGTATCAACTTGATTAGGTTTAAAATGACGATGGAAACAAACTATATGTGTGTCTATGTGTGTGTTTGCAGGAAGGTTTATCTACTGAAGAAAATCCCAAAAAGTGAAGAATGCAGAACCATTGGTGTGAATAATCCCCTGTCAGCTGCAACCAAAACAAAAGACAGACAGAAACATAGAACCTGTGGATCTTTCTACATTCAGCCCCTCCCTGCAAATAAAAGAATCAGAGAGGACTGCAGTGTTCTGAATCGAACAGCAGAGGGAGACAAAGGAACAAAAGTGCTTTGGATCAGGTAATAAGAATCATACATTGCGGGACATCTGGGTTCTTTCCAGCTTTTGGCTATTATAAATAAGGCTGCTATGAACATAGTGGAGCATGTGTCCTTACTTCATGCAGGTAAAGCCTCTGGGTATATGCCCAGGAGTGGTATAGCCGGATCCTCCGGGAGTGTCATGTCCAGATTTCTGAGGAACCACCAGACTGCTTTCCAGAGTGGTTTTACCAGCTTGTAATCCCACCAGCAGTGGAGGAGTGTTCCTCTTTCTCCACATCCTCTCCAACAGCTGCTGTCTCCTGTGTTTTTGATCTTAGCCATTCTGACTGGTGTGAGATGGAATCTCAGGGTTGTTTTGATTTGCATTTCCCTATTGACTAAGGATGATGAACATCTCTTTAGGTGCTTCTCAGCCATTAGATATACTTCAGGTGAGAACTTTTTGTTTAGCTCTGTACCCCATTTTTTAATAGGGTTACTTGCCTCTCTGGAGTTTACCTTCTTGAATTCTTTGTATATATTGGATATTAGCCCTCTGTCGGATGTAGGGTTAGTAAAGATCATTTCCCAGTTAGTTGGTTGCCGCCAGATGTCCCTCAACGGAGGAATGGATTCAGAAGATGTGGTATATTTACACAATGGAATACTACTCTGCAATTAAAAACAATGAATTCACGAAATTCCTAGGCAAATGGTCAGAACTTGAAAATATTATCCTTAGTGAGGTAACCCAATCACAAAAGAACACACTAGGTATGCAGTCACTGATAAGGGGGTATTAACCCAGAATCTCGGAATATGCTAGACACAATTCGCATATCAATAAATTTCTAAGAAGATGGAAGGAGAGGCCTCTGGTCCTGGAAAAACTGGATGTAGGGAAACTCCAGGACAGAGAAGCGAGAGGGGGGTGAATGGGGAAAAGAGGGAGGGAAGGGGGCTTATGGGACTTTCGGGGAGGGAGGAAATGGGAAAGGGGAAATGATTTGGAATGTATATTAAAAAAAAACTTAGAAAATAAAATTAAAAAAAAAAGAAAAGAAGAAAAAAAAGAGTCATCAGTAATAAATCTACTACACACTCTCTAAAAAAAAAAAAGTCATACATTGCATGACACTCCCAGAGGACCCTGTTATACCACTTCTGGGCATATACCCAGAGGCCTCCCCGGCATGCAGTAAGGACACATGCTCCACTATGTTCATAGCAGCCATATTTATAATAGCCAGAAGCTGAAAAGAACCCAGATGCCCCTCAACAGAGGAATAGATACAGAAGACGTGGTATATTTACACAATGGAATACTACTCTGCAATTAAAAACAATGAATTCATGAAATTCTTAGGCAAATGTTCAGAACTGGAAAATATCATCCTTAGTGAGGTAACTCAATTACAAAAGAACACACATGGTATGCAGTCACTGATAAGGTGATATTAACCAAGAATCTCGGAATTCCCAAGACACAATTCACACAAATTGATTTCCAAGAAGAAGGGAAGGAGAGACCCCTGGTCCTGGAAAGACTGAACGTCACAGTGTAGGGGAATACCAGGACAGAGAAGCGGGAGGAGGTTGACTGTGGAACAGGGGGAGGGAAGAGGACATATGGGACTTCCGGGGAGGGGGGAACCGAGAAAGGGGAAATCATTGGGAATGTAAATAAAAAATATAGAAAATAAAAAATAAAAAATAAAAATAAATAAGCATATTAAGACACAATATGTTTTTGCTCCTTGATGCTATAAACCATGCTTATACTTTCAAATATGATAAACACAAATTTCTTCTGAATCCTCATGTGATCTCTCGCCAGTTTCCTATGCACTTAGATTTTTATCTAGATTCATTTATGTGCCCTGAGACCTCTTCTCTTCCTATTTACTCTTTCACTCTTTTCCAAGTTTCCTCATTTCTGTTATATATCTTATTATGACTTTTGTCATTCTTTTAAAAGTGCTTCTGCAATTCCTCTTTCCCATGGTGTGTTCAGGGTGCTGATGCGTTTGTATGTGAAAGCTTCCATGTGAGTATAACATAATATCAAGATTAGTTATCATGCTCAGACAAAACATAGTCATCTTCTCATACTAATACATTTGATATCGCTGCTTATTAACCACATGGAGGTCATTATAGGTCTACCCAGCCATAGTGGTTAGCTGTTGGTTAGGGACTCCAGATTATAGCAGAACAGAAAACAGAGCCAGGCTGTACTTAGGGAACCTACCCCAAGTTATCTATAGACCGTACCTCCTAAAAGCTCCAAAGTTTAAAAAATTAGCACTTAGTGCTGAAGATTAGACATTCAGTACAAGAACCTGTAGGGAAGATTTTATATTGAAACCTTAACAGAAATTATTTTACATCTAAATTATTGTGTATTAATTGAATAAAATAGTCTTACCTCAGAACTGGCCTTGCAAATTATTGTATTCCTTGCTTTGCTTTCCATGGCTTTGCTTTTATATCTTCCTTTCAATGTTTCATGAAACATTGCTTTTAGTATTAACTACTGGATTTGTTTGAAAAACTAATATACAAAATCGTTCCAGAGATGTAAGTCATCATAGTCCTCATTATATTAATTCATGAAAGTAATTTTATTTCTATTTCAGAAATAACTACTTAAATGATTAGATATAGCAATTCTTATTTAGGTGTCTGCTTGTTTTTCCATTGTAAATGTTTTAAAGCATTTTATTTATTTCACTTGAGTCAAATAGGAATGCAGAAAATGTAAGGGAGAGGGAGCACCTAGAAAGTAAAATTAGCATACAAAATAAAACAATTGTAAAATTAAAAATCGAATTATAAATAACAATGTGTTGAAGTTAAATTTCCTGTTTGAATCTCAGTTTTCTAATAATCTATTTAAAGTATAAGCATGTGCATGCCTTAAAGTCCACACAGAATTAAAACAAAATCATTCCAATTAGTTACAGTAGACAGTTTCCATGATTCTCAAGCACATCCCAAAGTCGTTTCTTGCTATTCCTTTGTTATTTGCATCTCGCAGTGGTGATTCGAGGCTGCACTCATGACCAGTACTTGAATGAAGGCTGCCACCAGCCCATTTAAGGACACATGCTTTAGTCAGCAGTGGGGCTGGGCCAGCAAGTGCATGAAATATACGGAGCGGGAGTCAGTTTTAAACTCCACATTTAGGTAGGATGAGTGTCACCTTTGGGACTGCCTGAAATATTCTCTTCAGAAGTTAGAACCTGCTGCATTGCTCAAAACAGAAGGCAAACAAAGTGACCCAAATGCAATAACAAATGCCGTAGATCACTGTATTTGAAAAAAAAATGATGTTTATGCTAAAATAACTCCAATATAAAAAAAGAAACTTGTAAAGCTTTTGGTCTGAATTAATCTGTGTAAAATTAACACTTCAATTCTAGTAACAATTTGTGGATCATTTTTTGAACTGACTTTGATTATTGAAGTAAAGTAGGTCAGAAAGCAGGCTTGTTTGCCTATTAAAGGTAAACCTGGACCAGAGAATATCTGTTGACACTTGCTTCCTGTGATCCCACAAAGTTTGACATGGATGGGAGGACTGTGGACGCCATTGCTAAAGCCTTGTCCACATACCCCACCTGCCTTCTTTGAGGTCAACAGCTCTAACATTTATAAGTGAGCAGAGAGACTCCAGTAGGGGGGGTCCCTGAGGTCACTTCATGTTTGTAGCACCATCCAGCATATGAACTCATGGGTTTATCTTGGTAGTTCTCTGGATATAAAAGGAGGTATCCCTGTTCTTGTAAACCTTTCAAAATTGTGTCCTGGGCTGTGGCCCTGTTACCTGATTGGTATTCCTGCTCTGGCCATACTTTAGACCAACATAGATTAGCTAGAGAATGTTAGAACTTGGCACCTTGCATCTCTGTGACTTTAGCTAATCAGAACATTTTCTGGCAGAGAGAACCCATACTCCCATGCTCTGAGTGACTTGTGGTCCAAAGAGAGCTGAGCAAGGGATTCATGTGGTCCAAGAAAGTGCTCCAAGTCCCTTTAGGAGGCACATGCACTCATAAGACAAAAGAGAAAGCTGAAGAGAAAGGAATTAGAACAATACCACATCTCCATGCACACTAAACACCAGCAGCAAGTTGGTGGCTCATTTTCCTAGGGAGCATTAAACTGTAGAGCAACTCACTTCAGAGTAGAAGAAACACTAGTATGACTTGCCTGTGACTCAGAGTAGCCCTTCTGCTTTCATTAATCCATGCTTCTGCTGAGACAGGAGGTCCAAGACTGGCCCCTTTCTGAGAGATATCACCATTCCATGGTCTTATAAGACACAGCTCCTTCCCATACATGACTAACTGTGTATCCTATTCACTGCTGTTCAGATTCAAAGTCAGGAGGTTGGAAATGTGGCTGTGTACAAAACCCAGACATACAAAGAGACATTCTTCTTTTGGAAGAAGTGTACTGCCCCAATAGGAGCCATTGTCTACAATATTAGACTATATATTGATTTTAATGAATCAAAATATTGCAATGTTTATCATTAAAATGTGTTCTAGGACTACTTTAAATTCTTTCAGTTTTTTACCTTTTCAAATCTTTATTATTTTTTACATTCCAAAAGTTGCTTCCCTTCCCTGTCCTCCCTCCCCAAGTTCTTCACTGCATCTTCCCTTCCCCCCACCTCTAAGAGGGTACTCCCTCATCACCAACCCACCCCCACCTCATCCACCAGCATGCCCCTTCCCTGGGACATCAAGTTTCCACAAAATTAAGCACATTCTTTCTCACTGAGGCCATATAAGGCAGTCTTCTGCTACACAAGTATCGGGGCCAAGATCCAGCCCATGTACACTCCTGGGTTTTTCACTTAGTCTCTGGGAACTCTAAGGGTTCTGGGCTGCTTGACACCATTGTTCTTCCTATGGTGTTGCAGTCCACGTCAGTTCCTTCAGTCCTTCCTCTAAATCTTCCATATTGGTCCCAGACCTAAATCCAATGGTTGGGTGTATGTATCTTCATTTGTCTCAGTCAGTTCCTGGTAGATCCTCTCCAAGGACAGCCATTCCAGGTTCACGTCTGCTCACACAATATGGCCTCAATAATACTGTCAGGATTTGGTGTGCACACATGGGATGGATTCCCAAGTTGGATCAGTCACTTAGTCACTTAGTGGCCTTTCCTTCAGTCTCTGCTCCATTTTTGTTCCTGCATTTTCTTTAGAAAGGAACTATTCAGGGTTACAAATTTTGATGATTGGTTGGTGGCCCCCTTCCTCAACTAGCAGTCATGTCTATCTACTGGATATAATCTCTTCCAGTTACATCTTCCCACTGTTGGGCATTTTGGCTAATGTCATCCCCATTGAGTCCTTGTAATCCTCTCACACTCCAGGTCTCTGGGACTTTCTAGAGGTTCCACTCTGTCCCTTAACTCCCACTGCTACGTATTTTGATTCATTCTCCTGGCCCTTTAGACATCCCTCCTGCCTCACCCCACACCTGATCCTGCCCCTAATTTTCTCCTTCCCCCTCCTCTCCCAGTTTCATTACTCCCTCTGCCTCATTATTATTTTGTTCTCCTTCTAAGTGGTTTTGAGGTATCCACACATGGGACTTCCTTCTTGATAAGCTTTCTACAGTCTGTGAGTTGTTTCATGAGTGTGCTGAACTTTTTCTCTAATATCTACTTATCAATGAGTATATACTATGAATGTCCTTTTTGGTCTTGGTTATCTCAATCAGGATGATATTTTCTAGTTTCATCCATTTGTCTGCAAAATTCATGAACTCCTCATTTTTAAAAGCTTATTTTAATAGCTCCACATGTACACCATTGTATACCACGTTTTCTTGATCCATTCTTTGATTGAGGAACATCTGGGTTGTTTCTAGCTACTGGCTATTGCTAATAAAGTCTTAGGAACACTATGAACATAGTGAAGCATGTGTCCTTGTCATATGATAGAGCATCTTTTGAGTATACTCCTAGGAATGGTATAGCTGGGTCTTCAGGAAGAACTAGTTCCAATTTTTTGAGGAACTGCCAGATGCATTTCCAGAGTGATTGTACCAGTTTGCAATCTTGCCGTCAATGGAGGAGTGTTCCTCTTGCTCCACATCCTCAGCAGTATGTACTGTCCCTTGAGTTTTTACCTTAGGCATTCTGATTGGTGCAATATATACTGTCAGGGTTATTTTGATTTACATTTCTCTGATGATTAAGGATTTTGAACATTTCTTTAAGTGCTTTGCAACCATTCAAGATTCCTCTCTTGAGGAATTCGTTTTTTGCCTTGTGCACCATTTTCTAATTGAATTATTTGGGGTTTTTTTTTTTTTTTTTGAGTCTAACTTCTTGAGTTCTTAGTATATTTTGTATATTAGCTCTCTATCAGATGTAGTGTTAGCAAAGATCTTTTCCCAATCTGTAGGTTTCTGTTTTGTCCTATTGACAGTGTTTTTTCCTTACAGAAGTTTTTCAGTTTCAAGGGCCCATTTGTCAGTTGTTCATCTTAGAACATGAGTCATTGGTGTTCTGTTCAGGAAATTTTCCAATGTACCGATATATATGAGAATATTTCCCAATTTCTCTTCTATAAGATTCAGAATACCTTGTTTTTGTGGAAGCCTTTGATACATTCAGATATGAGCTTTATAGAAGGAGGTAAATGTAAGTTAACATGTATTCTTCTTTAACAGACAGCCTGTTAGACCAGCACCATTTGTTGAAGATACTTTCTTTGTTCTATTGTATGGTTTTGGCTTCTTTGCCAAAGATCAAGTATCCATAAGTGTGTTGTTTCATTTCTGAGTCTGATTCCATTCCAATGATCAACCTGGTTGTCACTGTACAAATACCACATGTTTTTTGTTGTTATTGCTCTGCAGAACAGCTTGAGGTAGGGGATAGTGATTCCCTAAGAAGTTTTTTTTATTATTGACAATTGTGTTGGCTATCCTCGGTATTTCATTTTTCCATATGAAGTTGAGAATTGCTTTTTCCATATTTGTGAAGAATTGTGTTGGAATTTTGTTGGAGAATGCACTGAATCTGTCTATTCCTTTTGGTAGGATGACCATTTTTACTATGTTAATCCTACTAATCCATGACCATGGGAGATCATTCCATCTTCTAAGGCATTCTTTGATTACTCTATCCGGGTTCTTAAAGTTTTTGACATATATATCTTTCACTTGTTTAGTTAGAGTTATACCAAAATATTTTACAAGTATCCAACACCTCACCGTTTTTTACCAGATTTAAAAAAACCAAAAGCAAAACAAACAACAAAAAACTCTTCTCTCAGACATAAATTGAGTACAATCACAATTATGTAAATCACAGAGTATGATATACAATTAATATCCAGTCCATCATATTTGTCAATTAGATAAAATATTCTATAATCATATCCTAAGTAAAGAGCTTAAAATTCTATACCTGAGTTATGCTTTCATTTTAACCTATATCCCCCATCTGAGGTCCCAGATATTGATTCCCCCAAAAGTTCTTTTACTGTTGAGAATAGTTTTAGCTATCCTGGGTTTTTGTTATTCCAGATGAATTTTCAAGTTGCTCTTTCTAAATCTATGAAGAATTGAGTTGGAATTTTTATGGGAATTACATTGAATATGTAGATTGCTTTTGGCAAGATGGCCATTTTTACTATATTAATCCTGCCCATCCATTAGCATGGGAGATCTTTCCATCTTCTGAGGTTTTCTTTAATTTCTTTCTTCAGAAAATTAAAGTTCTTGTCATACTGTTGTTTTGTTAGAGTCACACCAAGATACTTTATATTGTTTGTGACAATTGTGAAGGGTGTCGTTTCCCTAACTTCCTTCTCAGCCTGTTTTTCCTTTGAGTATAGGAAGGCTACTGATTTGTTTGAGTTAATTTTATGTCCTGCCACTTTGCTGAAGTTGTTTTCAGCTATAGGAATTCTCTGGTGGAGTTTTTTGTGTTGCTTAAATATACTATCATGTCATCTGCAAATAGTCATAATTTCACTTCTTCCTTTTCAATTTTTATCCCTCTTACCATCTTTTTTGTCTAATTGCACTTGCTAGGACTTCAAGTACTATATTGAATAGATATGCATCAAAATGTTGGGTCCTGTTTATGTATCCAATCTGTTATTCTATGTCTTCTAATTGGGGAATTGAGTCCGTTAATGTTAAGAGATATTAAAGATAAGTGATTGTTGCTTCCTATTATTTTTGTTATTAGAGGTGGAGTTAGGTTTGTGTGGCTCTCTTCTTTTTGGTTTGTTAAAAGAAGATAAATCTCTTGGTTTTTCTAGTGTGTAGTTCCTCTCCTTTTGTTTGTTTTTTCCATTCATTATCCTTTGAAGGATTGGATTTGTGGAAAAATATTGTATAAGTTTGTTTTTGTCATGGAATACTTTGGTTTCTCCATCTACAGAAATTGAGAGATTTGCTGGGTATAGTAGTCTGGGTGTGCATTTGTGTTCCCTTAAGGGCTATATGACATCTACCCAGAATCTTCTAGCTTTCATAGTCTCTGGTGAGAAGTCTGGTGTAATTCTGAAAGGTCTACCTTTATATGTTACTTGACATTTTCCCCCTACTGCTTTTAATATTCTTTCTTTGTTTATTTAATTTGGTGTTTTAATTATTATGTGATGGGAGGAATTTCTTTTCTGGTCCAATCTTTTTTTAGTTCTGTAGGTTTCTTGTATGTTCATGGGCATCTCATTCTTTAGGTTAGGGAAGTTTTCCTCTATAATGTTTTTGAAGACTTATACTGGCCCTTTAAGCTGGAAATCTTGACTCTCTTCTATACCTATAATCCTTAGGTTTGGTCTTATCATTTTTTCATGGATTTCCTGGATATTTTGTGTCAGATGCTTTTTGTATTTTGCCTTTTCTTTGACTATTGTGTCAATGCTTTCTATTGTATCATCTGCATCTGAGATTCTCTCTTCTGTCTCTTTTATTCTGTTATTGATGCTTGCATCTATGAGTCCTGACTTCTTTCCTAGGTTTTCTATGTCCAGAATTATTTCCCTTCATGATTTCTTTATTGTTTCTATCTCCATTTTTAGATCCTGAATGATTTTGTTCAATTCCTTCACCAGTTTGGTTGCACTTTCCTGTAATTCTGTAAGGATTTCTACTTGTTTACCTATGTCCTCCTGTATTTCTTTCTTTTTTTATTTACATTCCAAATCATTTCCCCTTTCCCATTTCCTCCCTCCCCGAAAGTCCCATAAGCCCCCTTCCCTACCTCTTTTCCCCATTCAAACCCCTCTCTGTCCTGGCATTCCCCTACATCCAGTCTTTCCAGGCCCAGGAATTCCTTGGCCATTCAGTCTTGACCAACTAAGAAGCTTCGGGTTTGTTGAGAGACCCTATCTTAAAAAATAAGGTGGAGAATGATGAAGGGAGAGATACTCAGTGCCTCTCTGGCATCCACACCCATCCATGCTAATGTACATGTGTGTCTATGCATCCATAGGCATATGTACCAAACAGGAACAAATTAATTAAAATAACATATTTGTAAAATCAATGGGATGAATGAACATTCACAATCCCTTCTGAGTCTTGTCCCCCTGACACCACAGTCTGCCTTTCTGCTGGGGCAGAACCTTGCCAGATCTGCTGTGGTGAAGATTCCATCTCCTGATACTTCCTAGCAAACCAGACACTCAGAGCATTTGTCCTTTCTGCTGTGGCAGAATGTTGCCAGGTCTGCCGCAGTGAAGACACAATCTCCTGATACTTCCTAGAGAACAAGCCACACTTAGGTCATTTGGAGTGCAGAGAGTCCTGGGAGCACAGGAGAGCCAGCCTCCCAGGAGAGCCTACATACCTGTGTGCACAGAGAGAATGGGAATTCCAGGAGTACATATATAGAGGCTTACAAGACAGATAAGCCAAAATCAGAGACAGCAAGAGCAGCTAACACCAGAGAAAACTAGATAGCAAAAGGCAAACGCAAGACCAATACCAACAGAAACCAAGGCAACATGGCATCATTAGAACCCTATTCTCCCACAAGAGCAAATCCTGGATACCCTAACACACAGGAAAACAAGAGCTGGATTTAAAATCACATCTCATGATGTTTATAGAAGACTTCAAGAAGGACATAAATTACTCCCTTAAAGAAATACAAGAGAACATAGGTCAAATGGTAGAAGCCCTTAAAGAGGAATCACCAAAATCCCTTAAAGAAATACGGGACAACATGGGTGAATAGGTAGAAGCTCTTAAAGGGGAATCACCAAAATCCCTTAAAGAAATACAGACAACATGTGTCAACAGGTTGAAGCCCTTAAAGAAGAAACACAAAAATCACTTGAAGAAACACAGGAGAACATGGGTCAACAGGTAGAAACCCTTAAAGAGGAAACATAAAAATCCCTTAAAGAATTTAAGGAAAACACAAACAAAGAAGTGAAGGATCTGAACAAAACTATCCAGGATCTACAAATAGAAATAGAAACAATAAAGAAATCACAAATTGAGATATCTTTGGAGATAGAAAACCTTGGACGTGGTTCTTTGAGAAAATCAACAAGATAGATAAACCCTTAGCCAGACTAATCATATGGCACAGAGGCACTACCCAAATTAATAAAATCAGAAATGAAAAGAGAGACATAAACAACAGAAACTGGAAATTCAAAAAGTAATCAGATCCTACTACAAGAGCTTATACTCAACAAAATTGGAAAATCTGGATGAAATGGACAATTTTCTAGATATATACCAGGTGCCAATGTTAAAACAGGATCAGATAAAACATCTAAATAGTCCCATAAGTCCTGAAGACCTAGAAGCAGTTGTTAATAGTCTTCCAACCAAACCAAACAAAAAAAGAAAAAGCCTAGGACCAGATGGGTTTAGCGGGGAATTCTATCAGATCTTCAAAGAAGAGCTAATACCAATACTCTTCAAACTATTCCACAAAATAGAAACTCAAGGAACACTACCCAATTCATTCTATAAAGCCACAATAACTCTTATCCCTAAACCAAAAAAAAAAAAAAAAACCAAATAAGGAAAGAGAGCTTCAGATTAATTTCCCTTATGAACATTGATGCAAAAATTCTCAACAAAATTCTGGCCAACCGAATCCAACAATGCATCAAAACAATAATTCACCACAATCAAGTAGGCTTCATCCCAGGGATGCAGGGATGGCTCAATACACAGAAATCCATCAATGTAATCCACTACATTAACAAACTCAAAGAAAAAAACCACATGGTCATTTCATTAGATGGTGAAAAAGCTTTTGACAAAACTCAGCATCACTTCATGATAAAAGTCATGGAGAGATCAGGAATTCAGGGCCCATACCTAAACATAGTGAAAGCAATATACTATAAACCAGTAGCTAACATCAAACTAAATGGAGAGAAATTTAAAGCCAACCCACTAAAATCAGGGACCAGACAAGACTGCCTACTCTCTCCGTATCTATTCAATATAGTATTCGAAGTCCAAGACAGAGCAATTAGACAACAAAAGGAGGTCAAAGGTATATAAATTGGAAGAGAAGTAGTCAAAGTATCACTATTTGCAGACGATATGATCATATACTTATATGAACCCAAAAATTCTACCAGAGAACTCCTAAAGATGATGAATAACTTCAACAAAGTGGCTGGATATAAAATTAACTCAAATCAGTAGCCTTCCTCTAGTCAAAGGATAAACAAGCTGAGAAAGAAATTAGGGAAATGACACCCTTTACAATAGTCACAAATAATATTACATACTTTGGTGTGACTCTAACCAAGCAAGTGAAAGATCTTTATGGCAAGAACTTCAAGCCTCTGAAGAAAGAAATCATAGAAGATCTCAGAAGATGGAAGGATCTCCCATGAAGGATTAATATAGTAAAAATGGCCATCATTCCAAAAGCAATCTACAGATTCAATGCAATCCCCATCAAAATTCCGAATCAATTCTTCATAGAGCTAGAAAGAGCAATCTGCAAATTCATTTGGAATAACAAAAAATTCAGGATAGCAAAAACTATTCTCCAAAACAAAAGATTTACTGGGGGAATCACCATCTCTGACCTCAAGCTCTACTACAGAGCAATAGTGATTAAAAAAATAAAAAAGAAACTATATGGTATTGGTACTGAGACAGGCAGGAAGATCAATGGAATAGAATTGAAGACCCAGATATGAACCCACACACCTACGGTCACTTGATATTTGACAAAGGAACTAAAAACATCTAGAAGAAAAAAGACAGCATTTTTAACAAATGGTGCTGGATAAACTGGAGGTCAGCATGCAGAAAAATGCAAATCGACCCATTCCTTTCTCCTTGTACAAAGCTCAAGTTCAAGTGGATGAAGGACCTCCACATAAACCCAGATACACTGAAGCTTATAGAGGAGAAAGTGGGGAAAGAACCTTGAACACATGGGCACAGGGGAAAATTTCCTGAATAGAACACCAATGGCTTATGCTCTAAGAATAAGAATCGAGAAATGGGACCTCATGAAACTGCAAAGCTTCTGTAAGGCAAAGGACACTTTCAATATGACAAAATGGCAACCAACAGATCGGGAAAAGATCTTTATCAATCCTACATTTGATAGAGGGCTAATATACAATGTATACAAAGAACTCAAGAAATTAGACTCCAGAATGTCAAATAACCCTATTAAAAATGGGGTACAGAGCTAAACAGGGAATTTTCAACTGAGGAAACTAGAATGGCTTTGAAGCACCTAAAGAAATGTTCAGCTTACTTAATTATTAGGGAAATGTAAACCAAAACAACCCTGAGATTCCACCTCACACCAGTCAGAAAGGCTACGATGAAAAGCGCAGGGGACAGCAGATGATGGAGAGGATGTGGAGAAAGAGGAATATTTCTCCATTGCTGGTGAGATTGCAAGTTAGTAAAACCACTCTGGAAATCAGTATGGCAGTTTCTCAGAAAACTGGACATAGTACTACCTGAGGATCCAGCTATATCAGTCCTGGGCATACCCAGAAGATGCTCCAACATGCAATAAGGGCATATGCTCCACTATGTTCATAGCAGCCATATTTATAATAGCCAGAAGCTGGAAAGAAACCATATGTCCTTCAGCAGAGGAATGGATACAGAAATTGCGCTATATAAACACAATGGAGTACTATTCAGCTATTAAAAATAATGAATTCATGAAATTCTTAGGCAAATGGATGGAACTAGAAAGTATTATCCTGAGTGAAATAACCCAATCACAAAAGATCACACATGATATCCACTCACTGATAAGTGGATATTAGCCCAAAAGCTCAAAATAAATATGTTACAATTCATAGTCCACAGGAAGATCACCAAGAAGGTAGACCAAAGTGAGGGTGATTTGGTTCCTCTGAGAAAGGGAACAAAATAATCCCAGGAACAACTATGGAGACAAAGAGTGGAGCAGAGACTGAAGGGAAGGCCACTCAGAGACTGTCCTACTTGGGGATTCATCCTATAAACTGTCATCAAACCCCGAAATTACTATGGATGACAAGAAGTGTGGACTGAAAGGAGGCATTTATGGTTGTCTTTTGGAGGGGCCCTGCCAGAGCCTTACAGATACAGAGGTGAATACTAGCAGCCAACTATTGGTCTAAGCATGGGGTTCACTATAGAGGAGTTGGAGGGCAAGCTGGAGGAGCTGGAGGGGGGTGGTTGCAGTCCCATGGGAAGAATGACAATGTCGGCCAACGAGACTCCTCAAGCCTCCCAGGGACTAAGCTATCAACCAAGGCATACATGTGGTTCCAGTCAAAATATTGGCAGAGGAATGCCTTGTCGGGCATCTGTGGGAGGAGAGGTCATTAGTCCTGTGAAGGCTCAATAGAGGCCCCAGTGTGGGGAATTGAGTAGGGGGTCATGGGAGTGGTTTGGGTAGAGGAGCATATTCTTGGAGGCAGGAGGTGGGAGGATGGGTTGGGGGTTTTCGGGGTGGGGGGGGAACCGGGAAAGGGTATAACATTTGAAATGTAAATGAAGAATATATTCAATAAAAAAAAAGTTTAAAAAAATAAACATTTACCAAGCAAAGGGGTGATTATTGCATGGCAAAGAAATCAAAGGAAAGATGAATGAAAGCTTTTCTCTGATAAAGTAGAAATTGTGCTAGATCTTCAGAAGTGAACAAGAAAGAAGATTTTAGGCAAAAGAAATAATGTGAGTGATAGTTAAAGCACCAGTGACTGATAACAATTTGTTATGTGTGCTGTCTGTCTGTCTGTCTGTCTGTCAGTCAGTCAGTCCGTCTGTCTGTCTGATGTCTGTCTGTCATCTATCTCTATCTATCTATCTATCTATCATCTATCTATGTATCTAGCTATCATCTATCTGTGTATTTAATATAAATCTATTTTTTTTGGGGGGGATTGAGGAAATTTTTAATGATGTGTTTATTTCCAGAGGACTGTTGGTGTTTTTCTCTCTTTTTTAATTTATTTTTTCTTATTTTCTAAGTTTTTTTTTTCATTCCAAATCATTTCCCCTTTCCAGTTTCCTCCCTCCATGAAAGTAAGATAAGCCTCCTTCCCTCCCTATCTTCCCCATTCAAACCCCTCTCACTTCTCTGTCCTGGCATTCCCCTACATCCAGTCTTTCCAGGACCAGGGGTCTCTCCTTCCATCTTCTTGGAAATCTATTGATATGCAAATTGTGTCTAGGGTATTCTGGGATTCTGGATTAATATCCCCTTATCAGTGACTGCATACCATGTGTGTTCTTTTTTGATTGGGTTACCACACTAAGGATGACATTTTCAAGTTCTGACATTTGCCAAGGAATTCCATGAGTTCATTGTTTTTAATTGCAGAGTAGTATTCCATTGGGAAAATATACCACATCTTCTGAATCCATTCTGCCTTTGAGGGACATCTGGGATCTTTCCAGCTTCTGGCTATTATAAATAAGGCTGCTATGAACATAGTGGAGCATGTGGCCTTATTGCATGCAGAGAAATTCTCTGGGTATATGCGCAGGAGTGGTATAGCAGGATCCCCAGGGATGTCATGCCCAGTTTTCTGAGGAACTGCCAGACTGCTTTCCAGAGTGGTTGTATCAGCTTGCAATCTGACCAGCAGTGGAGAAGTGTTCCTCTTTCTCCACATCCTCACCAACAACTGCTGTCTCCTGTATTTTTGATCTTAGACATTCCGACTGGTGTGAGATGAAATCTCAGGGTTGTTCTGATTTGCATTTCCCTAATGATTAAGGTTGATGAAAACCTCTTTAGGTGCTTCTCAGTCACGAGATATTCTTCAGGTGAGAACTTTTTGTTTAGCTCTGTACCCCATTTTTTAATAGTGTTAGTTGGCTCTCTGGAGTCTACTTTCTTGAGTTCATTGTATATATTATATATCAGCCCTTTGTAGGGTTGGTAAAGATCATTTCCCAGTTAGATGGTTGCCACTTTGTCTTTTTGACAGTGTCTTTTGTCTTACAGAAACTTTGCAATTTTATGAGGTCCCATTTTTCAATTCTTGATCTTAGAGCATAAGCTATTGGAGTTCTATTCAGGAAATTCTCCCCTGTGCCCATATGTTCAAGGTTCTTCCCTAGTTTCCTTTCTATTAGTTTAAGTGTGTCTGGTTTTATGTGGAGGTCCTTGATCCACTTGGAATTTAGCTTAGTGCAAGGAGATAAGAATGGGTCAATTTGCATTCTTCGGAATGTTGACCTCAAGTTCAACCAGCACCATTTGTTGAAAAGGCTATCTTTATTCACTGGATGGTTTTAGCTCCTTTGTCAAAGATCAAGTGACCATAGGAGTGTGGATTCATTTCTGGGTCTTCAATTCTGTTCCATTGATCTACATGCCTGTCACTGTACCAATACCATGCAGTTTATAACACTATTGCTCTGTAGTACAGCTTGAGGTCCGGGATATTGATTCCCCCAGAAATTCTTTTACTCTTGAGAATAGTTTTAGATATCTTGGGATTTCTGTTATTCCAGATGAATTTTTGAATTGCTCTTTCTAACTCTATGAAGAATTGAGTTGGGATTTTGATGGGGATTACATTGAATCTGTATATTGCTTTTGGCAAGATGGTCATTTTTACTATATTAATCCTGTCAATCCATGAGCATGGCAGATTTTTCCATCTTCTGCGATCTTCTTCAATTTCTTTCTTCAGGGATTTGAAGTTCTTGTCATACAGAACTTTCACTTGTTTGGTTAGAGTCACACCAAGATACTTCATATGGTTTGTGGCTATCGTGAAGGGTATCATTTCTCTTACTTCTTTCTCATCCTGCTTATCCTTTGAGTATAGGAAGGCTACTGACTTGCTTGAGTTAATTTTATATCCGTCCCCATTTGTTAAGTTGTTTATCAGCTGTAGGAGTTCTCTGGTGGAGTTCTTTGGGTCGCTTAAGTATACTATCATTTCGTCTGCAAATAGTGATAGTTGGACTTCTTCCTTTCCAATTTGTATCCCTTTGACCTCCTTTTGTTGTCTAATTGCTCTAGCTAGAACTTCAAGTCCTATTATTGAAAATATATGGAGAGAGAGGGCAGCCTTCTCTAGTCTCTGATTTTAGAGGGATTGTTTCAAGTTTCTCTCCATTTAGTTTGATGTTGGCTACCAGTTTTCTGTAAATTGCTTTTACTATGTTTAGATATGGGCCTCGAAATCCTGATCTTTCCAAGACCTTTAACATGAAAGGATGCTGAATTTTGTCAAATGCTTTCTCAGCACCTAATGAAATGACCATGTGGTTTTTTGTCTTTGAGATTGTTTATATAGTGGATTAAATTGATGGACTTTCTTATATTGTACCATCCCTGCATCCCTGGGATGAAACCTACTTGTTCGTGGTGAATGATCATTTTGATGTGATCTTGGATTCAGTTGGCAAGAATTTTATTGAGTATTTTTGCATCGATATTCATAAGAGAGATTGGCCTGAGATTCTCTTTCTCTGTCGGATCTTTGTGTGCTTTTGGTATTAGCATAATTGTGGCTTCATAGAACGAGTTGGATAGTGTTCCTTCTGTTTCTATTTTGTGAAATAGTTTGAAGAGTATTGGTGTTAGGTCTTCTTTGAAGGTCTGATAGAATTCTGCACTAAAACCATCTGGACCTGTGCTTGTTTAGTTGGAAGAATTCCAATGACCACTTCTATTTCTTCAGAGGTTATAGAATGGTTTCGATGGTCTATTTGATCCTGATTTAATTTTGGTATTTGGTATCTGTCTAGGAAATTATCCATATCCACCAGATTTTCTAGTTGTGAATATAGCCTTTTGTAGTAGGATCTGATTATTTTTTGAATTTCCTCAGTTTCTGTTGTTATCTCTCCTTTTCGTTTCTGATTTTGTTAATTTGGATACTGTCTCTGTGCTCTCTGGTTAGTCTGGCTAAGGGCTTATCTATCTTCTTGTTTTTCTCAAAGAACCACTTCCTAGTTTTGTTGATTCTTTGTATGGTTTTATTTGTTTCTACTTGATTGATTTCAGTCCTGAGTTTGATAATTTCCTGCCTTCTACTCTTGGGTGTATTTGCTTCTTTCTCTTCCAGGGCTTTCAGTGTATGCTGTCTCCTGTTTCTTTTTGGTGGCACTCAGGGCTATGAATTTTCCTCTTAGCACCACTTTCATTGTGTCCCATAAATTAGGATATGTTGTGCCTTCATTTTCATTAAATTTTAAAAAATCTTTGATTTCTTTCTTTATTTCCTCCTTGACCAAGTTATCATTGAGTAGAGCATTGTTCAGCCTCCATGTGTATGTGGGCTTTCTGATGTTTTTGTTGCCATTGAAGACTACCCTTATTCCATAGTGATCTGATGGGAGGAATAGGATTAGTTCGATCTTCTTATATCTGATGAGGTCTGATTTGTAACCAATTATATGGTTGATTTTGGAGAAGGTACCATGAGTTGCTGAGAAGAAGGTGTATTCTTTTGCTTTAGGATGAAATGTTCTCTATATATCTGTTCCATTTGGTCCAAGGGTTCAATTAGATTCACTGTGTCCCTGTTTAGTTTCTGCTTTCCTGAACGATCCATTTCAGAGAGCGGGGTGTTGAAGTCACCCACTATTATTGTGTGAGGTGCGATGTGTGCTTTCCAATTTTTAGGGGGACCCATATAAAGACCAGGCTGCACATCTGCAATATATGTCTGGGGGTTCTAGAACCAGGCCCTGAATGCTCTTTTGTTGGTAGTACAGTCTCTATGAGCCCCCATTGGCCCAGATTGGATTACTCTGCAGGTTTTCTTGCAGAGTACTTAATGACTCTGACTCTTTCATTCCATCATCTGCCACTTTAATAGGATTCTCTGAGCTCCTCCTACTGTTTGGCAGTGGGTCTCTACATCTGTTTCTATCAGGTACTGTCTAAAGTATCTCAGGAGATAGTTATTGCAGGCTTCTGTCTGCAAGCACAGCAGAGTATCATTAATAATGTCAGGGGTTGGCTTTCTCACATGGGGTGGGTCTGATGTTTTGGTAGCCATTGGTTGATCATTCCCTCAATCTCTGCTCTGATTTAATCTGTGTGTATTTTTTTTAGGTAGGACAAATTTTTGGTTGAAGATTTTGTGATTGTCAGATGTTCCATTACTCTACCTGGCTACAGGAAGTGGTTACTTCTGTGTCCAAACTGAGCTAGGATCCCCACAGTCACAGGCTAGTCTATGGGGGTGAAGACTCTCTAGAACCTTCCTAGTCCCAGGTATCCAGCTATTTCCAGAGATTCTCCCCCCTCCTCTTGATTGTTCTGCTATAACTGAAGCACTAGAAAATGATCTCCAAGGCATTTATCATGAAGAGGTGTTGGGATTTGTGAAAGGTCTTTTCTGTTTCAGATGAGATGATAATGTTTTGTTTTCTTTCAGTTTGCTTATTTGGTGTATTAAATTTACTGATTTTTGTGTTTTTCACATTCCCAACATTTCTGTGATGAAACCTACTCTATCACGGTGAACAATTTTTTCATGAGTTCTTGTATTCCATTTGTGAGTATTTTATTGAGTATTTTTAAATCTTTGTTCAAATAAGAAATAAGCTTGTAATTCTCTCCCTTGGTTGGGTGTTTATATTTCATGATAACTGTCATCTCATGAAGTAATTTGGGCAATGATCCTTCTGTTTCTATTTTGTGAAATAATCTGAGGATTATTGGTATTAATGTTTATTTTAAAATCTGGTAAAATTATAGGCTAACTTCATCTGGCCCTGGTCTATTTGATTCAGAAACTTTAATAACTGCTTTTATTTCACTAGGCATTATAAGTCAGTTTAAATTCCTCATTTAATCTTGATTTAACTGTGGTTAGTTGGATGAAATGATAAGATTATACATTTCTTAGGATTTTCAATTTGGTGGTGTACAATCTTTTAAAGAATATCCTTATGATTCTATCAATTTCCTTGATATCTGTTTTATTTTTCCTTTTCATTTCTGATTTTGTTAATTTGGACATTCTCCATCTTCCTTTTTGTTAATTTGGATAACAATTTGTTGTTTAAAAAATCTGAAACATTCAATTTACCCAATGAAGGCTCAAGAACCAGACACTGTGGTAAAATCCTGCTGGCTCAGATAGGCAGAGAAAGCACCCATCTGACCTTCCTACTCCACTGATATCCCAGAAGAAAAAAGCTCTGAGTTACCAGTCTTTCACCACTGATCCTTGCTCCTGAGACTTCATTAAGTAAATTGAATGTTTGGAATTTATTTTCTAAAAAAAAAAAAAAAAACCAAACAGCAAAACACACACACACACACACACACACACACACACACACACACACACCAATCTGGGTAGAGGGAGAAAGAACATTCTGTAGGTATTCTGTTAGAGGTAGAGACTGAGACTGAGGGATTAAGCAAGGAGGCAGTGGTGAAGATCTTAAGTTAGTTGACCTGTTTCCCTGGCCTGCTGGGGTCCTGTATTCACAGGGAATGCTTATGGGTGTTGGAGACTGGAATAATAGAATGAGTTTGAGAAAAGAAGGTTGGAGGAGAAAATCTTTGTGATTATATTGGGTCAGAAATGATAGGGAAACTGTAGCAGGTGTTCTACTACAAAGATGGAGATGATACTAGGACACTGGATATGGAGAAGCAGAAGAGATGAAGATCTGGAGTCAGTCTTCCTAGTTCCCTGGCAGGAATAGTCACTGGGTTTCCAGAGAGTGCCTACTGGGCTTAGAGACTGAGATAAATAAATTAACTGGGGAAAGAAATTAGGGGTAGATCTTTTGGTACCACAGAAAATGGTGATAAGGGAAGCTGAGAAAGCGGCAGCAAGGTGTTCTGTCACAGAGTTGGGGTGAGACTACAGGATTGGATCTGGGGGAACAGAGGGAGAGGTGAAGCTCTGTGATCAGTATACTTGGTTCCCTGAAAGGAATGGCCTATGTCCCTAGACCTATAATTTTATGTGAGACAATTCTATATAACGTTGTTTTAAAATACTCTGCATTATTATTTGCTGCTGTTTGAATAGGTAAAGTGGTACGTACTCACTCTAAGAAGTACTTCTACCTCAAGGAGATTTAATATGGCCATGTTCTACAAAAATAATTAAGTAATACATATATGTGTATATCTCTATCTCTATCATCTTTACCTCTACTTATGGAAAAAATTGAAATGGAAACATATGGAAAATATACTAGTAGCATATCATCTTAAAATAGTATTAATAAGCATACACTACGATCTTCTGAGATGAAATATACTGACACATCCAACAGTACTGCCAAATGAGGCTGCTCTCATCAGGGCTGTCCTAATCTTGGGAAGGCCATCATTGCCAGCCTCAGCTTGGAGAGGGCTTCTTAACTAAGAGGTGTCCAGGAATGGTGAAATAAACAACTCAAAGTCAAATGATTGGTTCGAGCTGGTGGCCTATATCCTAGTTGAGACAGCTTTCCATCTTCTTTGCTTTCTGCTTTGCATTCTCTCTCTCTCTCAGATCTACTTTCTCTGCAGATCTCCAGAAAGCTCTCCCTCTATATTCTACTTGAAACAGTTCTCCAAGCATTTCTTCTTTGCTCTTCTAAAAAATTTCTGTATAGCTCTTATCTTGTAGATCATAAGCCTAGTCTTTGTTTTAAATATCAATCCTGTCATTCTCCCAAGGTTTGTTCTTGACTGTCTTATGAACAAGCATCCTGTGAACCAACCCCTTAATTCTCAGGAGACATCAGCACAAATTTCCTTTTAACATTGCAAAAGAATTCAGAGATCTGCCTGCCTCTGTTAAACACAGATGCTACACTAGTTGGATGGGACCCCTTCCTGAAATTACCATTTTCACCACAAATGAGTTTAACCTTGCTCTGTCTCATTCTGACCCTGGACTCAGGAATTTGTCTGCCTTACTGAATTTAATAGAAGAGAAAGTGTAGAAGAGCCTTGAACACATGGGCATAGGAGAAAATTTCCTGAACAGAGCACCAATAGTTTATGCTCTAAGATCAAAAATAGACAAATGGGACCTCATAGAATTGCAAAGATTCTGTAAGGCAAAGGACACTGTCAATAGGACAAAATGGAAACCAAGAGATTGGAAAAAGATTTTTAACAACCCTCCATTCGATAGAGGGCTAATATCCAATATACATAAAGAAATCAAGAAGTTAGACTCCAGAGAACCAAATAACCCTATTAAAAATGTGATACACAGTTAAAGAGAGAATTCTCAACTGAGGAATATCAAATGGCTGAGAAGCACCTAAAGAAATGTTCAACATCCAAAGTCATTAGGGAAATGCAAATCAAAACAACCTGAGATTCCACATCACACCAATAAGAATGGTTAAGAACAAAAACTCAGGTGACAGCAGATTCTGGAGAGGATGTGCAGAAAGAGGTACACTCTTCCATTGTTTGTGGGATTGCAAGCTGGTACAACCACTCTGGAAATCAGTCTGGCAGTTCCTCAAAAAATTTGACATAATACTACCTGAGCACCCAGCTATACCACTCCTGGGCATATACACAAAAGACGTTCTAACATATAACAAGGACACAGGCTCAACTATGCTCATAGCAGTCTTATTTATAATAGCCAGAAGCTAGAAACAACTCAGATGTTTTCCGACAGAAATGGATACAATAAATATGGTACATTTACACAGTGTAGTATTCCATAGCTATTAAAAAAATGAATTCATCAAATTCTTAGACAAATGAATGGAATTAGAAAGTGTCATCTTGAGTGAGATAACCCAGTCACAAAGGAACACACATGGTATGTACTCACTCATAAGTGAATATTAGCCCAAAAGCTTGGAATACCCAAAATATAATTCACAGACCACATGATGCTCAAGAAGAAGGAAGACCAAAATATGGATTCATAGGTCCTTCCTAGAAGGGGGAACAAAATACTCATGGGAGGAAATATGGAGACAAAGTGTAGAGTAAAACCTGAAGGAAAGGCCATCCAGAAACTGCCCCATATACAGTCACCAAAATCAAACACTATTGTGGAGGCCAAGAAGTACTTGCTGACAGGAGCCTGATATAGCTGTCTCTTGAGAGGCTCTCCCAGAGCTGTACAAGTTCAGAGGTGAATGCTCATGGCCAACCATTGGTCCAAGCACAGGGTCCCCAATGGAGGAGTTAGAGAAAGGACTGTAGGAGCTGAAGGGGTTTGCAACCCCATAGGAAGAAAAACAACATCAACCAACCAGAACCCCCCACCCCCCGAGCTTCCGGGGACTAAACCATCAACCAAAGAGTACACATGGAGGGACCCAGGTCTCCAGCTGCAGATGTAGTAGAGAATGGTCTTGTTGGGCATCAATGGGAAGACAGGCACTTTGTCCTGTGAAGGCTTGATACCCCAGTGTAGGGGAATGCCAGGGTAGGGAGGCAGGAGTGGGTAGGTGGGTTAACTACCTCATAGAAGCAGGGGGAGGGAATATGGAATACAGGGTTTCAGGGGGAGGGCAGGGAAAAGGGATATCATTTAAAATGTAATTAAAGAAAATATTCAATAAAAAAAAAAGAAAGAAAATAACAGCAACATCAAAACCTTAGCTTGGTGGGATCTCCTGTGATCGCCACTCCCTAAATCTCTTTATCTCCTTCGTTGGTATCTTTCTGAGAAGTTGGCTCATAGTGTAGATGTCTCTGTTCTTTTAGATCTGTGAAGTCCCTTATACTGTTCATATTGTGTAGTGCCAGAGAAGGGTTAGCAATCCCAGCGTCCACCGCAAACAGACAGGAACAGATCTGATGTGATTCACAGCAGGGTCTCTTTCAATTCCAGCTACCTCAGGCCTCTCTCTCAGTTCACTGCAGAAAGGTAGAATGGTTCTTTGGTTGAAAGAGGAGCCCTGAAAATCTATGGGGCAAGGCTTTACAGAAAGCTACAAGTGTGTGTGTGTGTGGTAAGCATCTAATTGGATGATTTAACATAAGTGGTTGGTGCTGAAAGTCATATCATAAATCTCTGCTTCCTTCTAAATTGATGGTCATGAAGCAAGGCTTGTAACCTGGGGGGGGGGGGAATACCTTTTGGGGCAATAACTCAGAGATGATGGTCTTGGTGGGGGTAACCTGAGAAACTGGATCTAGGTATGATTTGAAAAGTAGTATTCCATTGTCTGCAATTAAAAACAATGAATTCACGAAATTCCTAGGCAAATGGTCAGAACGTGAAAAATATCATCCTTAGTGAGGTAACCCAATCACAAAAGAACACACATGGTATGCAGTCACTGATAAGGGGATATTAAACCAGAATCTCAGAATACCCTAGACACAATTCGCATATCAATAGATTTCCAAGAAGATGGAAGGAGAGACCCCTGGTCCTGGAAAGACTGGATGTAGGGAATGCCAAGACAGAGAAGCGAGAAGGGTTTGAATGGGGAAAAGAGGGAGGGAAGGGGGCTTATGGGACTTTCGGGGAGGGAGGAAACGGGAAAGGGGAAATGATTTTGAATGTAAATAAAAAAAAAACTTAGAAAATAAAAATAAAAAATATAAAATAAATAAATAAATAAAAACATAGCTTCAAAATGCTAAATTATCTAGCGTCAGAATTACATAATAAAATTATTAAGCAGGATTTCCTTAAAAAAAAAAAAAGAAAAGAAAAGTAGTGCTAGGTACCCGCCTGTTAGTTTATCTGAGTTCAAACTTAGGTCAGGTACTCTAAAATGGAGTCTGAATTTAAAAGATTTGGTCTCTTAATTGCATCTTTATATTTTTTGAGAAATTATGTATTTTTGAACGCATGTCCTTAGAGTTCTTTTCCGCAGCCTGAGGGGCTGTCCTGAAGGTCCCAGCATTTACCATTTTGAGACATTAGCCACACCCTTAATTCCTGGACTTGTGATATTTCTGATTACCACGGAGTCATTAATGTTATCAGGGAGGACATTCTTTGAAGGAGAAACATAAAATATGTACATTATTATACGAACAAGTCTTAGGCCCACAGCAGCCATCAACACTCAAGGAGACCCACACCTGCTGGCACTGCCTCAGGGGCAATAACCATGTCTTTCTGTCTCTACCAAAGCCATACCAGATTGAGTAACCAGGCTATTCTTGATAGGTGCTTGTGTTTTTCCACCCTTTGTGTTTGCCATCTGATGAGGTAATAGGTATCTACTAATTCATGTGCCAAATAGGGTCACACTGATTGAACTCTTGAATCCATTTGATCACCTGGTGGGAGGCCTAGAATTTGAGGGAAATTATGGATATTCAGGAGAACTAGAAGATTTCAGCATTTATTATGTATATTTGAGAAGATGTAGTGAATGAAAATATGTTATAAAATGTAGGTAAACATTCTAAAAAGAATTGCTCATTTAATTTTTAAATACAGTTAAACAATGCCAATGAGATTTCTAAAGTTTCAAATCGGCATTAAAAATTAAGAATAGGTAAAGTGGTCCTTTTAAATAAATACAATTTTTCACTTACACTAAACTTTCTTATTGCTTCTTACAATATAATATTGTTTACTGGCATCTGTTTTTAAATGCTTGTGAGTTTCTTTTTCTACATGGTTTTACTGGTAGAAAAATACTCTAATCTTGACACTGGTCTAAATAATAGATATGAAATACTTATCTTGTAAAATTATTGACTACTCACTTCTATTTTAGTACAATTATCTGTTATACTCAGACATATTTTCCTAAAATGTTTTAAAATAAGTTTTAATTACTTACTTTGAGAATTGTTTAATTGCTCTAAGAACATGGAGGAAATATAGTGTTGACATTTATATGAAGATTATTTTCTGATAGATTCCTTACCAAAGCTAAATCAAGACCAGTTAAGTAATTTGAATAGTCCTATAACACCTATGAAAATAGAAGCAGTTATCAAAAGTTTCCCATCATCATCATCATCATCAACAACAACAACAGCAACAACAGGTCAGAGACAGATGTTCTTAGTGCAGAATTATACAAGACTTTCAAAGAAGAGTTAATAGAAATATTCCTTGACTATTTCACAAAATAGAAACAGAAGAAACATTGCCAAACTTATTCCATGAGGCCACAATGATCCTGATACCTAAACTATACAAAATCTCAATAAAGAAAGTATTTCAGACCAATTTCTTTTATAAATGTTGATGCAAAAATACTCAATACTCACAAATGGAATACAAGAGCACATCAAAAATATTGTCAACCATGATCAAGTAGGCTTCATCACAGAGATACAGGGATGGGTCTATATAAGAAATTCCATCAATGTATTCTTCTATACAAACAAACTGAAAGGGAAAAAAAATCACATGGCTCATCTCATTAGATGCTGAAGAAGCCTTTGATTAAATCCAACACCCCTTCATGACAGAAGTCTTGGATACCTAAACACAATAAAGCAAGCTGATAACCAACATCAAATTAAATTGAGAGAAACATGAAGCAATTCCACTGAAATCAGAGACAAGATAAGTCTGTCCACAGTCTTTATACCTACTCAACATAGTACTTGAAGTTCTACAAAACTGGAGCAATGCAACAAAAGGAGATCAAGCAGATAAAAATTGGAAAAGAGGAAGTCAAGGTATTTCTATTCACAAATGATATGATTGTATCGCTAACTGACCCCAAAATATTCTACCAGAGAATTTCTACAGCTGATAAGTACCTTCAGCAATGTGATTGGGTACAAAATTATCTAAAACAAACAAATGAACAAACAAGCAGTTGTCTTCCTTTATACAAATGATAAATGGGCTGAGAGAAAAATTAGGGAAACAACTTCCTTCATAATATCCACAAATAATATAAAATATCTTGGTATAAATCTAACCAAACAAGTGAAAGACCTATATGACAAGAACTTCAAGTCTCTGAAGAAATTGAGAAATTGAAGAATATATGACAAGATAAAAGAAAAAAACTCTTATACTTATGGGTTAGTAGGATTAACATATCAAAAATGGCCATATTACCAAAAAGAATCTATAGATTCAGTGCAATTCCCATCAAAACTGCAAAACAAAGTTTTTGCAGACTTTGAAAGGCCAATTCTCGACTTCATACAGAAAAACAAAATACAAGATAATAAAAGCAATGCTGTATAATAAAACGACATCGGGAAGGCATCACTCCCCCTCATTTCAAGCTATACTACAAAGCAATAGTAGGTGCTATTGGCATAAAAACAAACATGTTGATTAATGGAATTGAATGGAAGACCCAGAAATAAACCTGAACTCCTACTCACACATGATTTTTGACAAAGAAGTCAAACCCATACAATGGAAGGAAGAGAGTTTCTTCTGTTGTGTTTTATAATAATAAAGAGAGGGAATATGCATGGTGAATGAGGAGTCAGGTGTCACAGAAGGGATGCCTCCATGGGGCCATGCTGAGACATTCCCTTCCCCATGGAGGGACCAGCCATACAATGATATAGTATAGAACAGAGTTTATTCAGGACATGGGGAGTGGAATTGGGAGGGTAGCAGAAGAATTCAAGAAGTTAGACTCCAGAGAGCAAAATAACCCTATTAAAAATGGGGTACAGAGCTAAACAAAGAATTTTCACCTGAGGAATCTCAAATGGCTGAGAAGCACCTAAAGAAATGTTCAACCTCCTTAGTCATCAGGGAAATGCAAATCAAAACAACCCTGAGATTTCACCTCACACCTGTTAGAATGGCTAAGATCAAAAACTCAGGAGACAGCAGGTACTGGTGAGGATGTGGAGAATGAGGAACACTCCTCCACTGCTGGTGGGGTTGCAAGCTGGTACAACCACTCTGAAAATCGGTCTGGCAGTTCCTCAGAAAAATGGGCATGATACTGCCAGAGGATCCCATTATACCACTCCTGAGCATATACCCAGAGGATTCCCCACCATGTGATAAGGACACATACTCCACTATGTTCATAGCAGCCCTATTTATAATAGCCAGAAGCTGGAAAGAACCCAGATGTCCCTCAACAGAGGATTGGATACAGAAAATGTGGTATATTTACACTATGGAATACTACTCAGGTATTAAAAACATGAAATTCTTAGGCAAATGGGTGGAGCTCGAAAATGTCATCCTAAGTGAGGTAACCCAATCACAAAACAACACACTTTGTATGCAGTCACTGATAAGTGGATATTAGCCCAGAAGCTAGGATTCCCCAAGACATAATTCACATATCAAATGATGTCCAAGAAGACTGAAGGAGAGGCCCATGGTCCTGGAAAGGCTCGATGTATCATCGTAGGGGAATACCAGGACAGAAAAGTGGGAGGAGGTTGATTGTGGAACATGGGGAGGGAAGAGGGCTTATGGCACTTTTGGGGAGGGGGGAAGCAGGAAAGGGGAAATCATTTGAAATGTAAATAAACAGAATGTAAATAGAGACAGAGACAAGGAGATGTGGATAGTAGTGGGGAGAGGAATAGGAAGAGAAGGGGTAAGGGACAAGAGGACAGAGCAATAGCAAGAAGGCAAGAGGGAGAGAGAGAGAGAGAGAGGAGAGATAGATAGAGAGAGAGAGAGAGAGAGAGAGAGAGAGAGAGAGAGAGAGAGAGAGAGAGAGAGAGAGAGAGAGAGAGAAGCCCTTTTTATAGTGAGTCAGGTATACCTGGCTGTAGATAGGTAACTGTGGGCTGGAGACTAGACAAAATGCAACCTTCCCCATTTTGGTTTAATTAAAAAAGAAAAATTAGAAAGAGGTGATAGTGTAGCAAGAATATGGTCATCATGATCTTTAGCTACTTTCTGGTGACTTTGGGAAGATATGTCTGTAGGAAACCTAGGATAAATGGGTATGGGGATATTGGTCCAGTCTTAGGAGAGTCAGCTGTTTCCTTGCGGTCCAGGGTCTGTGGAACAATCTTTGGATAGATCCAAAAGGAACAGTGCCAGTAGAAATGTCTGTTTCTGCGAGAGAAGATTAGAGTATCTGGGGGTTGCTTCTCTGGAGCTGTAAACTGGATTCTAGTAAACTCCTGGACTTGAAAAGATTCTGAAACACACACACACACACACACACACACACACACACATATTATAGGTAGAGAATAAAGTTAAGTACATTTGGGAGAAAAAAAATTAGGTCTACATTTGGAAGTTTAGGTGTGTGGGGGAGAGGAGAGTCCCAGCTCCAGGAACAGGAGAGGGATCATACTCTCTGGAATAGGTAGGTACACTTATCTGGAGAGAGTATTTTTTCCATGAGAGTTAGATCAGAGTGGGTTTCCTGTAACTTATAAGTTTACAAAAGAGGTAGATTTATTAACAACATGAACAGTAAAATGAGCTTGGGGAAGGCAAAAACCTTTTGTGGAGCAGAAGGAACATGAAGGGCTTTTCCTTCTGTTTAGGAGACCTAATATACATAACAAGAAACAATTTTAGGTGTATAATTGAGAGACAAAGGGAACCTATAAACCTTAACCTTGTGAATACAGTTGATCATATAGCAAGAGAAACACCTTAAGTTTATAGTTAAAGTACAATCAAATGAAATGTATATTTGAGTGTGGTAGCTTATAGTTTTGATTCAGCACAAGAAATACTATAAATTTAGTTAAAAGTCAATCAAAGAAAACATAAAATTTGAATTTGTGAGTATATAGTTAAATCATATAGTGGAATGTTTTATTAGGGTTAGGCAAATTTGTAAGAACTCAAATGTTAGTACAGTGGCATATCAAGAAGAGGAAATATAAAACATTTAGTTGCTGAAAATTGAGTTTTGGTAAGGAAGTAACAGATTACATCTGTGAATATCTGAGCATGTGTATTTATTTTTATCTTGAAGTTTGTAAGAAACCTGGTAGTCCAAGCTAGTTAACAAATTTAGTAATGAACAAATATAGTGGTGGATTACCTTAGGGTAAAAAGCTGGGTCTGTTTTTTAAGTTTTATTTATTTATTTATTTATTTGTTTGTTTGTTTGAGACAGTGTTTCTCTGTGTAGCCCTGGCTGTCCTGAAACTCACTCTGTAGACCAGGCTGGCCTTGAACTCAGAAATCTGCCTGCCTCTGCCTCCCAAGTGCTGGGATTAAAGGCATGTGCCACCACCGCCTGGCTAGGTCTGGTTTTTAGCTGTCAAGTTAAAGTTACCTTAGCTGCCAGTGTAGTCAGAAGTCTGGGGAAGAATAAGTTATAATCTAAAATGAATTAAATGTATTAAAATGACAGAGTTTTATCTATGGCCCCCTACCTAAACAGTTCCCATGTCCCTGTAGTCTCCATGGCAAGTTGGGCAGAGTCAATCAAGTTCTCAGGCCTAGAAGAAAAAAGGTTTTTCTTTGTACAATACATACAAGTAAAGTGAAAAATGATCCATCTTGACTTAGGCAGTATGAGGTATTTCACTCTCAGGGTATCCAGTTTTGTCCAAAGTGAAGACCAAGCCCAGGCAGGGCAATGACAGTGTTTTCCAGTAGTCATCACACCACAGTACAGTCAGTCTCTAGCTGTGTTCATTATCTTCTTGGAGACCTTTGGTGGTTAACTATTAAGCTTCAGGAGTCTCTGTTTGTCATAACCTTAAATATTAATATATTAACAGACTTCTGACAAGATTGAGGGCAATATCTATTAAGCGTATCTGGATTAGACAACTTGTGTTTGTTAAATTACATGTTTTGTTGGTAAATGGCCCCATGTATGTGAGCAGTGGTAAATGCATACCTACTGTCTGTGTAGATGTTTACAGAACATCCTTCCACTAGGCGCAAAGCCTGAGTGAGAGCCACGAGCTCAGCTTTTGGAGCTGAAGTACCCTCTGGTAGGCTGCTGGCCCAGACTATCTGAATCCCATCTACGACCGCCGCCCCTGCCATTCTCTTACCTTCTACCACATAACTGCTCTCATCTGTGAACCAGGATAGTGCCTCTCCTGTCAGAGGCCGGTCAACCAGGTCTTTATGGACTCTAATCTCCTTGGCCAGCAGGTGATGGCAGTCATGTATCACTGGTTCTTCAGCTTCTTTGGGAAGCAGGGTGGCAGGGTTGAGGACAGTTGGAGGAGTGAAGGCAATTCTCTCTGTTAGGAGGAGACTCTGGTAGTGAGTCATTCGTGCATTGGTCATCCAACTGTCCAGCGGTTGTCTGATGATACTTTCAAGAGCATGGGGGGGGCCACAATAGTCAGATTCTGTCTTAAAGTCAGTTTGTCAGCATCTTTGACCAGAAGGGCCACAGCGGCAATGGCCTTCAGGCAGGTTGGTCATTGGCTACCGGATCAAGTTTCTTTGATAGGTAGGCCACTGGTCTTTTCCAGGGTCCCAAATTTTGAGTCAAAATGCCTCGAATCACACCTCTCCTCTCATCCACATATAGAGTGAAAGGCTTTGACACATCTGGGAGGGCTAGGGCTGGGGCCGAGAGTAAGGCCTTTTTAATTTTGTCAAAGGCCTTCTGATGTTCAGGGCCCCAGGTAAATTCTCCTTTGTCTTTTGTTAAAGGATACAGGGGGCTGCCAATGTAGCAAACCCAGGTATCCAGAGACTACAGAACCCCTCAGTTCCCAGGAACTCCCTTACTTGCCTCGGTGCTGAGGGAACAGGGATCTAGGTTACCGTCTTTTTCCAGGCTTCTGTCAGCCACCTTTGTCCATTCTTTAAACTGTACCCCAAGTAAGTTACCTCTCTCCTGCAGATCTGAGCTTTCTTGGCTGAAGCCCGGTACCCCAGCTCGGCCAGTTCTTGCAGCAAGGCCTTAGTTCTTTCTAGGCAAACTTGCTGGGTCTCACCAGCCAAAAGCAGGCCATCTACATATTGAAGAAGGGTTACCTGAGGATTCTTGGTCCTGTAACTGACAAGATCTTGATGAAGAACCTCGTCAAAAATGGTGGGGGAGTTCTTAAACCCCTGAGGCAATCGAGTCCAGGTCAGTTGTCCTGCTTGTCCCGTGTCTGGATCTCTCCACTCGAAGGCAAAAATCTGTTGGCTTGAAGGATGTAATCTCAAGCAGAAAAAAGCATCTTTTAAATCAAGTACAGCGTACCAGATCCATTCAGATGGGAGAGAGCTCAAGAGGTTGTAAGGGTTTGGGACTGTGGGGTATATGTCTTGAACTCTCTTGTTAACTTCTCTTAAATCCTGTACTGGTCTATAGTCATTAGTCCTGGGCTTTTTTACTGGCAACAGAGGTGTGTTTCATGGTGACTTGGTAGGGACCAGAATACCTTGTTGAATCAGTCTCTGAGTGTGAGGTCGAATTCTTTCTCTAGCTTCTAGGCTCATGGGGTATTGTCTTACCGCTATTGGCATTGCACTGGCTTTGAGCTCAATGACCTGAGGGGGAATTTTCCTGGCAAGTCCCATTCTAGCCGTTTCTGCCCAAGCCTGTGGAAACTGCCTTAGCCAATGTTATTCTTCTTCTAACTTTAAAGTCAGTACTGTAATAGGATTATCATTTATGGATACTTCTGGTTCCTGTTTTGTAAATGAAATCTGAGCTCCCATCTTAGTTAGGAGATCTCTGCCTAGTAAGGGTGCTGGGCATTTGGGAATTACGAGGAATGAGTGGGTTAACCGTCCCACTCTCAGATTGACTGTTCTTCGGGTAGTCCATGAGTATTGTCATTGCCCCATGGCACACATTACCCATGTCTTTTTATCTTTTATTTTTCTCAAAGGTTGTAGGAGCATTGAGTGTTCAGCCCTGGTATCGACCAGAAATTCGATTGGTTTCCCTTCCACTGATAAAGTTACCCTAGGCTTGGGGAGGGGGTCCGAACCCAGACTTTTCTAATCATCATCTTTTTCTAATGTCAAGACTTTATAATCACCTCGGGGTTCCTTCTGCTTCTTTTTTTTTGTGTGGGGGGGGGCATTCTCTTGCCCAAAGTCCTTTTTCCTTGCAATAGGCACATTGATACTTCTCGAGGGGGGTCCTGTTGCTCAGGTTCCCTGTCTGTCTAGGCCCTATTCTGGGCTTCCTATAATCTCTATCTCTTCTTCTATTATCTTTTCTTTCTACAACTGCTGCCAAGATTCTAGTCAAATTCCTCTCTTGTCTCTTTTTATGTTTTTCTTCTTTCTCATCTCTTTCCCTTTCCTTCCCTTGTTCCTTTTCCTCCTCAGTCTCTCTTTTATAGTAAACTTTCTCTGCCTCTTTTACTAAATCACATAGCTCAATGTCCTGTAACCCCTCTAATCTCTGAAGCTTCTTCCTGATATCTGGAGCTGACTGTCCTATGAAGGCTAAAGCTACCGATGCCTTCTGAGCCTCCGCAGTAAGAACAAAAAGAGTAAATCTCCTAAAAGCTTCCATGAGTCTTTCTAGAAACACAGATGGCGGCTCATTTGGTCCCTGTAGTACCTCTCTTACCTTAGCCAAATTGGTGGGCCTTCTCGCGGCGCAGGCCAGCCACCAGAGTCTGGCAATAGACTCTCAAACTCTCCCTACCTTCAGCGGTATTGAAGTCCCAGCTGGGGCAGGTCAAAGGGAAACTTGCATCAACCAAATTCTGCAGTTGTGTGGGGCTCCCATCATTCTCAGGGCTAACAGGATCCTTTCACGATCCTCAGTAGTGAAGAGCATCTGCAAAAGCTGTTGGCAGTCATCCCAAGTGGGCTGAAGAGAAAACATAAGGGATTCCACCAGCCCAGTTAAACACTGGGAGTCCTCAGAGAAAGGAGGATGGTTAGTTTTCCAGTTATAGAGGTCAGAGGAGGAGAAGGGCCAGTATTGGAGTGGCTGCAAAGGGGGTGCCTAGCAATCTTCTCCCGGCCCTGGCAGGGGTTCAAAGGCCTGCAGTGGCAGGGCCACAATCAGAAGAGAGATTGGGGGTAGCCGCTTAGCAAGGGTGGGGCCACAAGCCTCTGTGACCCAGAGGCCAAGGTTTCTGACTGCACCATAGGGGAAAGAGCGGGCGGGGGGAGGGGAGGGCCGGGAGCCGAGCCTCCTGTTCATTAGCAGTTGAGAAAAATTCCTTTCTAGTTTGATCAATCCTTGTTTTCCTTAGTGCAGGCGAGGCTCTCACCCAGTGCAGGGACAGTCTGAGTGGGACCTCCAGTAGCGAGGGGTCAGGCTGGAGCACTTCCCAGGCTTATCTCCCCCTCCCTTTCTGGTTGCCCTTCCTTTTTTTTTTTTTCTCTCTCTCCCCTGGCGTTTTTTTTTTTTTTTTTTTTGAAGGGAGGAGGAAGGCAGAGGCAGCCCCAGTCTCTGGCCAGGGACTGGAATTCCCTTCTGAATGACTGTCTCAGCCATCCAGCGCCCTGGAGTCCGGCGGCCAGCTGGGGGATGCCTGCACTGCAGGGGGCGCCCCATGTCATGGCAGGGAGGCAGCCTATTATATGGAATTTGGACCACTGCGCTCCCCTCTGGGGCTGGTGCCCAGTCTCAGCCCTGGTGCAGCCCACCGCCACCACCCTCTAGCCACTCGCCAGAAGGAGGAGGAGGCAGAGGAGATCTGAGATTTTATGAGCCCTACGCTGTACTTCAGTCCAATATTTAAGAGTCAAGCTAAATGGAAAAGTCACAGTCTGTCTCATCGTCAGTCGGGAGGTCAGTTACAAACAAACAAACAAAGATATTAAGACAAAACCAAACAGACAGATACAGCCGCGCTTATACAGACGGCAGTCCGTTGGACCGCCAAACCAGATGGACCTGACCAACCAGATCAGGGTCCCCAGAGGAGGTCACCAAGCATCCTTGGCCCTCCAGAACACTTAGGGTGTCCCCTAGGGTGACAGCCTGTGGTCCTTCTAGCACTTCTGCTGACCACAGTCCCACAGTCCTTACAGCCCGAGAGACAGCTGCAAAACCAAAGCACATGCGTTCCAAAATACAGACAAACAGAACACAATCACCGGACTGTACACACATTTACCTGGTTCTGGAGTGCGAGGGGTGGTCGCAGATCCCGGATGAGCCCCCAAATGAAAGACCCTCATTCCAGAGGACCCTTGCTCTTGCCCAGAGAACGCATCACCCCAAAAGCACTCACAAGAAACGATCCTTGATGCAAACCACAAGAGGATTTCTATTTAGGTCCAGCTAGCTGTGACTCAACTCGTACCCCAAGCAGGAGGGGAGGAGAAGAGCCCTGAGCCTAAATTGACACAAGCTTATAAATGTGAAAACCACAAAATTCAGGATGGGAGGGGGGTCGAAATTTCTAGTCAGGAGTACTTCTCACGGGGGTGTCTCCAGATGGTCAGGACGTGGTCCGATGATAACAATGGGGAGGGGGAGTAGAGACTCCTAGTCAGAAGCACATCTCACGGGGTGTCTCCAGACGATCAGGATGTGGTCCTTAGTAACTGGGCTCATGTCCCTTATCTGGCATACACAGCTATAGTTCTCAGAATTGTTCTTTAAGTTCTCACCCTGTGGGCATTCCCTCAGAGTTCACAAGTTCAGATTCTCAGGCCCCAGAGGAAGAGGGTCCAACTTAAAATTTTTCATTCTTTCAGCATAGTATAGGATAAAGTTTATTCAGGGCATGGGGAGGGGAGTTGAGAGGGTAGTAGAAACAGAGTAAGACAGAGAGAGAGAGAGAGAGAGAGAGAGAGAGAGAGAGAGAGAGAGAGAGAGAGAGAGAGAGAGAGAGAGGAGGAGGAGGAGGAGGAGGAGGAGGAGAAGGAGAGGCTGGCCATGAGCATCTAGAATGAAAGGGGGGAGAGGAGAATGGGGAAAGAGAGAATAGGGACAAGAGGAAAGAGCAGGGGCAAAAAGGTAAGAGAGAGAGGAGGGGGCAAGCATTTCTTTTTATAGTGAGTCAGGCACACCTGGATGTTGCCCGGTAATTATGGGGTGGAGCCTAGAAAATGCTAACATCTTCACTAAAAAGTGCTGGTATAACTAGATTTCTGCACATAGAAGAATGCAAATAGACACATATCTATCACTTGCAAAAACATCATGTCTAAGTGTATCATAGACTTTAGCGTAAAATTAGGCTCACTAAATTTAATAGAAGAAAATGTGTAGAACTGCCTTGAATACATTTGCACAGGAAACAAAATCCTGAACAGAATAGCATTATTTTGGGTACTAAGATCAACAATTAATAAGGGGGACACCATGAAACTGAAAAACTTCTACAAGGCTAAGGATATCATCGATCAAACAAAATGGCACCCAACAGAATGGGAAAAGATCTTCACCAACCCTACATCTGACAGAATAGTAATATCCAAAATTTATGAAGGACTCAAGAAACTAGACACCAACAAACTTAGTAATCCAATTTTAAAAAATGGGGTACAAAGCTAAACAGAATTGTCAACAGAAGAAACTCTGATGGCCAAAATACACTTAAAGCACTGTTGAATGTCCCAAGTCATCAGGGAAATATAGATCTAAAGGATTCTGAGATTCCATCTTACAGCTGTTAGAATGGCTATGATCAAAAACTCAACTGATAGCATATGCTTTTGAGGATGTGGAGCAAGGGGAATTCTTCTCTATTGCTGGTGGCAACATAAAGTTGTACAACCACTTGAAAATCAATATGGCAGTGTCTCAGAAAATTGGGAACAGTTCTACCTCAAACACAGCTATACCACTTGAGGCCATATATGCAAAAAGCACTCCACCCTACTACAAGAACACTTGCTTAACTACATTCACAGCAGTTTTGTTCATATTAAGCAGAAACCAGAAACAATCCAGATATCCATCAACAGAAGAATGGATAAAGAATATGTGGTTCTTTTATACAAAAGAATACTACTCTGCTATTAAAATAAAGGACATGATCAAATTTTCAGGTGAATTGATGGAACTAGAAAATTCTAGCCTGAATGAGGTAACCAGACCTAGAAGGAAATACATGGTACATCATTACATAAAATGGATATTAGTCATAAATTACGTGATAAACATTCTAAAATCCACAGGTCAAAGAAGCCAAATAACAAGAAGAGCCCAATTATGGATGCTAGAATATCACTGATAAGATGAAATAAATAGATATTCAAGATGGATTGAGATGGGGAAGTGGGTGGCAGAGGCAATGGGGAGGGATCTAGAGTGGGATCAGGTATCAGGAGAGTGGAGATGGGTGGTAAGAGGTTTGGGAGAGAGAAGAAAAGTCAGTAGTGGGACAAGCTTGAAACAAGTGAGCCTCCTGGGAGGATATGGAGTGACCTTAGCTAAAACTCCTAATAATAGGAGATAAAGAGCCTGATGTGGGTACTTCCTGTAGCCAGGCAGGCCTTCCAGTGAAGGGAGGAGGACACCAAGCCACTCACAAAACCTTCAGTTCAAATTTTTTCTTCACTAAAAGATGTGCAGGGAGAAAAGTGAAGCAGAGACATAAGGAATGGCTGATCCATTACTAGCCCACCTTGAGAGTCACCCCCTGGGAAAAAGCCAACCCCTGACACTATTCATGATACTATGTTATGATTGCAGTCAGGAGCCTAACATAACTGTCATGTGGGAGGCTTCATCCAGCAGCTAATGCAAACAGATACAGAGACTCACAGCCAAATATTATAATGATCTAAGGGAGTATTGTGGAAGTAGGGGCTAGGGGTTCAGGGAGTCAGAGGGCTCATGTACACCACAAGAAGACCTATAAAGTCAACTAACCTGGGATGACGGGCACTCACAGAGACCGAACCACCAAGCAAAGGGCATGCATGTGTGATCTGGACCTAGGCCTCCTAAGTAAGCAGATGTAGAACTTGCTCTTCATGTGGGTCCCCTAACAGTGGTAACAGGGGCAGTATCTGACTTGGACTATTGTTCCTGCTTTTGGATTCCCTTCCCCTAGCTGGGCTGCCTGAGGTGACTTGGCTTGACAGGGTGGCTTGGTATTAAATGTAGGATGTGGAGGCTCCCCATCTCTTAGGAGATATGTGGCTCTTTCCCCCCTCAGGAATCTTTAGCCAATATTGGTTCATGAGGACAATGGGAGCAGAGACTATAAAGTGTGTGGGGTTCAGAAGCCCAGCAAGTACCTGTGTGAATGATCATACAGAGACCAGCTGTGGTGAATCATATCAACTTTACTTGGGATGATTCAAGGCTTATATAATTTCAGGGGATGGGGTAGAAACATCTAACATGGGCAAAGGTCATTGACTGGGGGCTTAGGGTACCAAAATGCCTCATTAGGATAATGAAACATTTCAGGAGTCTCTGATACTAGCTAAAAAGGGCTTGTATCAAGATAAACAAAACAAAACAAAACAAAACAACCCCCCATCCTGTATTCAAATCAAAGCTATGTGACATTCTTCATTCAGAGGGTTGCAAATTCTGCAGACACAGTTAGAGAAGCAGAAGCCCTGCCAATAAAGGGAGTCTTCCATACTGTGCCAAGCTCAAAGGCTATCCAATCAATTGTACACTGAAACCTTAATTAGCAGTTTTCCCACAGAGAAAGGGAAGGGGATGGGGGAAAGTGAGTGTGAGGATGGATAGGGAGGAGAAGAGGGAGGGGAGCTATATCTATTGAGATATAATGTGAATGAATGAATTAATTAGAAAAGATATGGAAAATACAAACATGTAACATAAATCTTAGGCATATACTTTAGTCTAATTTATTGTACCAACAATTCAAGAATTAACTAATTACAATAACAATAATATAATTAATATTCCATATCATATTTATATAAAAATTTGATAAAATAAATATACATTTGTCATACTGGATAGGCTTAATTCATGCCTTATGCTAACCATTTGTCTATCATAGTGAATCTTATGACATTTTATTCTTTAAGTATACACAATAATACACATTTGGAAATTAGTACAGGATGGCAAAATAGCTCAATGAGTGTTCTAACAAGGCAGATGACTTGAATTCAATCTCTGATACTTAAATGGTAGAAGGAAATAATTGACTCCTGTAAGTTTTCTTCTGACCTTCACATGTGTGTATTTGCACACATGTATTCAAATGCATGTGAGTGTGCATACACTCACACACACACACACACACACACACACAAACTCTGAATGATACATATAATTTTAAAATTTTAAATTATAATAAGAAAACTATTTTTCCTTATCAGTGTTATTTGCATTCAGACTTTTAAGAATCCTATGAATTAAAGATAATGTGTTGTTATAGAAGAAAATTAATATTTTTGAGTTGTGCCTGTATATATAAGCTGCTTTGATATTGACAATTTTGATTTTGTTATATGGATTTGTTCTTTCAACACTTAGTTATTTTTTCATATCACCTTTTTTATGTTCTATGATACCATACCTATATGTATTTCAGTTTTAATATGGTTCCTTTCCTCCAATTCCTATTGAAAGTTAGATGCTGAATAATATATCATTCATAATTATGATTAGTTGTTTCATATTGATTACATGTATTACTTATACATAAACTCTCTATCCACCAGGTCTGCCACAAAATATAATTGTAATTAAAAGAGAACCATAATTCTCAGAATTGTAGTGTTTCAAATGGTTTTATAATACAGCTTGTCATTTAATATTGAACACTTTAGATTAATTTTGAGTCTTGATTAATGGTACTTTCATCTTACAATTCAATTTTAACCACAATAAGTGGATAATTTTTCATATAAAAATTCAGTAACTGTTGATGTTAGTGTAATTAATTACATATAATCAATAAAGATCACTCAACAATGACTTGGATTCTGCCAAGCACTGAGCATAATCCAGGCCCATAAGAGTTTGACTCTGAATTGTGAATTAACTAAAAGGCAAACATTGCTTCTCCTATTGTTTTCAACAAATACAATTATACAGTTCTTTCCAGGAAAGAATTGTTTTCACAGAGGTCTAATTAAAATTCCAGTGTGGTACTTAATTCTTTTAACCTTTAAGCAAAATACTTCCTTAATGTGTATTTGTACATTCAAATTAATTTGGTTTTTTGAACTCCCATTGTAAAGTTAAACTGGTTTGTTTAGAAATAGTGCATTGTTTTGATCCCCTGACAAGTGTGAGTTAGACATAAGCTGAGGCCTTAATCATTTGACCCTATGTGTATTATCATACCTCTGTCTTATACCTGTTCATTTTACTACATGTTCACCTTATATTTAGCTGATTATAATTTTCCAAGAAATAGTCAATTTTAACGTGTTTTTCTATATATTTCTTGAATTTTATCAGAAATATTTCCCATTTAAATCTTCAGTTTTACCTGAAAATGTTTATAATTCCACTTTCAATAAACTTAGAATCATTTTTATGACTACCATTTTATCTGTATAATTTTCCATGATAATCTTCAATTTCAACATGTTTTTCTATATATTTCTTCTATTTTATCAGAACTATTTTCCATGTAAATCTTCAAGTTTATCAGAAAATATTTATAATTCCAATTTCAATCAATTTAGGAATACTTTTATGCCTACCATTATTATATCTATATAAAATTTTCCATGATAATCTTCAATTTTAACTTGTTTTCCAACATTTTTCTACAATTTTATCAGAAATATTTTTCACATAAATCTTCAATTCTATCATATTTTTCTAATTTCTTTTTCAGTTAATTTAGCAATTTTTTATGTCTATCATTTTACTCTCTAATTTTTCATGAAAATTGTAAATTTTAACGTGTTTCTCTTTATATCTCTTCTATTTTATGAGAAATATTTTCCATGTAAATCTGCAATTTTATCATGAAATGTTTTTACTTCCTTTTTCAATAAAAGAACATGCTTTTTAATAAAAGAAAAAAGAAAAAAGATACAGTTAGGGAACCTCCCCCTACTGGAGCAGAGCTAAATAAAAAAATTTCAACTGAGGGATCATGAATGACTGAGAAGCACCTAAAAAAATGTTCAACATCCTTCAGAGAAATGCAAATAAAAATGACCCTGAGATTCTATTTCACACCTATCAGATTGGCTGAAATCAAAAAGCCAGGCAACAGCAGATACTGGTGAGTATGTGGAGAAAGAGGAATACTCCTCCATTGCTGATGGGACTGAAAGCTGGTAAAACCACTATGGAAAACCATCTAGCAGTTCCTCAGAAAATTGGAAATAGGTCTACCTGAAGACCTAGCTATACTACAACTGGGCATATACTCAAATGATGCTCTAACATATAACAAGGACAAATGTTCTACTATGTTTATAGCAACATTATTTATAATATCCAGAAGCTGGAAGGAACCCAGATGTTCCTCAATAGAACAATGGATATAGAAAAAGTGGTACATTTACAAAAAAAAGTGGATATTAGCTTAAAAGCTCAGAATACCCATGATACAACTCATAGATTATATTAAGATTAACAAGAAGGAAGACCAAAGTGTGGATGCTTCAATTCTACTTATAAAGGGAAACACATAATCATGGGTGGTAAAGGGAGAGTTCTGAGAGGGATGAAGGATGGGGAAGAAAAAATGGGCAGGAATGTGAAGAGACAGGAGAGAAGTCCAGAGGCTCAGGAAAATTTGTAGCAGTGGGGTGGTAGGGACAGAGAAGGGTGAATCAATAGAAAGTCGGAGACACAAAGGAAGCAAGGACTGCTTGGACCCAATTGGAATGACACTAGTCATAATACCCAACAAAGGGGATATAGAACCTGTAGAGGCCACCTCCAGTAGATAGGTATGACCCCCAGATGAGGGATGTGGCTACCCACCCGTTTCAAAATTTTTAACACAGAATTGATCCTTTCTGATGGAAATACAGAGACAAAAAATGAAGCAGAGACTAAAGGAAAGGCCATCTAGAGACTGCCCTCCTTAGGATCCATCTCATATTAAATAAATGAAACTCCTATTTACTAATAAGGAATATTGTCCTGAAGCTCATTTATTTTCCATGCAGAATATAAAGGTATGGTGAAAATTCTATTTTTACTACAGCCATTAAACTGGTAACTTCTATTTCTGTATGAGAGGTCTAATAGAAGATATGCTTAAACTAATTATGATGAATGGAGGACTTAACTACAAATGAAATTACATAATTAGCAGTACTATTTCCACTACAGCTACTGGATTGTTCAAAATTATTTAAACATTCTTGGTTCTAGAGATCATTTACTAAAGAACTGCCTTGATTTTAGGTGCATGAACTCAAGACATATAAATTGCAGTATTTTTAATTGTTCCTTGGAAACTCATTTTGTGCCTCATGTTTAGAGTTTATTCAGTTTATTTGTGTATTAATGTAAACCCTGACATAGAATGAGACATCTGAGAAGTGGTTGTTGCATGCATCAGGATCATAGGAAGTTCATAGTGTCCACAAAATAAACCAGATCATATTGTAGTCCATGGCATGTCTTCATTCCTACCATGTCATATAGACCTAGAAGGTTGTTGGATATAATCCCTTACCAAAGAAGCCATGTTACTGGATTAAAATTCTTCTACACTCACCAATTGGCCTGAAAATTTCATGATGTCATTTTTTAATAGTTAACAAAATTTTCATGTATCAATGTAGCACATCTTTGTTATCCATTCTTCAGTTGAGGAACATCTAGGTTTTCTCCAGTTTAAAAATATTAAGAATAAAGTTGCTATGAAAATAGTTACACAAGTGTCCTTCTATCTCCAGGAGTTGTATAGATGGGTGTTGGGGAAGATGGGTTCTTAATTTTCTGAGAAACTGTCATATTGATTTCCAAAATGTTTGTTCAAGTCTCTATTTCTATCAGCAAGGGAGTAGTGGTTCACTTGCATTACTTCCTCATCAGCATGAAAATCACTTGATTTTTGATCTTAGCCATTCTGACAGATGTAAGATGGAATCTCAACTTCAGTTTGATTTCCATTTCCCTGATGGCTAAGGACATTAAACGTTTCTTTAAGTGCTTCTCAGCCATTTTAGAGTCCTTTGTTGAGAAATCTCTATTAAGATCTGTACCTATTTTAATATTGGATTATTTGGTTGGTTGATGGGTACTTTCTTGACTTCTTTATATACTTTGGAAATTAACCCTCTGTTCCACTACTGATTTCAAGGTGTACTACAGAGAAATAGTAACAAAAACTATGAGTACTGGCATAAAAACAGACAGGTTAAATAAAGGAATTAAATAGAAAATGCAGAAGTAAATCCACCTGTGAACATTTGATTTTTGTCAAAGAAGTCAAAATTATACAATGGAAAAGGGAGAGCATCTTCAACAAACGCTGCTGATATAATTGGACCTTGGCTGCCAAGGACCAGCCTTGGCTTGGAGAGGAAAAGAGAACTTGGGAACAGTGAAAGAATGATTAAAAGTTAATTTTGGGTACAAGCTGACAGCTCTGTGTTTTCTTCGAGTTGGCTCTACAGACAGCTGTGTAGATAGCTCAGCTCTTGCAGACCAGAGCCCTGTCTTTTATTTGCATATCAATTCAATCATCCACCCTAAAAGTTTTGCTTTTGATTACCCCATGAATCAGTGTTTTATGACCTTAGCACCTTGATACATAGAAAGAGACAGCAAGTACACTTTATTTTTAATATAGATAATGAACGCACAGATCTGCTTGCCTTTATAAGCACAAACAGTATGTTTGACCGCATGAGATCCTATCCTAATATTACCATTTTTACCACTCCCAGTCCTAAACTCACTCTGTACCATGCTGAACTCAGGAATCTACCTGCATTTTAAGTACAGACAATAAGCTAGCTAGATAGGATCTGGCTCTGAGATTACAGTTCTCACTATCCCTGGAACTAAATTTGATCTGCCCCAGGCTGACCTTGAACTCAGAAATGTGCCTGCTTTTGTATCTTTCTAACAAGCTGGTCCATTAGTGCAGCTGCTGCCTTTGCTCTTTTAAGTCCATGAATCCCCTCATAAAACTCATATTACATACTTATATTTTGCATAGTTGAAGAATTGTACATTATTGAACTCCCATGTTTTAAGAGATCTTTGCCACAGTTTAAGGGCTGTCCTGAAGGTCATAGCATATACAATTTTTATAAATAACACATTCTCACCTTACAGACTCATGCTGTTTCTAATTACCATGGAGTCATTAACCTTAACAGGGAGACATTCCCTGAAGGAAGAAAATAAAAATATGTATATTATACAAACAAGCCTCAAGCTTAGCAATTGTCAACACTCCTGGAGGTCCATGCCTTGCTATCTCGGCTATAGGGGTAGGAACTATACCATTCCTTCTGCACGGCAGGACTTGTTATTGGAATGTATTTAAATGGAAATAGATCTATATCTATTGCCCTGATAAAAACTCAAGTCTAAGTGGATCAAAGATCTCCACATAAAACCAGATACACTAAACATGCTAGAAGAGAAAGTGGAGAATAACCTTAAATGCATTGACACAGGGTACAATTTCCTGAACAGAACATTTGTACCTAAGGCACTAAAATGAACATTTAATAAATGGGACCTCATGAAACTAAAAAGCTTCTGTAATGTAAAGGATACCATTAGTAGAACAAAATGGCAGTCTGCAGAATAGGAAAAGATGTTTACCAACTTCACATATTACAGAAGAATCTATTTTCAATTATTATTATAAAGAGTCATTGAGTCTAATAGCACACACCCTTGCAACCTGTTCCCATTCATCATGTGTTTAGTATTGAAATTCCACAATTCCCCCATAGTGTTAAACTGAGTCTAGTCTCAGACCAGATGAATGAGAGAATCCTGCAAATGAGAACTAGGCCAGCACTATGGTCAACTCTTGGTCTAGCGATGGTTAAGCAGTAGCTGAGTATGGATAGAAGTTAGAGACAGAGCTTCAGTATCTTGGTTGGTATGCATATCTAGTGAATAAAACTTGCCAGAGTACAGACAAAACTAGAAACATAGAAAATTATATAGTCCAGGAAGGAGAGCAGAGGTGCACTTCTATATGGCACTGACTTTTATAGCATTGTAATTTTTCTGGGTAGTAGTCTTGGAGTTATAACCTTTCAACATTAGGAACATAGAATACATTTTATTTAATAGTGTATTGAATAGATTTGGAAAACAAAGTATTTAGAAATTTCTGTTGTGCATTTGTATATGTATGTATATGTATATGTATGTATGAATGCATGCATGTATGTACTCCTTGCTCTAAGCTCTCCAAGATCTGGGAGAACAATTAGGTTCAAATATAAAATTTTCCTTAAAAGTCTAACCATTAATAGAATACTTCAACTTTCTTGGATATTTTAATACATTATTTGTATTTCTACGTTAAAAAGAAATACAACAGTCCCCAATTGCCATTGTTTTGTTTAGTCTCTGTTCTGAATCTTGGCCTTGATCCAAAGAGTTTACCTTAAGACTAACTTTGCAAAAGCAAATCAACAGACTCTGTCCACTGTGGTTATTAAACAAATTATAGCTATTAACCACTCTCATTACATATATGTTTCGGGGAATATTTTCTAAACATTATTATTAATACCAGTAGATCAGGTAAAATCACTGAGTCCAAAGCCAGAAGACTTTAAACTTTCAGAATTCTACATAATGGCAAAAGAAAGAAGAAAACAAGTAAAACTATTAAAATTTTGAAGAAAATATTACTAGCTAATTTCAGAAAGATCAGAAGAAATGAATTTGTTTACAGTTTACATATGAAAATTTCTTAGATAATATGGTTACTATCCAAACTGAAAAGAACTTTTTCCAAAAGTTTTTCATTTTTCTTTGTTTGTTTGGCTGTGTTTGTTAGTTTTTGTTTTTGTTTTTGTTTTTGGAATTGTGCACATTAGCACTTATGATTTTCTGGTACAATAATAGTAACACCTCCTTATACAATACTTGTCAGTTACTATTATCCGAATAATGAATATCTTCCCCTGGGAACTGCCTTTTTTTTTTTTTTTTTTTTTTTTTTTTTGAGAAACAAACCACAATCTAGTTCAGAATCCAAGGTTTATCTACTTTATGTCTTATTTAAAGATTCTAATCTTATTTTCTTGATAGTGACAACCTAAAGGCAAGCTTGAAATTTCTCTGACAGATGAATTTATAACCCCCTTCTCTTTTATTCTCCTGGTTTGCTCTTTTAATAGTGGGAAATAATACTGAAAAAGTGATGGTTGCTTCTATTTCTTAGACATTGCTTAACTTCAGCCACTTATATATAGATCACTAGTCGACTCTTTTCTTATGCCCAGCAAAGCTTTATTTATAATCTGTTGACCTCTGCATCTAATAGGAATAGGTTATTTTATATTCCCCTTTATGAAATAACAACAATCAAATAGGTATTCTAATCAATTACACTATAGCACTTGATTCATTTTTTTTATGTAAAGATACAGCAGGCAGTTATCATCTAGGAAACACAGATACTTGGACTTCTAGTGTCCTGACTGTGACTTTCTGTATTAAATTTATGACTTTTTAAGCCACTAAGTTTAGGCCATACTGCTCTGGCAGCCTGGATGGTAAGACAATTTTTTTATGAACTTCATTAGTTGCTTACAAATGACAAAGATGTTTCATTCTTAAAAAGCTGAGTTATCTAAATATTATTGTACTACCTCACATCTATAATTAAAAACTTTACTTTGTGTATTTATAAATCTACTGGAGATAGGTATCATACTAAATGTTCTTATCTCAACAAAACACTGACAATGTTTATCACAGTTTAGCATGAATGGAAAATAGCATGGAAAATATATGTGTTTTCCAAAGCAGAATTATTTACTGAATGGTAGTTCAATATTTTCAGATTATAGATACACACACACACACACACACACACACACACACACACATGGTATGTGTTTACTTACATGTATGTGCATGTGCAGACACATGCACTTGTATATGAGTGTTGATACACAGGTGTGCATGTGAATATGGAAACCAGAAGACAAAATTGTCCAACTTACCTTCTTAGACAGGGCCTGTCACATGTCTGTATCTCATCAAGTAGGCCAGTCTGACTGGCCATAGGCCCAGAGGCTTTGCCTGTCTCAGCATATCCGAGACTGTAGACGTAACTGTGGCGCATTAGGCCTGAATATTTACACGGAGGTTCGGGGATCGCACTCTATTCCTTATGGTTGGGAGTGCTATCTCTCCAGTCTTTTTAAATGGCTTTTAATAATAGAAGACAATGGCTTTGTAGAGTTGCTGTAATATGTCAATTTTTGTTTAATGAAAATAGTTTTGTCCTTACTGATCCCCCATAAAATATCTTAGGACTCGCACACCAATGTATAAGAATATTGAAGGCTTTAATTTAGTACATTCATCTTTCAACCACACAGTTGGAATAAACAGAAATTATAATACATACAAAAAATTGGTTGAATTGTTTCAAGTACAGAACTAATATATTTAATGAGAATTATGAAAACTTCCATAGAAGAGAACATTCAGTTATGATACAATGGCATACATGAATTCCTAAATGTCACGAAGATGATTAAGTAGCATAATAAAATCTACAAAAGTACCAACAAGATGCTTCATTAGTAACTTCATGAAAAGAATAATAAGCATAATAGCCAGTTTTACTTATTGAGTAGTTAAAAAATAATAAGTACAACAAATACTAACACTTTGTCTTGGAAAACCTAATGTTTTTTTGTGGGATAGCATATCTTCATGTCTGCTTGGATAGACCATTTGGTTTGTAACACCACTGTGTGATGTGGAGGGAGATGCAAAAGAGATGTGAGGATAGAAAAAGAAACATGGAATGCAAGGAAAAGTTCAAAACAATGAGAAGACACAGGAAAAGAGATGGGAGGCAGTGGGGGTTAGGTGGCTTTGTTAACTGGAAAAATTGTGAGTTTTTGTAAAATACTGTGGAGGAGTGTGAAAAATTCAGTGGTAGGTGGTAACACCAGGTGTGGCTCTGTGGAGCCCAATGTCATTGTGATATCAGGGTCTGAGTGATGGTTTTATTTAAAGAGAAAGAAAAGTAATATATTTTCCTGACTCACTGCAAGGTTTCAATGGCTGAAACTCCTATTATTATAGTAAGAGTAACAAGAAAAAGACTGACAAATACATTTTAAGTAAAATTGCCTTCTTTAAAAACTGACTGAGGTGGTAATGTCAATGAGGAGATTTGATAGACTGTGGTTGATACACAGCACAAACTGGGTAGTAGCATTTGCATATATCATTGTTCTACTCTCAAAACATAAACAACCATAGAGTGAAGCCCAATAATTTCTTAGTATTTTCATAAATGTATTTTTAATCTTACAGAACCTCTGAAAATACTGAGGTCTTACATATGCTAATTTGAGAGATATTCTGCTAATGACAGTTCACTGCAGCATTGTTTGGAAACGGTCCTAATGTCACTTATCAGCTCTTAAAGATTACTTTTGGTATTTGATAGCATAACCTCAGTGTCAAAGGATAGTTTTATAAATCATTTAAAAACTGTTAATTAGTTGATTGATATGATACTATTTTTTTTCTGTTTCTGAAATAGAGTCTAATGTCAAGATCAATGCTAAACCCAGATGTTGATGTAAACTGAACAGAATTTACCAATAGATATTTTTACTGGATTAATCCCAGTAAAAACTATCAGTTAATCTTCTAGGACAGTAGTTGGCAGGACCAAAAACAGTTTGCTTTAGCGATTGAAACAGAACGAAAATTCAGAGAAACATACTCAAGATTTTCTCTATGAGAGAACCTAGGATGATTTATGCTTCAGTATTGAGAGGAGTACATGATGTGTTCTTAGTGTGACATAAATACACTAAAAATTTAAAACTTTACTTAAACTGCTGTTTTTGAAAAGGAATTCTTTAAGAAACAAAGCAAAAAGGGTCAAAAGTTCAAATAAATAATCAAAATATATGTATAGCATATTCTCTCTTCACCCTGTGTATATCTGTGTCTGTCTATTCATTTCTCTTTCCATCTTTCTCTTTTTTCTTTATTTACATTTCAAATACTATCACCTTTCTCGGTTTTCCCTCTTCAAACTCCCTATCCCATCCCATCTTACCCTGCTTTTATGAGAGTGCTCCCCAACAAACCTACTGACTCCCACCTCATCACCCTAGCATTCTTCTACACTGGGGTAACATTCCTGCACAGGCTCAAGGGAATCTTCTCCCAGTGATACCAGATAAGGCGCCTTCAGCTCCATCAGTCATTCCCCTAACTCCTCCATTGGGGTCCCTATGCTCGTTCTGATGGTTGACTGTCATTATCCTCATCTGTATTGGTCAGGATCTGGCAAAGCCTCTCAGGAGACAGCTGTATTAGACTCCTGATAGCAAGCACTTCTTGGCATCTGCAGTAGTGTCTGGGTTTGGTATCTGACTGTGGGATGGATCCACAGATGGGGCTGTCTCTGGATGGCCTTTCCTTCAGTCTCTCTTCTACTCTTTGTCCCTGTATTTCCTTTAGACAGGAGCAATTCTGGGTTAAAATTTTGGAGATGGGTGGGTGGCCCCATTGCTCAACCAGGGTTGGGGGCTTGCCTAACCAATGGATATAGTCTTGACAGGTCCTCCCTTCCCTTTGTGGGGTATTTCAATTATCCACGTGGGGTCCTGATAGGATCTTGTTTTCCTGGCATCTGGGACTTTCTAGTTGCTACCCCCCAGTTTGCCATCCATAATTGCTACATATCTCTGTTCAATTTCCTGACCCCTCTGTACATCTCCTCCGTCTCCTCCCATAACTGATTCTTCTCCTCTTTTTCCTGTCCCACTCTTCTCTTCCTCCCAAGTCCCTTCCACCCTCTACTTCTTTTGATTATTTGTTTCTTTTTCTAAGTAGGACCGAAGCAGCCACTCTTTGGTCTTACCTCCTCTTGAGCTTTATGTGGTCCATGAGTTGAATCATGGGTATTGCATACTCTTTGCCTAATACCCACTTATCAGTGAGTATATGTTATGTGTGGTGTTTTCTCACTCAGGATGATATTATCTATATCTATCCATTTGCCTGTGAATTCATGAAGTCATTCTTTTTAATAGCTGAGTAGTATTCAACTGTGTAAATGTACCACATTTTCTGTATCCATTCCTCTGTTGAAGGTCATCTGGGTTGTTTCCAGCTTCTGGCTATTATAAATATGGCTGCTATGAACATAATGGAGCATGTGTCCTTATTACCTGTTGGAGCATCTTCTGAGTATATGCCTAGGAGTAGAATAGCAGGGTCCTCAGGTAGTACTATGTCCAATTTTCTGAGGAACCACCAGTCTGATTTGGAGAGAGGTTATACCAGCTTGCAATCCCAGCAGCAATGGAGGAGTGTTCTTCTTCTTCCACATCTTTACCAGCATCTGCTGTTATCTAAGTTTTTGATCTTAGCCATTCTGTCTGGTGTGAGGTGGAATCTCAGGGTCATTTGATTTGCATTTTCCTGATGACTAAGGCAGTTGAATATTTCTTTAGCTGCTTCTCAGACATTTGAGTTTCCTCAGTTGAGAATTCTATGTATATCTCTGTTCCCCATTTATTTTTAATTAAAAAGGAAGTAAAAATATTTTATGATAAAATTAAAGATTTACATGGAAAATGTTTCTGACAAATTGAAGAAACGTATAGAAAAACACATTAAGATTGAAAGTTTTTATGGAAAATTAAAGAGTAAAATGGTAGACACAAAAAACATTGCTAAATTAATTGAAAAAGAAAGTACAAACAATTTATGATAGAATTGAAGATTTACTTGGGAAATATTTCTAATAAAATTGTAGAAAAATATAAAGTAACATTAAAATTGAAGATGATCATGGAAAATTAAAGATAAAATGGTAGGCATAAAAATATTTCTAAGTTGATTGAAAGTGGAATTATAAACATTTTATGATAAAATTGAAGATCTACAAGGAAAATGTTTCTGATAAAATTCAAGAAATATATAGACAAACACATTAAAATTGACTATTTCATGGAAAATTATACAGATAAAATGGTAGGAATAAAAATATTTCTAAATTGATTGAAAGTATAATTATAAACATTTTCTGATAAAATTGAAGATTTTATAGAAATATTTCGAAAATATAAAGAAAAACATTAAAAATAAAGATTATCTTGGAAAATTATACAGATAAAATGGTAGGTATAAAAGCATTCCTAAGTTGTTGAAAGTGGAATTATAAACATTTTCTGATAAAATTGAAGATTTACATGGAAAAATATCTGATAAAATTGAAGAAATATAAAGAAAAACATGTTAAGATTGACTATTTCATGGAAAAATTATTCAGATAAAATGGTAGGCATAAAAATATTCCTGTTTCCCATTTTTAATAGGGTTATTTATTTATTTGGAGTCTAACTCCTTAAATTCTTTGTATATACTAATATTAGCCCTCTATTAGATGTAGGATTGGTAAAGACTGTTTCCCAATCAGCTGGTTGTCATTTTATCTTATTGACAGTGTCCTTTGACTTACAGAAGCATTGTAATTTTATGAGGTCCCATTTGTCTATCATTGATCTTAGAGTATAAGCCATTGGTGTTCTGTTCAGGAACTCTTTCCCTGTGCTCATGTGCTCGTGACTCTTCCCCACTTTCTCTTCTATTAGATTGGGCATATCTGGTTTTATGTGGAGGTCCCTGAGCCACTTATACATGAGCATTTTACAGAGAGATAAGAATGGATCAATTTGTATTCTTCTACATATTGACCTCTAGTTGAAGCAGAAGCCTTGGTTGAAAACACTGTCTTTTTTTCCACTGGATGTCTTTAATTTCTTTGTCAAAGACCAAGTGACCATAGATGTGTGGGTTCATTTTTGGGTCCTCCATTCTATTCTACTGATCTACCTGCCTGTCACTGTACCAATACCATGCAGTTTTTAACATGATTGTTCTGCTATGCTCACTTGCAGTTACAAGTAGAGTTCTGTTCCATTGTCTTTCTTACCAGTTTCACGAGTTCCTTTGATTCCTTTATTTCAGAGACACTTCAGGCTCTTCAGAGTCCTTTTCTACCATCATGCTTCCCCTCATAGCCTCCAAGAGTCTCTCAGGCTCCTTAGAGCTGCTCTACACCTCCTGAGGCCAGTCCTGGCAGGATGTGTTCTTCCTTCTTGTTGGTTCTTCTTGAGGCAGAGGAGAGGGAAGAGCATCAGCAGGGGAAGGGTGGTAAGACTTGGACTTACAAAATTCTGGGGTAAGACTTTGTCTTAAAAAATAGTTAAGGTTGCTGTATAATAAAAAGTTTACTTATCTAAGTCTAAGTTACTGTGCTATTTTAGCTGACCTGCCTTCTGTGTTCCTCTGAAGCTAGAGACTGCAGTCTCAGGCACTTAGCACCTCATCCTAAAACAGAAAGAGATTAAGTAAAGGATTAGTTGTTAGAGCCTTGTCCCTACTGTCCAGATGCTTCTTGCTTGTCAGGCTAGGGGGAGGTTTGGAGTAATAAACTTCTATTGAACCAGGAGAAGAGAATAACACTCGCAGAAAGAAAAACTTTTGCATAAGTGAATATGCATAATCTCACATAAGTTCATACACAGTTTCATGCATGCAGAGTTCTCATTTATACATTTCCATACATATTCAGTTGGGTCCAGCTTGCATGCATTCTCACAATTACATACTTACACACACATCCATACTTATATATGTATATAGAGCAGAAGACCATGTACTTGTGCAGAAAGAACTCACTCATTCTGGACGACAAATGAGCCCCAATCTTTATTGCATGGAGAAAGAAAGCTTCCACCCTTTTACTGATAAATGAATTAAACCCAAGTCTAAAAAAAAAAAAATTTGTTCCTTTTAATAAGACTAAGCCAGCCTTGTCCTTACCATGGGACAGAACCTGCTAGCTCCTTCTGCTCTCTGCAGCATCTGCTTTATTCTTCTTTCCCTCTGCATTCTGCACATTGCTCTCTTAGTTTTGTTATATTACCTATAGATTCTAAGTTATTCCACTCTGCACTGTCCTTCTAATCTTGTTCTCTCCTCCTGCTCTGAAGTCACAATAATGCTCCGACTCTCAATGCCTGTTCTCTGAAAGCTATGCCTATACTTCTAATTTCTTCTTGAGTTCAGGTCTGTCTAAAAGGTGTTCTGACTGAAAATTCCTCAGTTCAATTCCTATCTCAGCTCAGTTCTTTTTACCTGTGTTCTTCTTACCTCAGTTCCTCAGTTTTGACTCTTCTCTTTGCCCTCAACCTTTAAACATATTTCAAAATGCATGATCACATGTTACAGACTTCACCACAAGTTCACACAAATAATCAGATCATAAATTGAAATAGAAGTTTACAACACAGAATGTTTACGTGCATATTCATCAGGAGTTATTATCTAGCTAAACATCCATCACCCATCTCAGCTCCACAGGTTCACTGAAAGTTTAAAAAAAAACATAACTAAACTATCAGTGAAGTTTTGCATAGATAAACCCAGTCAATATTTTATCTTCTGTCCTAGCACCTATAATAAATCAGTAGGTTCCTTTTCATGATCTTTGGTTAATAGTTTTACAACCTCTTGGAATGTGCTCTGCGTAGGAGAAAGTCTAATTATCATCTAGTTAAGCACAATTAACTAGTGACACTTGGGAGACTGGCAGAGTTCTCATTGCTCTTTTGACTAACAGAAAAGGAACTAATATCAGTCCCAGTATAAACAAGATTAATAATTACAGATATAATTTTAGGAATTCTTATAGTATCATCATTAAAACTTAAGTTATCTATTTGTCTACATAGCATCACAATAAGATCCATCTTCGTGGATCTGCAGAAATCTGCTCCAAAGGGGTGTGCTATTACTTATTGATCATTATATATGCAATAATAACAGAAAAAGCATATTAATATCAGGAATCGTTCCTAAAATTAGTCCCTTACAGCCTTGCTTAATATGGGTTAACCAGTCACAGATTATATAATAATCCCAAGCAGGCCATTTCAAGATGACTACCTATTAGTATTAGCTTGTCCAGTTATGGATCCTAACACTACACTCCAAGTTGTGAGGTCATGCCCATTGTGACTGCCAATGTTGACTCCTTCAGAGATGGTTCTTACTGTAGTAGTTTGAGGTTAATGCAGAATCTTGAAATTGTATTGAAAGTTAAAAATAAGTGATAGAATAGTACTTTGACATGATAGGAAGCAATATCATTCCTCCAAAGTTCAAACAACATTCTAAAAGTGAGGACAGAAAGAATTAAGTACAAAAGAATGAAGATACATGAGGCAAGAAAAATCTAAGAGACATGAAATGCCTATTTTATTCATAGACTCAACACAACTGCATTCATCAGCACAAAATGTGCACGACAGAACATCATGAGCCCTATCCCCTACTGAGATATTACTGGCCATTAAGTATTGCCTGAGGATGGATTTTCAGGGATGTAGTCACTGATAAGTTGCTCTTACCCAAGTAAATAACAATCAGCCATACTTAGGCAAACAATTATTTTTAAAGTCCGTTGGCCAAACACAAAAACAAAGACATGGAAGGAGAGAGTCTTGCTGAGAAGGCTTCAGTGGAAGAGAGAGGGAATGATAGAAGGGAATAATATGAAAATGACTGCATGTCCTTATTCAAATGTATGAAGCAGTGAAACAAAAAAAGTTCCAAAATCTACAAAAGAGAACAAAAGATTAAAAACGAATGAAAATGACTGTTTCCACCAGAGACTTACTTACAAATAAATATTGGATTAAACCTTGACATTAAGAAGTTATCTTCAGGAGAAAGGAGAGAAATGAGGGGGGAAGCTTGGGCATTCAAACCAAGGAGTTTGAGAACAGTAGCAAAACCATGTTTTAGTTCTATAAGAAGAGAGAACAAAACACAGACTTTGTATTAAGTTCCAGAAAAAAATTAAGTCAGATGTTCAGATTATGGCATATAAAGTATGTGCTGAATGATGATTTTCCAGTATGTTCAGTTCAGTTTTGTGGACAGGGAGTTTATAATATAGGGATTTAAGTGATAATCACCTAAGATGTGGAAATGTCCTACTGATGAAAGCGACTTGACTAGAGTAGCCAGTAAGGGAAATGCTGTATAATTACTAGAAGCACATGAAGTATGGTCAGGTGATTATTTACAACACATGTAATAATCACCTCCAGAAGAGATGACCAAGAACTGTATGATTGTATAGGTTCAGAATAAACTTCTGACATACTGATAAAAGGCACAAGAAACTGTAAACCATCAGGTAAGTCAGGGTTCAGTGTGAGATAACATTTGTGACATGTTTTAAAAACACTGACTGAAATTTGTCCATTGCTGACCTTTGTTTCGTTTACCAAATATGGGCACTAATAGTTTCCCTTCATACTATAAACTGTTCTCACCTCTACCAGCCCCATAATGACAGAGTGGTAAGCTCAAACACGGTATCGCCTCACTTAAAAATAATTCACAATTGCGCTGAAACACTCTTACACTCCACAGCAACTTATCTTTCATGTCCTGGGCTTCACAGCTCTGTTTTATTTAAACTTTCTCATTTGAAAAATGTTTAAAGTAGATATTAAAGAAAATATATTTGAATAAAATTTAAACTCACTTGATCTATGAAAGCTTTCTACAGCTACTATAATTAATTACCAAAAACTGGTAAAAATAACTTAGATTTATGGACTAGGGGGGCTGCTAAGGCAGTAATGCATCTAGTATTCAAGTAGGACAACCCGGATTAAGATACATATAACCCACATAAAGCTGCACATAGGGTATGTACTAGTAGCCATAGCACTATGGGAGCAGAAAAGGCAAACCAGAGCTCCCAGTCCAGCCAAATTGTCAATCAGTGAGCTTTGGGTTTAGTGATACTTTGTGTCCAAAAGTAAAGGGAAGATACATAATTGCCTTCACACTTTCCCACATACCTGTTCTTTCCTCCCATACACCTGTGTGAGAGTGTGTGTGTGTGTGTGTGCATATTTATACATACATACATACATACATACATACATACATACATACATACACACACAGAGGAAATAAAAAAACTTATGTTTATTCACCTAAAGGTTGAAGGTTGATTAGCTAAATTGATAAATTTCATTGACCTCTATCAAGGTATCATCAGGTAACTGAACCACTTTCATGTTACTGTGACCAAAATTAAAATGAAGGGAAGAGATGTTCATTTGGTTCCATCTCTGCAAGGATGAGTGTGAAACATCTCAACTTGTGGCCATGGAAGCCTATGTCAGACATTGTACTCAAAGAGGGGAAGGAGAAACTTGAAAGCCTCAAGGATCAGAGGATGGTAAAAGATCTATGGATGTTGATCTATTCTACCACATGAGTCCCACCTCTTAGTCATTTCATTGCTCCCTAAAATACATCTTCAGCTATAAAACAAATGCTAAAACCACAGGCTTGTAGGGAACAAAACCATACCAGCAATTTGGGTCCCTCTGGGGGGACATGTGATTTCCAGTCTTTTCTAGATTCTAGAGGCATTGCTTTCCTTGGTTAGTGCTACTTCCCCATTAATTGCTCCAGTATCTTACTTTTATCATCCCACCTCTTGCTTTATACCAAATCTCCCTGATAGAGACACTTAATTTTGTAGCCACACAGATATTCCGTTTTCTAGAATAGTATTCTGTTTATTTTGTATTCTTCATATCTGGACCCTTTTTCCATTAAACTTGGAAGATTTACAAGGAAATGTTCAATAAACTTTTGATTGACCAAGAAAACTTAAGAGCTAAACTAAAGTCATAATTTTGATATTTTCTCACTGATTAAAAAAAAGAAAGAAAGAAAAAACCAGGCATGTCATACAGATCTTTCACTTGCTTGGCATCACACTAAGGTATTTTATATCATTTGTTACTATTATGAAGGGTGTCCTATCCCTAGTTTCTTTTTCAACCTTTTTATCCTTTTAGTAGAGGAAGGTTACTGATTTGTTTGAGTTAATTTTATATCCAGTCACTTTGCTGAAGTTGTTTATCAGTTGTACGATTTCTCTGGTGGAATTTTTGGGGTCACTTAAGTATACTATCATATCATCTGCAAACAGTGATACTTTGACTTCTTCCTTTCCAATTTGTATCCCCTTTAGCCTCCTTTTGGTGTCTAATTGCTCTGGTTAGGACTTTGAGTACTATACTGAATAGGTAGGGAGAGTGTGGGCAGTCTTGTCTAGTCCATGATTTTAGTGGGCTCCCAGGGACTAAACGACCAACCAAAGAGTGCACATGTAGAAGAGAATGGTCTTGTTGGGCATCAATGGGAGAACAAATCCTTGGTCCTGTGAAGGTTTGATGCCTTAGTGTAGGGGAATGCAAGTGATGGAAGGCAAGAGTGGGTGGGTGGGGGAACAGCCTCATAGAAGCAGCAGAAGGGGTGGGATAGGGGGTTTGTGGAGTGGAAACTGGTAAAGGGGATAACATTTGAAATTTAAATTAAGAAAATGTCCAACAAATAAACAGAAATATAATGTTTAATATACTTTACTAATGTATTAGAACTACAGTAGGGAAAGGGGAAATAACTTTGAATGTATATAAAAAAAACTTAGAAAATAAAATTAAAAAAAAAAAAAGAACTACAGTAGAAATATCTAGTGAATTTCACATGTCTTCTGGGGCCTCCATGAGGAGTCAGAGTTTTTGATGTGATTTTCTTATGCATTTTCCTCACAAGCCTGTGGTTTTACCCTTTGTTCCATAGTTAATGACAATATTTTAGAGAACAATGAGTCAAAATGGAGATGTAGCCCATTTGGTGGGGTAGATCAACAGCGACAGGCCTTTTAAAGTTTTACCAGCTCCTGATTCTTCAGATGCCCATCCTATTTATATGTTATTTACCTTTATTTTCATGAAGTGACCTTAGAGACAGGGAGAATTAATTAGTCACCTAGACTTGTTCTTTAAACATGATTTTAATCAAGACTACAATTTATAGCATCTTTCATTGCTATATCACCTACAGTGTATCAAACATCACAATTTTATATATTTTATTATTGATTTATTGCAGGCCATTTTATTTTTTGACTATTTAAAAATATTCCTGCTACATTCTTTCTTCTACTTTTTGTATTCTCTCAGTCAGTCAAGAGATTTGGAACACTACTATCTTCATCTTTCTCCAGTTCTCTGTGGTATTGTTTTGACTGTTGAGTTTTAGAACAGAAAATAAGTTATATAATTTGATACCTAGAGAAGAAGAGTATATAAAAGAATATTAGTTTCAAAACTCCACTCTGTGGTTGTTTTTCATTTCTTCCTATGTGGTATCCAGCTGCCCATCATGCAAGGAAGGACAGAGCAAAGTCGAGTTCTATGGCCCATTTCCTTTCTTTTATTTTCTTTTAATATTATTGAATATATTCTTCATTTACATTTCAATTGTTATACCCTTTCCTGGTTTCCCCCTTCCCAAAAAACCTCCAACACATCCTCCTATCCCCTGCATGGCCTCTCTCGAGATGCGAGATGCCCAGACCCCAAAGTGCACAGAATGGAAATGAATGAAATGATGTCTGGAAAGGGTGGGTCAGGAAGATCTTTATCTAGCAGTAAATGCCAGAGGTAGGAAGTCTCTTCCAAATATTTCATTGTTTTAGTTCTTTAATGTTACTGTTCTTTTAAACAACAGTGACTGAGGTTTAAGGTTCTGGGATATCTCCTTGGCATAGAGAAGCTTTTTAGAACATTGAACCTGTATTTTCATTAAAAATTATGTGACATTCCTCAGGTAGAGTGTGGTTGTTGGGGCTCCCCAGATAAAGTAGAGAAGAGGATGCCCTGCTGGGAAAGGGAGTCTTCCATTTTGCCCAGAGCTTAGGGAAGGTATCAGACTTGCTAAATTTTGACCTTAAGTAGCAGAGTTTCCCAACCCTACTGTAGCAGTTCCTGCTTTTCTTAATGCTTAGGAACAGTGTGCTAGGTAATGAAGAGTAAAACATTGTTGATAAATAGAATCACTCAGTAATATAAATTGTACTGATATTAATGTGTTATTTTATGTTTATACCAGTCTTAAATTGAAAGCATGAAAAAGCTATATTTCTACATCTTCATCTGCACAGGAGTGAGGTCTTCTTAATTACCTCCAGAAGGATATTTTGAGGTCTCCTTTATGTGTAGAAGGCAAAATATTCCTAAAAGGGAAGAGCTACTGGCTCAGAGTGAGTTTGAATAAAAAGGCTCAGGTACAGAGGTACCAGAGGAAGAATCAAGCTGAGTACATCAGCTCTCAGTCACTTTTTCCTGAATTTCTGTAGAGCCAGTTTGTGGTGAAAATTGTGAGAAACACTGGCTGAGAAAATGGATTAATCAAAGAGAAGAATTTACTAGTGGTTGTGGCTTGGTTAACTCCCAATTTTTTTACTGAAGATTTTCTTGAAAATAAGGTGACAAAATGTATGTCGAAAGGTTTTCTTGACTTTCTCCATTTTTTATTTTTCAATAATTTCATATGTAATCATAATGTAACAAGATTAAATACATCCCACCATATGTCCCTCCAATTCACTCTCTTCTGTATTTTGAGCCATTATGTGTCTCTGCATTGACTGATGCACACTGTAATAATAAGTTTCTTTTGCTTGATGGCAAGGTTGAGAAGAGTCCATGTACTGGGTCATATACAGTCCACCTTCTACTATGTTCTTGTCTTCAAGATATTATAACATGGAGACTGTGGAAATTGACTTAGAAAAATTAACCAAATAGAAAAGTTATTATAATGACTCTTCTCTATCCTTTAGTATGACCAGTTATTCTTACTCAATCATGGACTGGTATAGAAGTCAATCCAATACTGGAAAAAAGGAAATGACGGTCTTCATTTAGAAGGCTGGTTTGGACACTTTCAGAGACATTTGAAAATTGACCACTGCCTGGTATAAAGTTACATTTGCAGTGGATAAAAATGTGACAGTGAAAGATCCTGCATTGAAATTTTGTTTATTTACCCCCAGAAAATCCTGCTTTGAGAGGCCAGAGTGCCACCATCTTGTAACACTCCTAAGTCACTTCCTCTGTGGCCTCTACCTCTTCCCACACTTCCTCCCCTGACCACTATTCCTGGAACTAGCTAAGTTTGTTCTGCATTCTATAGATAGTTGATATTTGCTTATGCAGTTACACCCGGTTCCCAGGAATGCATTGCCCCATGACCTAAGTGCAACTTCCCTATCTAAATCCCCCAAACCCTTCCCCTTCTGCAGTTTTTGGCTTTAAAAATCCCTTGCTCTGGACACTGGGGGTCGATCTCCTCTGACCCTGCATGGTTACAAGTCGATCCCAGTGCACTGGTCCCCCCCCACCCCAAAATAAAGGCCTCGTGTTTTTGCAGCAGGAATGGTCTCTGGCTGATTCTTTGGGTGTTGCTTTATCCTGAGACTTGAGTGGGGGTCTCCTCTTGGGGGTCTTTCATGCGGGGGCTCGTCCGGGATTTTGCGACCACCCTTAAATCACCAAGACCCTCTTGGAGGTAAGATCCTGTCATGTTCTATCAGTCTGCTGTGTTTGTCTGAATTTCTGAGGCACCAAATCTGGTACTTTCGGTTTGCAGTCATCCATACTCGTAAGAGCAATGAGCTCCCCATCCGGGATGGAGGGGAGAGTTACCAACAGATGTGTCAAGGGGTAACTGACTGCCACCCTGGAAGACGTTCCAGGAGGTCTGAGGAAGACCCGAATATGCTCAGAATTCTCCTGTCAGGGTGCCAACGTGGACTTTGAAACTCTCGTAGAACCAAGAGACTTCAGGTCCTCTCGGCCGTCTGATTCTGTTTCTTTTCTGGTGTGGTGGTCCCGCAGGAGGCAGGTCCGAGTTTCTGTTTCCTTGATATTTTTGAGTGTCTTATTTGTGTTCTGTGTGACTTTGACGATGGGACAGACTGTCAGTACTCCTCTTGGACAAACTCTAGATCACTGGACTAAAGTCAGGGAATGAGCTCATAATTTGTCCGTAGAAATCACAAAGAAACCATGGAGAAATTACTATTCCTCTGAGTGGCCATCCTATGGTCTTGACTGGCCACCAGAGGGAACACTGGATCTAACTATCATTTCTGCTATCAAGGACATTGTTTTTCAAAAGGGACAGGGGTCGCACCCTGACCAAGTCCCTTACATTTTTGTTTGGGAGAACTTAGACCAGGATCCTCCCTCCTGGCTTAAACCTTGGACACAAAAGACAGACCCAGGCTCCCGAGTCCTGGCCATCCAGCAAAACGGACACAAAACAAAAGTAACTACAGCGGAACCCGAACCGCCTCAGAAGCCTATGGCTCCTCTAAAGATCTATCCCGAGATCGAGAAGCCTGCCCTATGGGAAATTCCTCCACCCTACCTCCCTCCTCCACAGAGATCCCCACCTCCAGACAAGGGTGCAGCCAGCGGAGCAGCAGAAGGACCAGCCACCGAGACTCGCAGCCGGTTTGCTCAGAGTCCCGGGGAACCTGATTCAACTACAGCATTGCTTCGGCTGGTTTATGGCCCCCTAGCCGGCCATGGACAACTACAACCCTTACTATACTGGCCATTTTCTTCTGCTGATTTATACAATTGGAAATATAACCATGCTCCTTTCTCTGAGAACCCTTCCAGTCTTACAGATTTAGTGGAATCGCTGATGTTCTCTCACCAACCAACTTGCGATGATTGCCAGCAGTTGCTGCAAGCTCTTTTCACTACCGAGGAAAAAGAGTGAATCCTTTTAGAAGCCCCCCAAAAAAAAGTCCCTGGTGAAAACGGGCTACTCCCAACTCCAAAATGAGATCGACACTGGTTTCCCCTGAACCATCTCAACTGGGACTATAATTCGGCAGGAGGTAGGGAGCGACTGACAGTCTATCGCCAGGCTCTGGTGGTGGGTCTCAGAGGATGTTAGACACACCACTAATTTGGTTAAGTTAGGAGAGGTACTCCAGTGGCCTGCTGAACCGCCATCTGTGTTTCTTGAATGTTTAATGGAGGCTTACAGGCGTTATACTCCTTTTGACCCGACTTCTGAGGGTCAGCAGGCACCGGTAGCTATGGCCTTCATAGGGTAGTCAGCATTGGATATTAAGAAAAAGCTACAGCAGTTAGAAGGATTGCAGGATTATACCTTGCAAGATTTGGTTAAGGAAGCAGAGAAAGTGTTTCATAAGCAAGAGACTGAGGAAGAAAGATGAGAGAGAGAGAGAGAGAGAGAGAGAGAGAGAGAGAGAGAGAGAGAGAGAGAGAGAGAGAGAGAGGAGACAGAAGAAAGAGGATCGACAGGATTGCAGACAGGAAAGGAATTTGACTAGAATCTTGGCTGCAGTAGTAAGAGAGAAAGGAAAGACAGGACCTAGGCAGACAGGGACAGTGGGCAACATAAGACCAAAAAATGAGCAATGATGAACAGAGGTCCCTTTTGGAAAAAGACCAATGTGCTTGTTGTAAGGAAAAAGGACACTGGGCAAGAGAGTGCCCAAAGCAAAAGGGGAAGGCCCCTAAGGTACTGGCCCTGGAAGAAGATGATTAGCTGGAACGGGATTCAGACTCCCTCCCCAAGCCTAGGGTAACCCTAACTGTGGAGGGGACCCCTATGGACTTTTTAGTGGATTCAGGAGCTGAGTACTCCATACTAAAACAACCATTGGGGAAATAAAAGGATAAAAAGACCATAGTAATTGGAGCAACTGGACAGAAACAATATCCTTGGACCACCTCACGAACTGTAGATCTGGGGAGAGGACAAGTGACTCATTCCTTCCTGGTTATTCCTGAGTGTCCTATGCCCTTGCTAGGGAGAGACTTGTTGACAAGGCTGAAGGCTCAAATTAGGTTTAATCGAACCGGGCCAGAGGTGACATGGGAGACTCCCACCTCCATGATACTGACCCTAAGACTTGAAGAAGAGTGTCGACTGCATGACCTCCAAATTGAGTAAAAATCTCGGACTTAAAGGAAGAGGATTAAGAAAACTAGCTGTTTGTACTTCTTGTGTTAAAGTAGTAGCATTGGCTATAAGGCCTATGATATGAGAGCAACAACACCAGCAATCATCAGCTCAACCATACATTTACTCTTTGCTAGAGCATCACCTAATCCTTCTAATATTTATAAGCCCTTTTTAGAATACCAGTGTTCAGATAAATTTACAGGAATCTACAACAAAAGCAGGATGATGTATTACCATTACAGAATAATCATCATACAGTACAGAAACACAATTGAACAAAAGACAATTTAAACAGGAAACATTGACTCCTTATCAGAGCCAATAACAAATGTAACATTCCCAATTAGTAAAAGATTAGGTAGGGTAACCCAGGACATTGCATTTACTTTAACCTCAGATCCTCTTCCATATTTATTCAAACAAACAAAACATCATACATCATACAAGGAAGCTGCCAATATCCAAATATGTCTCTGAAAAATGTCCAGATTCAGCCCTCCAAATGCCTATTGTCATTTCCTTTTGTCCAGAATTGAATTGATTTCCAGACTAGTCCATGATTAAGTTGGAATAATCAGTCACATTAAAGGATACAGTAGGATCATTATAACTACTTCTACATCTGATTGATCTGTTGAAAGCAAGTTCCACAGTGTCCATGTTCTCTGTCCCACAAGGTCTAAAAACCTGGGACAGGGCATCTTGTCCAGTCTGAGATACAGGCATTCCCATCTTACTGCTTTGTACTGCAGTATTAGAGATTTTCTTTTTCTAATTCTGAGGGTCCACACAGCACATTCTGTATTTGTACTATTTCTAGTTAAACAAATATGTAGACCCTGACCCATAGCAGTGTAAACCACTAATCTGAAATGGTTTTTACTCAAAGACTAAGGGAATCCTAATAGCTAAGTATCATTAGAGCTCACAAGTACTTCTGGTCTTGACCATACAGAAACATGTAGCAAGGTGGGTCAGGAACATATGCTCAGTAAGGTTTCCCAAACATCATCCTCAGGGCACTCAGCAAGATCATGGTCATCATCACACTTTGTCCCAGCATCAGGATGTTTCACCAATTTCTCTGGAAGCAATCATACTCCATCAGCATCCTGTAAATAAACACAAACATGGCCTCATCCCCATATCAATATGGGGTCAAGCCCATGCCATAGTTCTGTCAGAACATCTTTCTACCTAACATAAGCAAAGTCACATTGGGTTCGAGGATTCCAGAAATATTCAGCAGCTAATTTACATGCTGCATCCAATTTAAAATAAATGGAGCATGATGAAGATAGTTATGTGGTTAAGGGGGTATACCTCTCCCTCTTTTACCTTTAGTAATTGTTATTTCAGTATTCCCCGAACTCTTTCCATAATTTCTTGACCTGCTGGATTATATGGAATTCCTGTTTTGTGGATAATATTGAATTGCTGACAAAAGTCTTGAAAGCCTTTACTAGTTTTTCCAGTGCCATTGTCAGTTATTATGATTTTGGGATGCCTAAAATACAGAATCATTTTCAGAAAAGGATTATGACATATTTAGTAGCTTCTCCTGTCAAAGCAGATGCACATATAAATCCTAAATATATATCTTTCATGACATGAATATACTTTATCTTTCCAAAGTTAAAAATATGATTAACATTCATTTGCCAAAGTTGATTAGGCACTAGTCCTCAAGAATTCATACCATAATGGGGTATAGAAAGATGTTACTGGCATTGAGAACATTGTTTAACATTTGCTGGAACAGCTTCTTGAGAAATTTGAAATTGCCTTCTTAAACTGTTGCTAGTTTGATGATGAAGAGCATGTGATCATTGAGCAAGTTCAAACTTAATTACATAAATGGCAGCAACACAGGGTAATGTATCTGAAGCTAAATTTACCTCAGACAGGGGTCCAGGGTGGTCAGTATGGGCACTGATTTATCCCAGATAATACAGATATTTTCTCTTTCTCATGCTAGATTGAGTTTGTTGAAACAATTGTAAACTTTGACTAGTCTGAGAATTAAGAAAAGAGAAAGTCCCCAGCACTCATAAATCTTGAGCAATGTACTGGCTACCTGTAGTATTATCCAGAGGATAGTTAAAGGTCAACATGTGCTTCTGATTATATGAAGAACAACTCACTGTTATTGAATAAGATACCAAATGTTTTCAAGGGCTAAAAATTAAAAAAAAATTCTAGTTAGAATATTTTTAGTAAAGAAATATATTGATGATGGCAACCTTAGATACTCTCAGCTTTTCCCTTCAAATCATTTTTCCTTCAGCACTTGGCTAAATTCCTTTCAAAGGTGATTTTCCAGATCTTCATTAGTCTGCTCAGTATGAAGTCTGGAAGTGTCATTAGCCTTAAATTTGAAGTACTTTCCTCTTAATGTCATTCACTAGGAAAGGAATTCATTTATATCAATTATCAGGTAGAAAGCTAAACTTTTCAATAGTGATGACCTGCCACTTTTCTCAAGTCACATTCAGAATGTTCTATAGAGGCTATGTAGTAATAGGATATGCATTCATTATCTGACTTTAAAAGAGAGCTGCTACACTTTAGAAATTAAGTGTTAGGACACTGTTGGATTCCAAAGACTTAATGATATGCCTGTTATTGTCTTTCAGGAGAGAAATCTAAATAGTGATATTGGGTGCTGCTGCATTCCCCATCCTGACTCTTTATATCAGTGTTACATGAACTCCTATATCTGCACACACACACATTGTAAAGACCTAGTTTCATAATAAAAATGGAAAGACAATTACTTTGTATAAGATAAAAGTATCCTTCTCAGGAGGATACTTTTAAAAACCATGTATTGGGAACATAAACTACTCTCTTCTTCCACTGCTGGGACTCAGCCCCTTTAACAACTAGTCAGGTTTCATAGTATAACCCAGACATATTTTTCTTATCAATTTGGAGACTATAATAAGAGCTATGAAGGTTGTCATCTAAGCAGTTTATTTGCATTAACAGAGGGATTCTACTAAAATGTAATGGTTTTGTACTTGTTTTTTTTTTTTATCAAATAAACACATTTAGATTTCTTACTTATGAAGTGTCTATATGTAATTTTCCACTGTAGTCAGAAATACAGATTGGTAAATCATAAAAGTAGCAAAGCACCTATTTCAGAAAATATTATGAATATAATTGGTCACCAATAAGATAAGATTATAATAGTAACTTTTTCAAGAAATGAAGACCTGATGATTTCATAATGAGACGTTTTCTTTTAAAGTCTAGAAGACTTTATTTTCAAAAATTTTATTTTACTATACACAGGTATTATTTCAGTCTAAATTATTTTATTTTTATTGTCTGGAGGACTATAGCTTTTCCTTCACCCAGGAAAGAAACTGTATAATATCTTTCTAACTTCAATATATTCTTCAAACGATGGTGCTAGTCATGAATAAAAGCACATAAATACCTGAAATCCCTTTGTTCAAAGGAGACATTATATTATGATCAGGCCATTACTTATAGTTAATTAGTCATTTTAACAGGGGGAAAAATAATAACCTATTAGTTTGCACATGAATTTGTAGCCTAGATTTAGATAAATCAAGCATGATGAAAGTCTTATGAAATAAGGAATTTAATTTTTTTCTCTGTTTTCTAGTTTGGTTTCAATCAATATTTTCCAGATTTATTAATGAATTGTGCATTTGATTGCAACTCTGCTCCAATGAGCTTCATTCTTTTCTCAGTCAGTTTAAGCTATAGATTCTTCTTTCTTCTCTCAATTTGCTATTCATTGCTTATTTTTATTCTGTACTACCATGATACATATTTCTAATTAGTTATTAATAGTTTTATGTAACAAATTATCTTGAAAGCTTAGGAACTTAAAACAATACAACAAATATGATCTGACTTAGCATCTAAACCTTGGCTAGCTATACAAACAGACTTCCTTGGAAAAATGAAGTCAAATGTTTGCTGCAAGAATGTTCACTTGACAGCTGAGCTGGAATTCGACCCCAATTCCAACCTGATTCTGTGAGCACTTCACTTTGCTGGTGGTGATGGCGATGCCTCAATTCATGGTTGGATTTCTTTTTCCTCTAGTACTGTTGGAGTGACAAGGACAAAGAAGAGGCTGCAGCATCTCTGTAAACTAGTGTGGAGTCATACACTATCACTTCTGCAAGTTGCTTCCCTTCCACATGCTAGGCTTCAGCTGTTGGCACACAGTCTTGTATCGATATATAAGGCATTCCTTCCTCTTGCTGTATTTTCAAAGGTTTATGCAGTTATTACTTCATCATGAAGAATGGCCTCTGTCATTCAAATCTCACCATTGTGCATTTGAGGATAAAGATTATAATTCCATCACAACAGCTCCTCAAAATTAAAAACTCCAGATGTGAAAGTCTATCTGCACAAACAAATTTCCTATCCTCTAATTTGGAAATCATAGTACAGCAGGACCAGTTATTAGATAAAGCAACAAATCCTGTTACAAAGAGAGGGCATTTGAAATACACTCATCTTTAAAAACTGTGAAAATTCAGCCAGGTAAACAATTGAAATTCTTTGATGAAGAAACTTTTCTAAATCTGCTCAAGAACAAGTCTCTACTGAATTTTACTATAGACTCTGTTCTTGTGATTGCATTCTTTTAGTTTCCTTGTTTAAGGTTTGGGTTTGTATAATTTCTTACAGTCTCTGGGTATAATTCTGTGTTTTAATATAAACAGGAAGTATTTCTGCAAAGAAAATTTTATTTAAAAACCCTGAGAATTTCTTTTTAATAACTGTGACGGGTTATTCTCCTGGATAGATTGACATGGCCACCCATTTTTTCAGGATAAATTTTCTCTCTATCGTAGGCTTCTTCAAAAACTGAAATAGTGGCCTTCAGGATTTTTGGACATAGTATTATTCAGGGATACATGTCTGGGAATTCATTAGAATTGGTTAGATTCCTAGATAGTCCTTACAGGGAGAATTAAGTAATATAAAATGAATAAGCCACATCAAATGCTTAAAACTGCCAATCCTCGGAGGAAAGAATTTAGAGAAAATTTAAATGCAAGGAAAAGTTTTTTTTTAAAAAAGATTTATTTATTTTGTACATGTGAGTACACTTTCACTGTCATTGCAGATAGTTGTGAACAACTATGTGATTCCTGGGATTTGAACTCAGGACACCTAGAAGTGCAGTCAGTGCTCTTAACTACTGAGCCATCTCTCCAGCCCAAAAGCATTCTTTTAAAGATAAAAACAAAAAAAAAGGCAGAAAGTGGTAAAAAGACAAATAAATGCAAAAAGTCACTGAAAGAGAGTAAGAGAAATATAAATGTTTAGAAATGTGCATACAGAAAGTAAAGAAATTGAAAATGGACAACCATAGAAAAACTGAGTTTAGATATAAAATATAGTCTCTGAAGGAAGGCTAGAGTAGGAAATAATAACATAAAGTCTCCAAAAGGAGAGACAACAATAAATAAATAAAAAGTTTTTAAATATGCATAATAAAGTGAAGTCTCTGAGTTAGGACAGAGTTAGAGAGGTTAAAGGTAAACATTTTCTGTATCAAAAATGGAAAAAAAACAATGCAGATGTCATGTAGATCCCATAGGCTTTGGTGTCAGCTATCATCATACAAATAATTGCAGTTTTGGTAATGATTACAACTATATATATCCTCTTTAACACAGATCAGAATAAGGCAGAGTTAGAAAAGAAAAGGAGGAATGGATTGCTAGATTAGACAGTATAGAAGAGAGATTAGAGAATTCTTTAAATCAGAATAATCATCAGAAGAATCTAATTTAGAGCCTGTGGTGCCACTTTCTGATGAGATTACACAATGGGAGCTCATAGAAATGCAAGATAAAGAACTAGCTATAAACCAACAATAATAACAGGAAGTAACAATAACTTTTCCTTAATATCTCTTAATGTCAATGGAATCAACTCTACAATAAAAAGACATAGGCTAACAGACTGGATATGTAAACAGGACCCAATATTTTACTACATATAAGAAACCCACTTCAGTGACAAAGACAGACACTACCTCAAAGAAAAAGGCTAGAAAACAATTTTCCAAGCAAATGTTCCCAAGAAACAAGCTGGAGTATATATTCTAATATCAAATAAAACCAACTTCCAACCTAAAGTTATCTAAAAAGGTAAGGAATGTCACTTCATACACATCAAAGGAAAAATATACCAAAAGAACTCTCAATCCTGAATATCTATGCACCAAACGCAAGGGCACCCACATTCATAAAAGAAACTTTAGTAAAGCTCAAAACACATATTGTGCCTCACACAATTAATAGTGGGAGACTTCAACACCCCACTCTCATCAATGGACAGATCATGGAAACAGAAACTACACAGAGAAATAGTGAAACTAGAAGAAGCTATGAACCAAATGGATTTAAGAGATTTCTATAGAACATTTTATCCAATAAACAAAATAATATACCTTCATCTCAGCAGCTCATGGTACCTTCTCCAAAATTGACAATATAATCAGTCACAAAACAGGCCTCAACAGATACAAGAAGATTGAAATAATCCCATGCATGCTATTAGATCATCACAGATTAAGGCTGATCTTCAATACCATCAAAAACAATAGAAAGCGAATATATAGGTGGAAGCTGACCAACACTCTACTCAATGATAACTCAGTCAAGGAACAAATAAAGAAAGAAATTAAATACTTATTAGAATTTAATGAAAATGAAGTCACAACATACCCAAACATATGGGGAACAATGAAAGCAGTCCTAAGAGGAAAACTAAAAGCTCTGAGTGCCTCTAAAGAGAAAATGGAGACAGGATAAGGATACCCTAGGAACTTGACAGCACATCTGAAAACTCTAGAATAAAAAGAAGCAAATGTACCCAAGAGGAGTAGACAGCAGGAAATAATCAAACTCAGGGCTGAAATCAACCAAGTAGAAACACAAAGAACTAAAACAAAGAATCAACAAAACCAAGAGCTGGTTCTTTGAGAAAATCAACAAGATAGATAGACTCTTAGCCAGACTAACCAGGGGACACAGAGATAGTATCAAAATTAATAAAATCAGAAATGAAAAGACAGACATAGCAACAGAAACTGAGAAAATCCAAGAAATCATTGGATCCTACTACAAAAGACTTTATTCAACAAAACTGGATGAAATGGACAATTTCCTAGACAGATACCAGGTATCAAAGTTAAACTAGGATCAGATAAACAATCTAAACAGCCTCATAACCCCTAAATAAATAGAAGCTGTCATCAATACTCTCCAAACCAAGAAGAGCCCAGAACCAGATGGGTTTAAAGCAGAGTTCTATCAGAACATTTTAAAGGAGACCTAATACCAATACTCTCCAAACTATTCCACAAAATAGAAACAGAAGGAAGACTACTCAATTCATTCTATGAAGTCACAATTACTCTGATACCTAAACCACACAAAGACCCTAAAAAGAAGAGGAACTTCAGACCAATTTCTCTTATGAATATCGATGCAAAAATACTCAATAAAATTCTTGCCAACCGAATACAAGAACACATTAAAATGATCATCCATCATAATCAACTAGGCTTCATCCCATGGAGGTAGGCATGTTTCAATATAAGGAAATCCATCAATATAATCCACTACATAAACAAACTCAAAGAAAAATTGAAATGATCATCTCATTAGATGCTGAAAAAGCACTTGACAAAATCCAATACCCCATCATGATAAAAGTCTTAGAAAGATCTAGAATTCGAGGCCCATACCTAAACATAGTAAAAGCAATATACAGCAAACTAGTAGCCAACATCAAACTAAATGTAGAGAAACTCAAAGAAATCCTCTGAAAGCAGGGACTAGACAAGGCTGTTCAAGATCTCCACAGAAAAACATCAAGAATATATATTCAATATAGTACTCAAAGTCTTAGCCAATTAGAAAACAAAAAAAGATCAAAGGGATACAAACTGGTAAGGAAAGTGTCAAAATATCATTATTTGATGATGATATGATAGTATACTTAAGTGACCCCCAAAATTCCACAAGAGAGCTCCTAAACTTGATAAACAACTTGAAGTACATTGCTGAATATAAGAATATAACTCAAACAAATCAGTGGTCTTTCTTTACTCAAAGGATAAACAGGCTTAGAAAGAAAATAGAGAAACAAATCCATTCACAATAGTCACAAATAATATAAAATACCTTGGTGTGATTCTAACTACACAAGTGAAAGATCTGTATGACAAGAACCTCAAGTCTCTGAAGAAAGAAATCAAAGAAGATATCAGAGGATGGAAAGATTTCCCATGCTCATAGATTAGCAGGATTAACATAGTAAAAATGGCCATCTTGCTGAAAGCAATATACAGATTCAATGAAATTCCCATCAAAATTCCACCTCAATTCTTCATGGAGCTAGAAAGAGCAATTTGCAAATTCATTTTGAATAACAAAACCCCAGGATAGTGCTAACTATTCTAAACAATAAAAGAACTTATGGCAGAATCACCATCCCTGACCTCATGTTGTACTACAGAGTAATTGCGCTAAAAATTGAGTGGTATTGGTACAATGACAGGATGGTCGATCAAAGTAGTAAAATTGAAGACCCAGAACTGAACTCACCCACCTATGGTCACTTGATCTTTGACAAAGGAACTAAAACCATCCATAAAAACATAAAGACAGTTTTATAAAAAATGGTGCTGGTTCAACTTGTAGCCTGCATGTAGAAAAATGCAAATTGATCGATTCTTATCCACCTGTTCAAAGCTCCAGTCCAGGTAGATCAAGGACCTCCACATAAAATCAGATACACTGAAACCAATAGAAAAGAAAGTTGGGAAGACACTTGTATTAGTCAGGGTTCTCTAGAGTCACAGAACGTATGGGTAGTCCCTATATAGTTAGGGAATTTGTCGATGACTTACAGCTTGTAGTTCAACTCCCCAACAATAGTCAGCAGTACTTGTGGATGGAAGTCCAAGGATGTAGCAGTTGTTCAGTCCCACAAGGCAGCCATGGATGGAAGTCCGAAGATCTAGCAGTTTCTCCATCCCACAAGGTAGGCCAGGAAAAGCCGGAGTGAATCTTTCTTCTTCCAATGTCCTTATATAGGTCTCCAGCAGAGGGTGGGGCCCAGATTAAAGGCATGTTCCACCATGCCTTTAATCCCAGATGACATTGCACTCAGAGATCTCCTAATCTTAATCTTCAGGAATTCATAGTCACTATGCATCAAGATCTCCAGGTGAGAAACTTGTATCTCTGAGCCTCCAGATTAGGATTATAGGTGAGCCTTCCAATTCTTGATTAGTTCATACCAGATTTAGTCAAGTTGACAACCAGGAATAGCCACTACAATCCACCCCTTGTCAACTTGACACAAATAATATCTCATGTCCACATGAAACAATAACAAGGTCATGAATACGCCTAACATGATATAACTATTCCTCGTACAATTGCAAACGCATTTGTAAATTTACAATGAGGCAATGTCCCTTGGGAACATTCTCTGAATGTCTCAATACCAATTGATGTGAAAGAAATTAGAAGAAAGACAAATGTATCCTTAACAAAATAAGACAGAAGAAATCATATTACTTATAATCCTCGTTTCTGCAACTGGTTATGTGGTCTTAGCTGGTATTTATAACTACCTTCCTCAGCTACCCATTCTGTATTTCCTTCACCTTCAGCAAGCACCTCAGCAGGTCTTGGTTCTTTTCCTGGAGGACTTACCCATACCTTCATTCCTGAGAGGACTGTGTCCTTTGTCATCCTGCTTGGAATAGACTGTTGTAGTTTGCCATTGACTTTAATCACAGGACATGGTAGTACCAAGAGACGCCCTAAGGGATCTCCTGCACTCGAGACACAATCCTGCTTGCCTCCATTGTGGAGAGGTAATCAAATTTCGCCATGGTAATCTGGATGTATCACCCCTCCTAACACTGTTATTCCTTTCTTAGCCTGTTGGTTTAAAGGCATTAGAAGCCCAAAATGGCCAGGGGGAAGTCTGAGATTCCAGTTCAATTGAATGTTTGTTGTGGCTCCTGGCACTCCCTCCTCTGGAACCAAAACTTCTAGACCAGCAGAACCTAAAGTTGTGGGGACAGGAAACAAAAATTTTCCTAGAGGGTCACTAGGAGTGATAGTGAGTGGAACTATTCCCTTTTCCACCCCTTGATTCCTGGACCCATGGATCCTGGCTATGCGAGAAACTGTACCATATATTGAACGCTGATTCAAAGCATATACTGCCTTCTGAAGAACTCTGCCCCAGCCCTCCATACTGTTGCCACCTAATTGATGTTGTAACTCTGTCTTCAAAAGGTCATTCCATCTTTCTATCAGACCAGCTGCTTCAGGATGATGGGGAACATGGTAAGACCAGTGAATTCCATGATCGTGGGCTCACTGTCACACTTCTCTGGCTGTGAAATGAGTTCCTTGGTCAGAAGCAATACTGTGTGGAATACCATGAGGATAGATAAGGCATTCTGTGAGTCCACGGATGGTGGTTTTGGCAGAAGCATTGCATGCAGGAAAGGCAAATCCATAACCAGAATAAGTATCTAATCCAGTTAGAACGAAATGTTGTCATTTTCACAGGAGAAGTGGTCCAATGTAGTCAACCTGCCACCAGGTTGCTGGCTGATCTCCTAGAGGAATGGTGTCATATCTGGGGCTCAGTGTTGGTTTCTGCTGTTGGCAGATCTGGCATTCAGTAGCTGCTGTAGCCAGGTCAGCCTTGGTAAGTGGAAGTCCATGTTGCTGAGCCCAAGCATAACCTCCATCTTGACCACCATGGTCATTTTGTGAACAAAATTGCCCATTGGGCAATGACTGGGATGGCTGGGGAAAGAGGTTGACTCTCCACAGAATGGGTCATCTTATCTACTTGATTGTTGAACTCCTCCTCAGCTGAAGTCACCTTTTGGTGAGCATTTACATGGGACACAAATATCTTCACATCCTTTGCCCATTTGGAGAGATCTATCCATATACTTCTTCCCCAGATGTCTTTCTCACCAATTTTCCAATTGTGATCTTTCCACGTCCCTGACCAGTCCATTGGCTACAGCCCATGAGTCAGTGAACAATCATACATCTGGGTATTTCTTCTTCCAAACAAACTGTAATATGTGTACTGCCCGAAGTTCTGCCCACTGTGAAGATTTTCCTTCACCTGTATCTGTCAGGGTTGTCCCAGAAAGGGGTTGTAATGCTGCAGCTGTCCACTTCTGGGTGGTGCCTACATAACGTGCAGAGCCATCAGTAAACCAGGTTCTAGTCTTCTCTTCTTCAGTCAGACGGTCATAGGGAACACACCATGAGGCTGGCTATAGGTGCATGCTTGGCAGCAGATGGCATTGTAACAGGGGTAGAAACCATAGGCATCTGAGCAACTTCTTCATGTAACTTGCTTGTTCCTTCAGGACCTGCTCAGGCCTGATCACGTATATACCACTTCCATTTGACAATAGACTGCTGCTGTGTACGTCCTACTTTATGACTTGAAGGGTCTGATAACACCAAGCTCATGATGGGCAGTTCAGGTCGCATAGTATCTTGGTGTCCTATTGTTAATTGTTCAGTTTCCACTAAGGCCCAATAGCAAGCGAAGAGCTGTTTTTCAAAGGGAGAATAGTTGTCTGCAGATGATGGTAGAGCTTTGCTCCAAAATTCCGAAGGTCTTTTCTGTGATTCACCTATAGCACTATTTGAATCTAATTTCACTTCTCATGTTGATGACAATGATAAAGAACTTTTAAGAAGAACACAAAAACACCCTTAAAGAAATTCAGGAGAATACTGGTAAACAGGTAGAAGCACTTAAAGAGGAAACACAAAAAAATTTCTTAAAGAATCACAGAAAACAGAATCAAACAGTTGAAGAAAAAGAAAAAAAATCCAAGATCTAAGAATGGAAATAGAAACAATAAGTAAATCACAATACAAGACAACCCTGGAGTTAGAAACCTAGGAAAGAGATCAGGAGTCATGGATGCAAGCATCACCAACAGAATACAAGAAATATAAGAGAGAATCTCAGTTGCAGAAGATACCATAGAAAATATTGAAACAAAAGTCAAAGAAAATGCAAAAGACAAAAAGCTCCTAACCCAAAATATCTAGGAAATCCAGGACACAATGAGAAGACTAAGCATAAGGATAATAGGTATAGAAGAGAGTGAAGATTCCCAAAATAAAGTGCCAGGAAATATCTTCAACAAAATTATAGAAGAAAACTTCCTTAACCTAAAGAAAGAGATGGCAATGAACATACAAGAAGTCTAGAGACCTCCAAATAGACTGGACAAGAACAGAAATTTATCCCATCACATAATAATCAAAACAACAAATGCACTAAACATAGTTAGAGCTGCTTTTTCTAACTCTATAAAGAATTGAGTTGGAATTTTGATGGGAATTTTATCGAATCTGTGTATTGCTTTCATCCAGATGGCCAGTTTAAGTACATTAATCCTGCCAATCCATGAGCATGGGAGATTTTTTTCAACTTCTGAGGTCTTATTCACATTTTTTCTTCAGAGACTTGAAGATCTTGTCATAAAGGTCTTTCACTTATTTGGCTAGAGTCACACCAAGATACTTTATATTGTTTGGAACTCTTATGAAGGGTGTCAATTCCCTTATTTCTTTATCAGCTTGTTTATACTGTGAGTATAGGAAGGCTACAGATTTGTTTGAGTTAATTTTGTATCAGTCCACTTTGCTGCAGTTGTTTATCAGCTGTAGGAGTTCTCTGGTGGAGTTTTTAGGGTCACTTAAGTATACTATCATATCAAATATAAATAGTGACAGTTTGACTTCTTCCTTTAGAATTTGGATTGCTTTGACCTCCTTTTGTTGTCTAATTGCTGTAGCTAAAACTTCAAGTACTATATTGAATAGATATGGAGAGAGAGGGCAGCCTTGTCTAGTCCCTGATTGTAATGGGGTTGCTTCAAGTTTCTCTCCATTCAGTTTGATGTTAGCTACTGTTCTGTTGTATATTACTTTTATTTTGTTTAGGTATGGGCTTTGATTTCCTGATATTTCCAAGATTTTTAACATGAAGGCTGTTGAATTTTGTCAAATGTTCTTTCAGCATCTAACGAAATGATCATGTGACCAAGAATTTTTTGAGTTTTTTTTACATCAATATTCATAAGTGAAATTGTTTTGAAGTTCTCTTTCTTTGTTGGATCTTTGTGTGGTTTTGGTATCAGAGTAATTGTGGCTTCATAGAACAAATTGGGTAGGGTTCCTTCTGTTTACATTTTGGGGAATAGTTTGACAAGTATTGGTATTAGGTCTTCTTTGAAGGCCTGATAGAACTCTGCACTAAAACCCTGCGGTCCTGGGCTTTTTTGGTTGGGAGACTTTTAATGACTACTTCTATTTCATTAGGGATTATGGGACTGTTTAGATGGTTTATCTGATCCTAATTTAACTTTGGTATTTGGTATCTGTCTAGAAAATTGTACATTTCATCTAGATTTCCCAGTTCTGTTGAGTATAGGCTTTTGTAGTAGGATCTGATGATTTTTTGAATTTCCTCAGTTTCTGTTGTTTTATCTCCCTTTTCATATCTGACTTTCTTAATTTGAATACTGACTCTGTGCCCTCTGGTTAGTCTGGCTAAGAGTTTGTCTATCTTGTTGATTTTCTCGAAGAACCAGCTCCTGGTGTTATAGATTCTTTGTATAGTTCTTTTTGTTTCTACTTGATTGATTTCAGCCTGATGTTTGATTATTTCCTCCTGTCTACTCCTCGGGTATATTTGCTTCATTTTGTTTCAGAACTAATTGATCTGACTGGAACTGCTGATATTGCTGGTGAAGCACTAGGACTTGAATAGCGCTAACATGCTGACGAATAAATGCAATTAATCGATTAATTATGCAGGGTCCTATGGTGAGAAAGAGCGAGAGAATCAATAAGAGTCCTATGAGGGCAGAAAGCAAAGTGGTCATCCAAGGAGATTTAGAAAACCAACCTTCATACCAGTTTTGATTATTTTGATGCTCTAATTGTCTTTTGTCAAGTCTCTCTTTGAGTTTTTTCATAGAATCTTTTATAGCACCTGAATGGTCTACATAAAAGCATCATTCTTCTTTTAGGGCAGCATGAAGACCTCCTAAAGCATGATATTGTTGGCATAACTCAAAATCTGTACAGCGCTTACTCTTTCTCTAACAAAAGCCACTAACTTGTTAAGGATGCACGGTCCAAATGTAAGAAGCAGAAACAAAATTAAAAGAGACCCTATTAATGAGGAAATTAAAGTGGTCAGCCATAGGGATCTATTAAACCATCCTTCAAACCATCCTTGCTGTTCTTCTCTGTCCCTTCTTCTTTTGTCCAGTCTTTAACCACTGTAGGAATTGTCAGAAGCACCAGATATGGTCCCTTCCAGTGACGTTCTAGGTTCCCCACTTGATGGCATCGGACCAGAACGAAATCTCCAACTTGGAACTGGTGGGGTACATCCAGACTCACAGTCTCATAGGCCTCTTTCAGTTGTTCCCAGGTTTGGCGTCTTACCACCTCAAGGGCCTTTAGGCTGGCAAACAGGGGATTAGAGAGAACAGCATCAGAATCATATATTCCACATGACTAGTGAGCGGTGGTGGTCCCCCGCACAGGATCTCATAAGGGGTGAATTTAAATTGTCCAGGGGTGTTCTGTACTTGGAACAGGGCAAAAGGAAGGAGGACTGTCCAGTCATTCCCGCCGGTCTCTAAGGCTAATTTTGTCAAGGTCTCTTTTAGGGTTCTATTAAACCCTAAAAGCTGTCCTGAGCTCTGGGGTCAGTAGACACAATGTAATTTCCAACTAATCCCCAGCTGGGTGGCCAGTCCCTGACTTACCTGAGCAACAAAGGCAGGTTTGTTATCAGACCCAATTACCTTGGGAATTCCAAACCTCGGGAAGATTTCTCTGAGGATTTCCTTAGCCACCACATTGGCTGTCTCAGTCCTAGTAGGAAAGGCTTCCACCCAGCCTGAAAAGGTATCTTCAACCAGGAAACTGCTGCCATCTGTATACCAGCTCTGCTTCTGCCAGTATGTCAGCGCAGTGATGCGTCGGTCTCAGGCAGTAGGGTAGCGGGGTTTAGGACAGCAGGGGGAGTGAAGGTTACTCATTCAATCAACAAAAGGCTTTGATAATGTGTCATACGAGTGTTGGTCATCCATCAGTTAGGGGGTTGTCGGATGATGCTTTCTAGAGGGTGGGGTGCCACTACAGTCATCTGTTGTACCAGAGTGAGTTTATCAGAGTCTTTGACCAACAGAGCTACAGCAGCAATAGCTTTCAGACAAGAAGGCCGTCCGCTGGCAACAGGGTCTAACTTTTTGGGTAGGTAAGCTACTGGTCTCTTCCAAGGTCCCAGAGAGAGACTGAGTAAGAACCCCTCTGGCGACCCCGGCTCTCTTATCCACATAGAGAGTAAAAGGTTTGGTTAGTTCAGGCAAAGCCAAGGCCGGGCCAGTCTGACTGGCAACAGAGGAGTGTTCCAAAGAGATTGGCAAGGTACTAAAATGCCTTGTTGCAAGAGTCTCTGAATATGAGGTCTAATTCCTTCTCTGGCCTCCTGGCTCATTGGATATTGTAGGACCCCTATGGGAATGGCATCTGTTTTTAGTCCCACTACAATTGGGGAGCTCACATAGCCATTCCCAAGCCCCCAGTCTCTTACCAAGCTTTCCTTTAAGTCCGAGATTTTTACTCAATTTGGAGGCTCATGCAGTCGATACTCTTCTTCAAGTGTTAGGGTCAGTATCATGGAGGCGGGAGTCTCCCATGTCACCTCCGGCCCAGTTCGATTAAACCTAATCTGAGCCTTCAGCCTTGTCAACAAGTCTCTCCCTAGCAAGGGCATAGGACACTCAGGAATAACCAAGAAGGAATGAATCACTTGTCCTCTCCTCAGATCTACAGTTCGAGAGGTGGTCCACGGATATTGTTTCTGTCCAATTGCTCCAATTACTACGGTCTTTTTATCCTTTTACTTCCCCAATGGTTGTTTTAGTATGGAGTACTCAGCTCCTGAATCCACTAAAAAGTCCATAGGGGTCCCCTCCACAGTTAGGGTTACCCTAGGCTTGGGGAGGGGGTCCGAGTCCTGTCCCCTCTAATCATCTTCTTCTAGGGCCAGTATCTTAGGGGCCTTCTCCTTTTGCTTTGGGTACTCTCTTGCCCAGTGTTCTTTTTCCTTACAACAAGCACATTGATCTTTTTCCAAAAGGGACCTCTGTTCATCATTGCTCATCTTTTGGTCTTCTGTTCCCCAGGGTCCCTGTCTGCCTAGGTCCTGTCTTTCCTTTCTCTCCTACAATTGCAGCCAAGATTCTAGTCAAATTCCTTTCCTGTGTGCAATCCTGTCGATCCTCTCTTTATTCTGTCTCCAGCCTCTCTTTCTCTCCCATTTTTCTTCCTCAGTCTCTCGATTAATTCTGCAACCCTTCTAACCGCTGTTGCTTTCTCTTAATATCCAATGCTGACTGCCCTATGAAGGCCATAGCTACCGGTGCCTGCTGACCCTCAGAAGTCGGGTCAAAAGGAGTATAACGCCTGTAAGCCTCCATTAAACGTTCAAGAAACACAAATGGTGGTTCAGTGGGCCACTGGTGTACCTCTCTTACTTTAGCCAAATTAGTGGGCTGTCTAGCATCCTCTGAGACCTGCCACGAGAGCTCAGCGATAGACTGTCAGTCACTCCCTACCTTCTGCTGTATTGAAGTCCCAATTAGTTCGGTTAAGGGGAAACCTGGCATTTATTTCATTCGGAAGGTTGGTTGGTGCCCCATTCGCTCAGGGGATGTGTTTCCAGGCTTCTAACAGGATCCTTTCTTTCTCCTCAGTAGTGAATAGGACCTGTAAAGGCTGCTGACTATCATCCCAGGTGGATTGGTACGCAAACATCAAAGACTCCACTAATCCTGTCAGGCTATCTGGATTCTCTGAAAAGGAAGGGTGATTAGTTTTCCAGTTGTAAAGATCAGTAGAAGAAAATGGCCAATACTGAAGGGGTTGGAGGTTGGTAGGATACACCGGCAGCCCATAGGCACATAGCAGCAATGCCACTGCCGAATCTGGTCCTCTAGGACCCTGCGCAGGACTTTGAGCATGATGACTTCATGTGCTGGTTGCAGGTCCCCCTCCGGGATTACCACTAGCACCAGCACCAGTGTCAGGCATCTGGGGTAGTGAGTATGGGGGTAGTGGAGGACTTGGCCACTCAGGAGGCTCCTCAATCTCGGGATAGATTTTAGGAGGAGCCGTAGGCTGGTTCTCAGGCAAATGCTCCGGCTTTGGAACTACAGGTTTCGGTTTTTGCTCCGACTCTTGGTGAGCCAGGGCTCGGGAGTCTGGCTTCCATTTGCGCACCCAGGGCTTAATCCAAGGTGGGGGAATCTGGACCAGATCTTCACAGAAAATAATGTAGGGTTGTTGATCGGGATGGGATCCCAATCCTTCCTGAAAGACAATAGCTTTAATTTCCAAAATGATTGCTAAGTCAAAAGAGCCCTCTGGAGGCCAACCGACATCAAATGTCGGTCACTCCGAGGAGCAAAAAGTCTGCCATGGTACTTTCTTAACCTCAACTGACAAGTTGTGCGCTCTAGCCCTAACTTCAGTCCAATGTTCTACAGTCAAACTCAGAGGGCTTGTCACCTTCTGTCCCATAGTCAAAGTCACAAGTAAGACAAAACAGAGACACACAGACAAAACAGCGACCAAAGACACACAGACAAAGACTAACAAATGTCCATCTCCACTTAGGCAGACAAAACCACTCCAGAGATACAGATGCCCAGGAGGGTGTGTAACCTCTCCAATCCAGAAGAACTAGCATATCCTCCCTGGCACCCAGACGAGAATCTCCCAAGCGTCCTTGGGGTTCCTCCAACCCTCCTGGGATGTCTCCGAGGATGGCAGTCGGTGATCCCCTAGCACGTCTGCTGATCACACTCCTTATCTCCTCCCAAGACGAGAGTTCATCATCTCCTCTGGAGATGCGAGTGACTGCAGAAAACCGAAAGTACAGAACCAGATTTCAGCCGGTACAGAAACACAAAGACATAGACAGTATCTCACCTCCAAGTGGGTCTTCGGAGATAAGGGTGGTCGCAAATCCTGGATGAGCCTCCAAAATGAAAGACTCCTGGAGTGGGGAGGCCCTCACTCAAGTCTCGGGATAACGCGACCCCCCCAAGAACTCACGAGAGACCGTTCTTGCTGTGATCACATGAGGTTTAATTGAAGCCAGTGCACTGGGGTTGAGACTCATATCCCACGCAGGGGTAGAGGATTTCAACCACAAGTAGCAGTGAGAAGGGGTGTTTAAAGGTAAAACCCACAACACAAGGGAGGAGGGAGTGCGTCACAGGAAAAACATTGAAAATACCAAGGAAAATCACAAGGGGAATCTCCCAGTTACTTATGATTGTTAACAAGGTTCTATGTTAACTTTTGTGGTCAGCTAGTTCCTGGAGCAAAGTCATCCTAACCTTGTGGCCATAAATTCTTTATGGTCAGCCAGTTCCTGGAATAGAAGAATAGAATTGCTGAACTGGCTGAACTACATTTTTGGCTCTACTCTACTTGCTAGGAGTCTTTTACTTCTCCTGCTAGGGACCGGGGTCTTTCATTTTCAGAGTTAAAGGACAAGGTACTAATGAAGATAAGACAAGTAGCCCCAATGATCCAGCTTCACAGACTGCCTCAATAGCTATTTCTTCAAAAACCCAGCACTGAGAACAACTGTCAAACAATTAAGATGGTCAACTCTCAGTTTTCATTCTTTCTGCCGGCCCTCAGGGATTCAGTCCTGTTCCCCCAACCCAATACCTGATCATCTTCCCTTCTTATCCTCCCTGTCCCCTTTCCTACCCAGGTCTCTCACTCCTGCCCACCTCCTGTGATTGCTTTCTTCTCCCTGTCAAGTGGGATCCAGGCATCCTCACTTGGGCTGTTCAGCTTGTTAAACTTGAGTTCTGTGGATTGCATCCTGGGTATTCTGTACATATTTTTGGCTAATATCCACTTATTAGTGAGTACATACCATACATGTCCTTTTGTGCCTGAGTTTCCTGACTCAGAATGATATTTTCTAGTTTCATCCATTTGCTGGCAAAACTCAGGATGTCCTCATTCTTAATAGCTGAATAATATTATATTGCGTAAATGAACCACATTGTCTGTATCCATTCTTCTGCTGTGGGCCATCTGGGTTGCTTCCAGCTTCTGGTTGTCACAAACAAGGTCTCTATGAACACAGTGGAACATGTGCCCTTGTGGCATCATGGGACATCTTTTTGGAATATTCCCAAGAGTGGTATAGTTTGATCTTCAGGTAGATCTATTTCCAATTTTCTGAGGAACCTCCAGATTGATTTCCAGAATGTTTGCACCAGTTTTCAGTTCCACCAGCAATGGAGGTGTGTTCCTTTTTGTCCCCATCCTCAGCAACATGAGGTTTTGATCATAACCATTCTGATTGGTGTAAGGTAGAATCTTAGGGTCATCTTGATTTGCATTTCTCTGATTACTACAGACTTAGAACAATTCTGAAAGTGTTTCTCAACCATTTGAGATTCCTTTGTTGTGAATTCTCTGTTTAGTTCTATACTACATTTTTTTTTGATTGTGATGTTCAGTTTTTTGGTGGTTAGCTTCTTGAGTTCTTTATATATTGGATTCTAGCCCTTTATCAGATGTGGGGTCAGTAAAGATATTTTTCCCAATCTGTACATTTTCGATGATTCTGTTGATTATGTCCTTTGCTTTACAGATGCTTTCCAATTTGATGAGGTCACATTTATCAATTCTGCAATTTCAGGCGGTAGGAGCTAGGGGGCCCTCCAGAATGTACCAGAGACTTGGGAAGTGAGAGACTCTCAGGACTCAAGAGGTAGGACTTTATATGAAATGCCCTACAGTGGGGATATGGAACTTGTAGTTCCCACTTCCAGCAGAAAGACAGGGCATCAATTGAGGGATAGGGTTGCCATCCCACAGTCAAAAACTCTGACTCATAATTGTTCTTATCTGAAACAACTGCAGGGAAAAAAATTGAGAAGAGCCTGAGGAAAAGTAGGCCCAGTAACAGGCCCAAATTGAGATCCAGATAAAGGGGATGCCCCAAGATCTGACACTATTATGGAGCATATGGTGTGCTCACAAAAAGGGACCTATCATGACTGCCTCCCGAAAGACTCAACAAGCAGCTGAGTCAGATCCATATATTTACACCCAACCAATGGACAGCTTCTTACCCCTGTGAATTAATTAGGTAAAAGCTGGAAGAAGCCAAGGATGAGGGTGATCTTGTAGGAGGATCAGCCATCTCAACTAACCTGGACGCTCAGACACTGGGCCACTAACCAGGCAGCACACACAAGCTGATATGAGTCACCCAACCAGAAGACTCTTGGGTCTGGACTCAGAAATGATGCACCTAACCCTCAAGAAATTGGAGGTTCCAGGTAGTGGGGAGGTCTGGTGGGGTAGGAGGGGTGGGAACATCCTTGTGGAGATAGTGAGGAGGTATGGGATGTGGAACAGTCAGTGGGTGGATTGGGAGGGGGATGAAATCTGGACTGTAATAAAAGGTTAAATAAAATTATTTTCTTAGTGCTCCCAAAATGTTGTCATTGCCTGCTCGTCAGACAGCAGGAAGCAATTTAAACAGAATGACTCCCTATTCCTAAGAGAAGGGATGGGTAGTGTTTGGTCATTCAATTGACTGATGTTTGTTATCATTTAATGGGGTTGGTCACAAGATTTTTAATGGTCTTGGTCAGTGAGAAAACACAGTAAAGAAGATTATATTCAGGGATCTCTTTTCTCTCTTCATTTTCTTTCCTTTATCTTTCTTTTCTCCTATATAATGTGAGGGGAACAGGGAGGAATAGAAAAGAGGTATAGAAATACAATAAAAGGATCGATTATTGAATCTACTCTTAAACTGAAAGCAACCACTAGTCTCAAAAATATTTACAATGGTATGGATTGTTGTACATCAATACAGATTATATTATGTTACAACAAACTGTATATATGTTTCAACTCTCATTTAAGGAATTGTACCTATACAACTCATTTAAAAATGTAATGTAAAGTTCTAGTACCTTTGAAAGCTAATGTTGTACACTATATAGGATGATTAAGAAATGCAAGTTAGTACTCAGTCAAACATGTAGTCTTGTTAGGAATTAGTTTAATTACTGAAATAAGATTTATTTAGCCTCCTGTAGATGTTTTCAAAGTTAATCAGATGGTAAAAAGCTAGAAACAAGCAATGTTTACCTATTCAGATATACCTTAGATAGATAGTTTTTAAACATTTCAGAGAGCTATACCATGAGACATTGAAAGGTGTTTCATTTACAAAAGGCCTTTTATGACAGTAAGACAACTCAGCTCCTGGCAGTATGCTCATACTATGTCTAAGAACATGATGATCATTGAAGAACACTCCTATGGAGTTTGCTTCAAATGTCACAAAGCTAGCCACTGACCAAAAACCTGCCCTTGCCTCAAATCCTGACAGCATTCTCTCTAAACTATGGACAATCAGAAAAGGCAACTGCTGAACTTTGCCAAATCAAAATGAATCCAATCTTTTATATTCCTGCTTCACACAAAATAAAAAGGTCTTTTAGATATTCTGGGCCAGTAGGCCAAAGTTGAATGCTACAATATTACAGAGAAATCTTGGGTTACTAGGGATTCATGAATCTCTGTCATTTCTATAGTGTTGGAAGCTGCTTGTTCTGTACTTCCTATGTAGTCAGGTAATATTTATCCTTCTTTGGTCTCTGCTGGGTTTGAAAACTAGATAGTTATAGTCTCATAATTATGTTTACAATGTTTAGGATTTAATAAAATAATTTAAGGTCTAAGAAGATACTTATTGGTTGATAAATGCCAGTTATGATAGAATATGAATTAGGTATAGAACTTTGGACTCACCAAGATAAAACAGATAATAAAGTACCTTCTTCAGGCTTACCAAATACATGTTGACTAATATTGTAAATGTAATTTCTTTGTTTATTTATTTGTTTCTTCCTTTGTTTCTTTCTTTGTTTTTTCTTTGTTTCTTTCTTTCTTTGTTTCTCTCTCTGTCTCTTTCTGTCTCTGTCTGTCTGTCTGTCTGTCTGTCTGTCTGTCTGTCTGTCTGTCTCTCTCTCTCTCTCTCTCTCTCTCTCTCTCTCTCTCTCTCTCTCTCTCTCTCTCTTTCTCCTCTCTTTCTCTCTCTTCCCATTTCTTAATTTTATATCCTGATCAATTTCTGCCCCTTCCTACCAGTCCCCTAGCAGTGAATCTCTTCCCCATTCCCCATTCAGGTTTTGTGTGTCATAGTATAACATGTATACATGTACAAGATTTAGGAGAGACAGGCTTAGGCAAAGGTTAATATTTGACAAAGACTTAACTTCCCCAGGCCTTTCTTATTTGTAATGTCAGTCACTGAGTTTTCTTTGCCTTGGATATATGTATGTAGATATGCCTACATATGTATGTAGATATATCTATATATTATATATAATTTAGAGCACAGAACTAATATGTGAAAAATTTGCATGTTATTCACAAGTACCTAACATTGATATTATCATAGCCAGGGACTTAATGAACACAAGCTCATTTAGTTCATTTTTTTGTCTACAATTAATCTTAAGTCTGCCAAGCCCTGGAATCCATGTACTCATCAAAGAAAACTGAAGTGATCAAAACTTTGGTATAGAAAGTAAACTTGAAAATTTAGATTTTGTAAAACTCAGTTTAGAGTGGTACATGTTAACAAATTTATACTTGGCATTTTTGATTCTTAGAAGAGTTCTATTAAAAAGAAAAGAACTGAAATTGAAACTGTACCCATCATCACTTAGGGAACATTGCAAATCTATTCCTGTAGCCTCAAGAGCATTCACACTGAATATACACCTGCTTTGCTATTCATGTTCTTCCTGGAAAATGATATTAATTTCACTGTGTCTAGTGTTTAATGACTTCTTTTAATTCTTTCAGGGGAATTCAGTGCTCCTAAGGAATATTCATGTGATAGAAACAGAACTTATTGTTATTCTGCTGTGAACAAAGTTACATTGACTGAACATTGTGTTACATGTGTATTTTGCCATTATCACTTATGCTTCAACTACAATTTAATACAATGGCAAGAAGCAGCATGGTTGAACTTTTCAGACACATGTTTTTTATGCCTTCAGAATTGTTTTAAATTTACTTATTAATTCACTTTACATTCTGATTTCAGCCTTCCCTTTCCTCCTGTCCCCTGCCTCCCTCTCCCAGCCCCTTCCATATTTCTCCTGTCCCCTTCTTCAGGACTAGAGGCATCCTCTCACTGAGTCTAGACATTTAGAGTAATGGGAACCAGATGAAGACTAAGCCGCACATCTGCTAAATATTTGGGGCTATAGGGGGTGGTGGTGGTGGTGGGGCTAGGATCAGCTCATGCTCATCCTTTGGTTGGTAGTTTAGTCTCTGGGATCCCCCAAAGGTACAGTTTAGTTGACTCTATTGGTCTTCTTTTAAAGTCCCTTTCCTCTTCTGGTCCCTCAGTCCTTCCCCCCACCTCTAGTGCAAGACTCCCTAAGCTCTGCCTAATGTTTGACTGTGGATGTCTGCTTCTACTCCATAGGCTGCAGGATGGAGCTTTCATAGGAGACTTATGCTAGGCTGCTGTCTGAAAGCATAAAGAGTATTATTTATAGTGCTATAGATTGGTTTTTGCCCATAGGATTGGTCTCAAGTTGAGCCAGTCTTTGGTTGGCCATTCCCTTAGTCTCTGCTCCATCAGTCCTTGTCCCTGTACTTCTTTTAGTCAAGACATATTTTGGATCAAAGTTTTGTGAATTGGTTGGTGTCTTTATCCCTCCACTTGGAGTCCTGCAGGGATACAGTGATGGATACTTCAGATTTCATATCTCCTACAACTAGGAGTTTCAACTGAAGTCACCCCCACAGACTCCTTGAAGTCTCTACTACCTGGGTATCTGGCACATCCTAGAGATGACCCCTTGCTCATTGTTGATTTGTGTTCTCTCTCTTCTGCTCTTCCTACACCTGATCTCCTCATCCAGTCCCCCTCTGCATCCTCTCTCCCACCCAGTTGCTTCTTCCATCTATCTCCAATGTCTGTTTTATTTCCCCTTTCAGTTAGATTCAAACATCTTCCTTTGAGCCATCAGTACTTTATGGGTAATATCCATTATAAGTGAGTACATACCATATGTGTCTTTCTGACTCTGGGTTACCTCATTCTGAATGATATTTTCTAGTTCCATCCATTCGCCTGAAAATTTCATGATGTCCTTGATTTTAATATCTGAGTCATAGTCCATTGTGTAAATGAAACATTTTTTTTGTTTAGTCTTCAGTTGAGGGACATCTGGGTTGTTTTTAATTTCTCAATATTATTAATAAAAATGCTATGAACAGAGTTGAGCAAGTGTCCTTACGGTATTGTTGAGCATCATATGCCCAGGAGTGATATAGCTGTGCATTGAGGTAGAACTATTTCCAAATTTCTGAGAAACTACCAAATTGATTTCTAAGTGGTTGTACAAATTTTTACTTCCACCAGCAATGGAGGAGTGTTCTCCTTGATACAAATCCTTACCAGCATGTCGTTTTCCTTTAGTTTTTGATCTTAGCCATTCTGATTGGTGTAAGGTGGAATCTCAGAGTCATTTTGATTTGCATTTCCCCAGTGAGTAAGGGTGTTGAACATTTCTTTAAATGTTTATCTGCCATTGGAGATTCCTTTATTGAGAATTCTCTGTTTAGCTCTGTACCCCATTTTTAATTGGGTTATTTCAGGTATTGCTGTCTAATTTTTTGAGTTCATTATATATTTTGGATATCAGTCCTCTGTTAGATATAGCGTTGGTGAAGATCTTTTCCCATTCTGCAGACTGCCATTTTGTCCCATTGACAGTGTCCTTTGCCTTACAGAAACTTTTCTGTTTTATGAGGTCCCTTTTATTAACTGTTGATTTTAGTGCCTGAGCTATTGGTATTCTATTCAGAAAATTGTCTCCTATACCAATGAATTCAAGGCTATTCCCCATTTTCTCTTCTATTAGGTTTAGTATATGCACTTTTATGTTGAGGTCTTTGATCCACTTAGACTTGAATTTTGTGCAGGTTGATAAATATGGATCTATTTACATTCTTCTACATGCAGACATCCAGTTAGACCTGCACCATTTGATGAAGATGCCTCCCTTTCTTCATTATATGGTTTTGGCTTCTTTTTCAAAATCAAATGTTTGTAGGTATGTGGAGTTATTTCTAGGTCTTCCATTTGATTCAATTCATCAATCTTTCTGTTTCTATGCAAAAACCATGTAGTTCTTTTTACTATTGGTTTGTAATACATTTTGGAGTCAAGGATAGCAAAACCTCCAGAAGTTCTTTTATTGTACAGGATTGTTTTAGCTATCCTGTTTTTTGTTTGCTTTTCCATATGAGAATTGTTCTTTCAATTGTAACATATAGGTATTCTTGAGTTCTGATATGCTTGCTAGTATGTTGCTAATCTTTTGCTATAACACACCTAAGGTCACTGGTAAAACCATCATTACAGGTGTTTCAGCTCTAGATTGTACTCCACAGAACTTTGTTTATGATGCCCATTTTCAGGTTGTGTGGGAGGATTGTGAGAACAATGGACTTTGACTTTCAAAGTGCATTTCAGTGGGTTGGCAGCACACTCTTATTAGGGTGGTCATGTACAATACTACCTTGTCCTTAGTTCTACAGCATAAAGCATCATGTCTCCACCATTTCCTAGTGACTTATAGACACATTATAGTATAAGAAGCACAGACATAAACTTTTATAGAGTAGGATTTAGTTGTCTTGCCCCAATATTCCTGTGTTAAGCAGAGTAAATATTGCCAGTTTCATTCAATGACTCTGAAGACTATAGTATTTTCTGCATATAAAATAAAATTATTATGGTAACTGAAATTATTTTTCAAAATCTTTTTAATACCTAGATTGGAGCTATAATGGGCCTGCCTAATTATTCTTTACTTGATTTCGATTAAGCTTTGTAGGTAAGAAACAAACGCCTAATTTTAAGTTCTGTTTTAGTCTTATGAACAGTTGAAGGTTTGGGTGATAATATGCCCAGGATTATTTAAGACTATGTGCCTAACCTCCTGTCCTACTGTGTACTCAGCCTGTTTTAGCTTGGCCTGCCATTAAGAGAACATTGTAATCAACAATGTAAACTATGTCTTGAATTTCTCTTACAGCCAAATTTTACAATCTAAGCTAAATTCATGACTTTAATCTTAAGTTACATACATTCTTCTACTCTGACTCAGAATAAGGTATGTGTGTGTTGTCATGATCACTTTTTTTGTAAATTGCCAAAAGGTTGAAAGCAATCTTTTTTGTTTGTTTTTTTAAAAGTTATTTATTTTTATTTTATGTATATGAGTATAGATGGTTGTGGGCCATCATGTGGTTGCTGGGAATTGAACTCTGCTCATGCTGGCCTCGCTTGCTCTGGCCCAAAGATTTATTTATTATTATATGTGAGTACACTGTAGCTATCTTCAGACACTCCAGAAGAGGGTGTCAGATCTCATTATGGATGGTTTTGAGCCACCATGTGGTTGCTGGGATTTGAACTCAGAACCTTTGGAAGAGCAGTCAGTGTTCTTACCTGCTGAGCCATCTCACCAGCCCCCGGTTGAAAGCAATCTTAAACAACAAAAATCCACCATGGAATTTGTAAAGAGATAATAAGTTTGTGTGGTATGTAGGAGTATAGTGTGTGGTATATGAAGTGGGGAATGTATAATGTGTAGTTTGTGATATAAGCATGTGATATGTGTTTGTATATTGTGTGCTTCTGTGATATATGATTTATGGTGAAAAGGTTTTAGTGTGAGATGTATATATGAGAAATGTTTGTGTTGTGTGTGAAATGTAATTATGTAGTGTGTGATGTGCATTATGTGTTTGTGTGATATGTAGTATATGTGGTGTGTATAAACATAATGTTTATTAATATTGCTAGATTGCTTCCAATGTAGTTAACAATTTGCTGTGTCTGCTTAATACACATAGTGCTCCTAACACCCAGGTCACCTGGTATGGTGAAAGACTTATTTACATAATCTCACCCATGCTACTGTGCAAACTTAAATAACTAAATATTTTGTAAAAGATTCCCAACATTAAGAGGAATTGAGAGATGACTTATTTTATTTCAAAAGAACTGCTCCTGTGAGTAGAATAGAACTACATGGAATGCAGACTGTTGTGTGCAACTGCAAATATATAGATTTTACTACATATACCATTGACTGGACTAAACAGAAGTAAGGAACAGAAATTCAGATTATTACTTTGTTTGAGATTACAGAGATAATATACAAGAACAGCCTACAATATATTCTTTCTATAGAAAGTTTTATATATTATGCCATCTGTTTTCAAAGTTATATTGCTTACCAGAACATAATATTTTGAATTCACAGTTATCAATGCATATTTAGGAATTGCTATCTCTAAACATCGAACTTGTCTGAAACCAAGAGTGCAGAAGTTTTCTTTCCTCCCACATGGAAAAGGGCAACAGACTCCTTAACTAATTTTCTCTCTTTTGTTCCTTCTGTCTTTTCTTCCCTGATGTGTTTTGCTTTCTTTCTGCCTCAGACAATATCACTGATTGAAGGCTTCTGAAATACTCCATCCACAGATTGGATTCTTTTATTATAACATCAAACCAAGGACTCAACTGAGAAGAGAAAACACACAGTGGCTAAGCCTTTTAGATGCAATTGATCTCATCCACAGTAACATGCTCCACAAAGGTGAGGTTTCAGGGCCAGCTCAGAGAAGGCATGCACATGATGGAATGTTTTTCTTCAGGGAGTATTGTACACTTAACAGTGCACTGCCTCCAAAAGGGTAACAGCTTGGAATACAAATGAAATGAATGGTAAAGGAACAATCCCACTTTTAGTCATACCTAGATGGTGAGATATGTAGTTTATAAACACAAAGTTGATAGTCATTAAGCTATGGCTTCCAGGAAACTTAGTATCTAGGAATCACATGATAAAAACAAGTGTTACTTTGGTAAAAGAAATTGGTCATCTTCTACCAGAGGTGAAAGACTGAATTATCAAGAGGAATATACTTGGAAGCACAACTCAAATTCATCATAATGGTTTCCAATTTTTTTAAAAAAAGTGAAAAACAATAAATGGCATATTGCAACTCCAGACTAAAAAGTGATGATTCCCTGCCTTTGGGTGCAGAAGTTGGAGACATATGAGAACCTGCTGAAGACACAGAGGCTCAAAGGAATTGGTAAAGAACCAAGGAAGATGGAGGAATAAGTACCTATTGGACCCTTTAGAACAACTGCAGGGAAGGTGCTGTTAGTTTATCATATTAAATGTTCTTTCAAAATTGTCCCACAGAATGAGTAGTCCCTGGTTGGGGGGGCTATAGCGAGCTTGAAAGAAATCTTCAGGATAAACTTTACTATGACACCCATCAGAATGTCCTTCTCAGATTTCCTATGTCTGCCTACATTCCACACCAAGACTGCAATACATCAAAGCAATAGAGTTGATGAGGATCTCAGTCCATTTTTTTTGGGGGGGGGCTGGGATTGCTTCATCTAGTATCTTTAACTATTTCACTTCTTTCATTGGTTTGATATAAAGTTTCAGTGTTTTGAAACTCTTTTCTCTCTGTGTCTCCATCTGCATATGCTTGTCTCTGTCTCTCTCCCAATGTCTCTCTGTGTATATGTCTCTCATTCTCTTTTCCTTCTCTCCTCCAAAGCAAAGATTCATATCTCCTCCCTAATCTAATGCTTCTGATCTCTTATAAACCTCCTCCTTTTCCCTCACAGTCATTTTCTTTGATGCAACTTTGACATGTCTAACTTTATTTTCATGCCTACCTCTCAGAGGAAACTAACTAATCCAAATTCTAATTAAATACATTATGGTGAGATTATATGAACCCTCAAAGAAAAAGATGTATTTAGAAATTTGTGTGTGAAGCTTTTCTTTGAAGCTTTGTTACACAGAAAATAAGACTGCAGAATATGAGAGCATTTACTCTCTTGTAACACTCCTCAAACTGTTTATTGTAGATTAACAGGTGCTATAAGGGAAATATAAAGTTCCTGAAATGAAATATACTTGGGAAATGTAATTTTTGTTATTGTAGGAATTCATGATGCACATTAATGTGATAGCATCTCAGTCAAGTTGTTTCAGAAATGATCTTTATTATTTCTAGCAATTCCCCCAATTTTGTAACCACAAGTTCTTTCCACATATCAATGATATATTTCTAATCCCCTTAGAGAAGAATACATTTGCAGCACAAGGTACCAAAGTCAGGGCAAGAACTTAGTTTGTAGCTATGATTATAGTGAATTTCTTTGAAAGTGGAGATCATAGAAACTATCAGCTTCAAAGTTAATCTTTTATCTTGTACCAAAAATCTCTGATTTATCTCATATCTTTAGAGGAATTTCTTATGTAAATATATTTCTTTTACAATATTACTTTCTCCATTCCTGTTGCTTTCTCATCTATATGTTAAATCCTTTCAATTCTTGAAAAGTAAAGAATCATATTTTGCTAAAAAACACAAGGACCAAGCATTAGGGAGATATAGTGAGCTCTTGTTTTCTTCTTTCTACAGTCCCCTGGTCACTCCAGTGGTGATACTTAGATATTTCAAGTTATACATATTATGAACACCTACTATGCTTTCCTTGTAATGTGATCTTGACAAAACTCATGATTCCTTGACTATCTGTAGCTTGTCCATTTTTAATTTGACACATCATACACCATTTTGGATAAATATAATATGAGGCACTTTCTTTAGAACTGTTTTTTGAAAATTAGATAAACCAGGAATTAAAAATAGCAACAAGAATTGTTTTGTGGTAGGGTAAAGTATCCTTTAATAGTGTGCTAAAAAGTATCTTAATCAATATTCTATTGTTGTAAAGAGACATGATGATAAAGCAACTCTCACACGTAAAAACATGATTGGTGTTTGCTTACAGTATCAGAGGTTTAATCCATTAGCTGTATGGTGGCCAGTAGGCAGACATGTTGCTGGTGAAAGATCTGAGAGTTCTATATCTGTATCTGCAGGCAGCAGGAAGATCCTCAGATACTGGACCTGACCTGGGATTTTGAAACCTCATGGCCCACTCCTAGAGACACACTTCCTTAAGTAAGGACATACCTACTCTAACAAAGCCACCACCTCCAAGTTCGTCCCAAGCAATTTCAGCCCCTGATGACTAAGCATTCAAATATATGAATTTATAGAGATCATTCTTATTCAATCCACCACATTCTACTTCCTGGGCCCCATAGGCTTGTAGTCATTTCATAATGAATACAAAATGCATTCAGTCCTACTCCAAAATTCTCCTTTGTCAATCAGTGTCAACACTATTTAAAAGTTCAACATTCAAAGATTCTTGCGAGACTGATGGCAACTATAATTGTAACACACTGTAAAATCAAAATAAAAAACAAATCACATACTTCCAACATACAATGGCCAGGATATACATTACCATTCCAAATCAGAAAATGGAGCATAATGAGGAAATACTGAACCAAAACAATAACAAAAATCACCAGGAAAATCAAATTCTGCATACTTGTACCTGATGCAAAAGTATTCTTCTAATTCTTATGCTTTTCCATTGTTGATTGCAATACTCTTCTTTCTGTCTTGGGTTGGTTCTGCAGCATTCTTAGGAAGTTATCACATGACTCTAACACCTTGGGGTATCCAAAGCAATCCCTACTTCATCTTCATAGCTTCATAGCCAGAGGAGATAACTCCTCTGGGCCTCTATGCAGGGACACCCATGAAAAACTCAGGAGCTTTGCTTAAGTGCAGATGGAGATTCCATAAATTTATAGTCTGAACCACATGACCAAAGCTATCAGGTTGTGCTGCTTACTGGGGCTAGGGAATGGGCTCCTAATTTAACTATATCTGTATCAACTTTCTTTTTTTTTTTTTTTTGATGGTTTCTTCACTGTTTACACTTTCATCCCTTTTCACAAATTTGGAGTTCAGCTGGGTGGGGTCTATCCCTTAGGATTTCCACTCCCTTTCTTTCAGCACCATTATTTTTCTTAAATGTATTTCCTTGACACCTGGACTTCACTACATTATATTTCCTGGTGCTCCTATATTCTTCAAACTTTAAGTTCTGTATTTTTCTTGCTCAGCTTGCTCCTTTTCATTATAGATCTACATAAAAGTGACCACTAATATCCACGTGAAAGAGTCAATATTAGTCTATCTTAAAATTTCCACTGCCAAGGCTATTAAACCCAAACTCATTTATTTACCCTCAGAGAGAACTTATAGCATGGACAGAAAGCAGTCACTTTTTTCACCAAATATCACAAGAACAATCTTTAGGCTACTTACTAATATTCTTCTCCTCTGAAACCTGTTGTTCTGGTCTGCCATAATCTCCATTGCTCTGAGCAACACTATCTTCCACATTCCTACTAGTTTGGCTCATTTAGGCCCACTAAAAGTTCTCAACTTCATTCCTAAACCTAAAATCCCAAATGCACATACCAACAATGAGAAGAATGATCAGACCTATCACTGTAACATCACACATATGGTACCCTCTTCTTTCTTAGTCAATGTTCTATTGCTGTGAAGATACAGCGTGACCATGACAGTTCTCATAAATAAAAGCATTTAATTGGCTGTTGTGTACACTTTCAGAGGTCCAATTCAGTGTCAGAATGATAGGAAATTCCAGTGGCATACAGGCAAATATGGTTCTGGAGAAGGAGCTAAGAGTTCTCCATCTATATCTGCAAACATCAGGAAAAGCAAGAAGACTCTGGGCCTGCCTTGGGATTTTGAAATATCAAATCCCATCCTCAATGGCACCCTTCCTCAAACAAGGCCACTTTTACTCCAACAAGGCTATACTCAGCAATCCCTGCCAAGAAGTGCCACAATCTGATGACTAAGCATTCATATACATAAGCTTATGATGGCCATTCTTAGTTAAACCATCACATAAAGTGTAGCTGAATCTTGAGGAAGACTGACTTTCATTTTTCTGAGGAAAAATGAAAAATGAAAAATGAAAGTATATTAGTTTCCATAATGGCTGTATGAGTTTGCACTCTAATGGATAAACGCTCCCCATCCTCACCAGTCTGAAGTGTTACTTGTGCCATTGATCTCAGTCATTCTGATAGCTATATAAGGAAATGTCAAAGTAGTTTTAATTTGCATCTCCCCGATGGTTAAGGAAAACTGACCATTTGTTTAAGAGTTTTGTAGCAATTTGAATTTCCTTTATTGAGAATTCTCTCTTAAGATCCATGCTTTCCTTCCTTCCTTCCTTCCTTCCTTCCTTCCTTCCTTCCTTCCTTCCTTCCTTCCTTCCTTTTTTCTTTCTTTCTTTCTTTCTTTCTTTCTTTCTTTCTTTCTTTCTTTCTTTCTCCTCTCTATCTTTATTTTCCTCTCTCTCTTTCTCTCTCTCTTTCTCTCTTTCTTTCTTTCTTTCTTTCTTTCTTTTCCTCTCTTTCTCTCTCTTTCTTTCTTCCTTCCTTTTTCTTTCTTCTTCTTTCTTTCTTTCTTTCTTTCTTTCTTTCTTTCTTTCTTTCTTTCTTTCTTTCTTTCTCCTCTCTTTCTATCTTTATTTTCCTCTCTCTCTTTCTCTCTTTCTTTCTTTCTTTTCCTCTCTTTCTCTCTCTTTCTTTCTTCCTTCCTTTTTCTTTCTTCTTCTTTCTTTCTTTCTTTCTTTCTTTCTTTCTTTCTTTCTTTCTTTCTTTCTTTCTTTCTTTCCTTCCATCACAAATGCTGCCTCCCTCTCAATCTCCCCTTCCCCCACAGAGTCCCTTCCTCCATCTTCCTCCTCTTACCCTTTGAGAGAGTGGAACCCTGCCTTTGCATCCCCTACACTGGCATATCAAGTCTCTGAAAATTAGGCTTATCCTCTCCTATAGAGGCTAGACAAGGCAGCCCAGTTGATTAATGGATTGCACAGAAAGGCTACAGCTTTAGGGACAGCTCCTAATCTGATTGTTGAGGGACCCTCATGAAGACTGAACTTCATGTTTGCTATATATGTGCTGAGGGCCTTGGTCCAGCCCTGTATGGTCTTTGGTTGGTGGCTCAATCTATGAGAGCTACCAGGAAGCCAGGTTAGTTAATAAAGTTGGTCTTACTGTGGAGTTCCTATCTTTATCAGGACCTACAACCCTTTCCCAAACACTTCCATAAGAGTACCTGACTACCATCCAATGCTTGTCTGTGGCTATCTGCATCTGTTTCAGTCAGTTGCTGGGTGGAGACTCTCATAGGACAATTATGCTCTAAGCTCCAGTCTGTGAATATAGCAGAGTGTCATCAATAGTGTCAAGGAGAGGTGCTTGCTCATGGGATGAGTATGAACTTGGACTGTTATTGGTTGGCTCTTTCTTCTGTGTCTGTTCCACCCTTTCCCCTGCATTCCTTGTAGGCAGGACAAATTTTGGGTCAAAAGTCTTGTGGGTGAGTTGGTATCCTTATTTCTCCACTAGAAGCCCTGCCTGGCTATAGGAGGTGGCCTCTTCATGTTACTTGTCTCCAGTATTAGGCATCTCAACTAAAGCTGTCCTCATTGACTTCTGGAAGCATCACCCATCCTAGGTACCTGGGACTTCCTAATGATTCATGCCCCCACCTCCACCTACCCCCACAGTTGCAGATTTCTATTCATTCTCCTGGCCCCCCTGTCTTTCCCCACAACTGTTCCTTCCCCTCTCCCCCCCTCTCCCTCTTCTCTCCAACCAAGTTCCCACCCTCTATGCCTACTAAGACTATTTTATTTTCTCTTCTAAGTGAGAGCCAAGCATCCTTTCTTGGGCTTTCCTTCTTTTCCCTGTGTGGTATATCATGGATATGTCCTCATTTTTAATAGCTGAATAGTATTTCCTTGGGTAAATGTACCACATTTTCTGTTTCCATTCTATGATTGATGGACATCTGAATTGTTTCCACTTTCTGGCTATCACAAATAAAGATGCTATGACCATAGTGGAGATACGTTCTTATGGTATGGTAGAGCTTCTTTTGGGTATATGCCCAAGAAGGGTTTAGCTGGGACTTCAGGTAGAACTATTTCCATTTTTCTGAGAAACTGTCAGATTGATGTGCAGAGTGGTTGTATAATTTTGCAACCCTACAAAAAAATGGAGAAGTGTTTCCCTTGCTCCACATCCTCACCAGCATATGCTGTCACTTAAGTTTTTGATGTTACATATTATAATGGATGTAAGGTAGAATTTCAGGCTTGTTTTGATTTGCATTTTTCTTATGACTAAGGATGTTGAATGTTTCTTTAAGTGGTTCTTGTAGATTCAAGATTACTCTGTTGAAAATTCTCTGTTTTGCTCTGTACTCCATTTTTTAATTGGGTTATTTAGTTTGTTGGAGTCTAACTTCTTGTGTTCTTTATATATGTTAGATATTAATCCTCTGTTTGATGAGATGTAGGGTTAGTGAAAATCTTTTCCCAATCTGTAGACTGTCATTTTGTCATATTGACAGTGTCCTCTGTCTTACAGAAGCTTTCTAGTTTTATAAAATTTCACTCGTCAATTGTCAAATTTGGAGCCTGAGCAATTGGTGTTCTTTTCAGAAAGTTGTTTCCTGTACCAATGTGTTCCAGGCTATTTCCCACTTTCTTTCTTAGTGAATGTGGTTTTATGTTAAGGTATTTGATTCACTTAGACTTGAGTTTTGAAAAGTGTGATAAATATGGATTTATTTGCATTCATCTACACTCAGACATCCAGGTAGACCAACACCATTTGTTGAAGATGCTGTCTTTTTTTTTTTCCATTGTGTAGTTTTTTGGCTTTTTTTAAACAATCAAGGGTCCATAGGTATATGAGTTTATTTCTGGGTCTCTGATTGATTCCATTGTACAACCTGTCTCTTTTTGTAACAATACCATTCAGTTTTTATTACTATTGTTCTGTAGTACAGCTCAAGATCAGGGATTGTGATTCCTCCAGAAGTCCTTTTACTGTTCAGGATAATTTTAGCTATCCTGAATTTTTTTGCTTCTCCATATAAAATTGAGAATTGATCTTTCAAGATCTGTAAAAAATTTATGTTGAAATTTTGACGTGAATTGCATTGAGTCTGTAGATTGCTTTTGGTAAGATGGCAACTTACACTATGTTAATTCTACCTATCCATGAGTATGTGAGATCTTTCCATCTTCTCATATTTTCTTCAATTTCTTTTTTCAGTAACTTGAATTTCTTTCTTGTCATACAGACTTTTACCAATAAGTTTTATATTATTTGCAGCTATTGTGAAGGGTGCTGTAGCCATAATTTCTTTCTCAGCCCTTTTATCATTTGTATAATGAATGGCTACTTATTTCTTGCAATTAATTTTATATCTAGCCACTTTACTGAAGATCTTTATCAGCTGTAGGACTTCTCTGATAGAATTTTGAGTATTGCTTATGTATACTATCATCATATCACCTGCAAATATTGATAACTTTACTTCTTCCTTGCTGATTTGAATCCCCTGCTAATATTGCCTTATTGTTCTTGCTAGAACTTCAAGTACTATACTGCATATATACAGAGAGAGTTGGCAGCCTTTTTTGCTCCCTAATTTTAGTGGGATGGCTTCCAGTTTCTCTCCATTATTTGATGGTATCTATTAGCTTGTTGTATATTGCTTTTATTATGTGCTTTGAATCCCTGATCAGGGGCCAAGGGCCTCATCTCCCATTGATGCCAGATAAGTCCATCCTCTGCTATATATGTATCTGGAACCATGGATCCCTCCATATTTTAGAGATCTGAGTGGTCTGGTTATTTGATATTATTCTGATGGGGTTGCTCTCACCTTCAGCTCTTTCAGTCCTTCCTCTACCTCCTCCATTGGAGTCCCTGGACTCAGTCCTATGGTTCACTTTAACAGAACAGCATGACCAAAGAAGAAGTTGTAGGGGAAAGGCTTTATTGGACTTACACCTCCACATTGCTGTTCAACATTTAAGTAACTCAGAGCAGGAATTCAAAGAGGAAAGGAAACTGGAGGCAAGATGTGACACAGAGGTAATGAAAAGTCTTGCTTCCTCTGGCTTGCACAATATGCCCTCTTTTAGAACACAGGATCACCATCCTATGAATGGAAGCCTGGACTGTGCCCCCCCCCATTAATCAGTAATTAAGAAAATGTATTACAGCATGTTCTCATGATGGCATCTTCTAAATTAAGGTTTCCTCCTTTCAGATAACTATTTTGTAGGTCAAATAATATCAACCATTTTATTCAGAATTGTTTGATATATCATGGGTTTTTGTTTCCATATTTTAGAGAGGGAAAAAGAAAAGGAAATGGAAGAGGAGGAGGAGGAGGAGGAGGAGAGTAAGGAAAGGGAGAAGAGAAAAATGGAGGGGAGAGGAATGAAGATAAGAGTAAAGGAGTTTGTTGTGCTACCCTGGGACAAGCACCTAAAAGTTAAACAATTGTTTAATTTAGGAAATATCTATTTGATATTTTATGACCATGACTGATCTAAGGTAATTAATACCACATGTATGAGGAAATTTGACTATTGGAATTTCACTTTGCTCTACTACCTCCTTTTGTCAGCTTTTATCCACTAAAGTTTTTAAAATATTGTCCCTTCCTTTTACTTGCAAAGATCCCCCTTTTGCTTCTAAAACATGTGCTTGTTGTTTTCTGTTTGCTTGTCTTTTGTTTCTTTAGTTTTTGATATTCTTTTTTCTTTTATTCTTTTATACTACATAATACATCCCAAATGTTGATTCTCTTTCCACTATTCCTCCCAATCTCTATACTACCTTCCCAGATCCACTGTTTCTTTGTTTCCCTTCAGAAAAATAGAAGTTCTCTAAGGGATAGCAAATGAACAGACAACAACAAAATACAGTGAGACTATGTGCATACCCTCATATCAAAGCTGGACAATGCAACCCAATAGGAAAGAAATGTTTTCAAGAACAGTCAAAACAAACAAATAAGACCCCACTCTTACTGTTAGCTGTCTCATATAATCCTCAAACTAGGAAGACAGAAAGAAAGAATGAACAAAAGAAAGAAAGGAAGAAAGAAAGAAAGAAAGAAAGAAAGAAAGAAAGAAAGAAAGAAAGAAAGAAAGGAGGGAAGGAAGATCACATTATGAATGCAGAGTTCCTAGCATAGACTCATACAGGCTCCATGAGTGCTGCTTCTCTATCTGCAAGGCCCCCTTTCCCTGCTTATTGATTCTGTGGATTGTGTTCTCGTGGTGACTGAGATTCCTATGGATCTTACAATTCTTCCTCTTCTGAAAGGCTTACTGAGCTCATTCATGTAATGTTTGGCTGTAGGTCTCATGATCATTGGGCTAGGTTTAGTAGAAATTCATTAGGAATCATTTCACATCATTTTAATTGAGTTACTATTTTTTCTTTATTTAGTAGTGTTTGGTTTTATGTTAGGTCTCCTAGCCATCCATCTTCCTGTTAAAGGTGATCCAGGCAGTGTCAGGCATGGGCTCTATCTCTTGGTCTGGGCCTCAATTTAGACCAGTCATTTGTTGGCCACTCTCATGAGCTCTAACCCATCATTTCCCTATCACATCTTGCAGGCAAGACATGTGTGGATTGAAGATTTTTGTAGTCTGGTTACAGAAAATGACTATTCCAGGGTCCATATCCTCCATTTATAGGAGTACTCACTAGAGTAACATTCATAGGTTTCTAGAAGTTTCCACTATGCTAGATTTTCACATCACCCACTAAGCACCCAATAATTCTCTCCCACACCTGATTCCTCCTCTTCCGATCTCCATCTACTCCCAGTCCATCCACAAAATCTATTCTATTTTCCTTTCCCAGGGATATCCAAGTGTTACCCTTGAGTCCTTTTCGTTACTTAGTGTCTCTTGGTCTGTAAATTGTAGCACAATTATCATATACTTAATAGTTAATATCTACATATATGAGGATAGATACCATATTTAACTGTCTAGGTCTGGCTTATCACATTCAGGATGATGTTTTTCTACTTCTGTACTTTTGCCTGCCTGCAAATTTCATGACGTCATTTTTAATATCTCAGCAATACTCCATTGTGTAAATTTTCAAGATTTTCTTTGTCCATTTTTCAGTTGAGGGACACCTAGGTTATTTCCAGTTCTGACTATTATTAATAAAGCTACTTTGAACATAGTTGAGCAAGTGTCCTTTTGGTAGAGTTGAATGTCCTTTGGGTATATTCCCAAAAGAAGTACAGCTGGGTCTTGAGGTAGAGCTATTTCCAGTTTTCTGATTTCAAATGTGGCTGTACGCTAAAATTGCTTTGCCAGTACATATACTAAAATTGTAATGTTACTGGGAAGATTGACATGGCCCCTGCACAAGGATGGCACACATTCTATATTTTAAAAATAGAAAACAAATCAACTAGAAAAGTCAATTGCCCTTCGCTCTGGTACCTAAAACTAGGTAATCATTTCCTTGGGATCTTTCTAAGATTTTTCTCATCAAAACTCTCTCTCTCTCTCTCTCTCTCTCTCTCTCTCTCTCTCTCTCTCTCTCTCCCTCTATTTTGCCTAAAATATGGGAAACTTTTATAAAAAGTCACTTTGAAATCTGTTAGGGTTACTAAAAGAGAAATCTGTAAAGAATGGGGTTCCACTGGCTGGTCAACAGGTGTCACACCAGTCTTACTGCAGTCAAATTTAAGCAATCATTCCTGGTTACTTACTACACAGTATGTATTTGGTTGTGACTCCAAAAATTTTTTCTTTGTAAACCTGATCAATCTTGGATATGATTTTGATACTCAGACTCAGTCTTTCTATTTCCTTTTTTTCAAAGACATAAGTGACGACTATTCACCACTTCCCTTTTCAGAGCTGAAGTGAAAACTTCTCCAATAATTTTATCTAAGTACTTATCTATGGGAACATAAATGTATCTGATATGATTTAGATGTATCTGTTATGTAATTAAATTAAATTAAATTTCCTTTCTGAGACTTCATCATGATGTATCTCCATTTGACTACTGTTGTTAGCTTTTTGTATAAATGAGTATCTGGGGTAAATACACATGCACACATTTTTAGCAAGTATGTACATCTCTAATATACATACCTCTTTATTTATGTACACTAGGAAAGATCTTACATAAAAATGAGTACATGTCTTTAAACTGAAGCTGCTAGTGGAGTTTACTGAGTCACAATAGGGCTTTGTCTGAAGACTGAACTGTCCAAACACAGCTAAGAAAGGGCTCATACTACTTACATGAGTTTGGTCTCTGACCAAGAAACTCTTCCATTAGCATCAAGGTAACAGGCAAACTTGTTAGGGTCTCAGACCCATCAGAGTTCTTGTCAGAAATAATGCTTTAAAAAATTATCTCAAAATATGTTTAAAATAATTTATTCATTTAGTTAGTAAAGCCATATTTTGCACTTTCAAAGTATGTTTTGAAGTCAGAATATTTTAGAATGCAAAATTTATTGACCTCTTCACAACTGAAATTAAGAGACAGTATTAAATTTATTATGAATCTATTTATTTAATAGTTGTTGTACATAGATAAGCCCTTGAGCTAGTGAAGCAGCTGGCTGTTGTGGGTCACCCTGGTGCTGTTTGTATTTTGATATTAATTTTGCTTCCTCAAGAGGGGCTGCCCTAACAAGGAGTAGATCACATACTCATGTGATCTCACGGGACCTCTTCTCCATTTTGACAGATCAAATAAATGCCAGAGCTGATGATTGGGCAATGGAAGGGAAAAGTGTGTTTGGAGGTCTTAGAAAGGGAGGATAGGGACTCTGGAGTTTTACTGCCTGTGAGGTAGTCTTCCTGTAGACACAGCAAGCTGATCTGGGCACCTGTGCATGAAAGAGCCTCCCCTTTCTCTCTTCTCTATATCTCTCACTTCTAGGAGGGATGTTCAACAACTAGACTTGTTCTCCAGGGTGTTTACACTGCAGACTGCCTGAGATCAGTGCTTACAAAGTACTTTCTGTATCCCAGGCAAAAGACAGAGAGCTCAGGAGCCTAGGGACATTCTACAGTTATCCTCTTCCTGTGAATAAAAGAATCAGAGAGTACTACTGTGTACTAAATCAAATAGCAGCAGAAGACCAATGTATGAAAAGCTCCAGATCAGGTAATAAGTATTATAAATTGATAAGAAATATATACACAATGGGAGATAACCCTGGAGATGGAAAACCTAGGAAAGAGAGCAGGAGTAAAAAATGCAAGCATCACCAATAGAATACAAGAGATAGAAGAGAGAATCTCAGGTGCAGAAGATAGCATAGAAAACATTGACACAGCAGTCAATGAAAATACAAATGGCAAAAGGCTCCTACCTCAAAACATTCAAGATAGCCAGAACACAATGAAAAGACCAATCCTAAGAATTATAGGTATAGAAGAGAGAGAAGAATCCCAACTCAAAGGGCCAGAAAACATCTTCAACAAAATTATAGAAGAAAACATCCCTAACTTAGGGAAAGAAATGCCCATAAACATACAAGAAGCCTCCAAACAGATTGGATCCTAAAGGAAATTGCTCTCATCACTTAATAATCAAAACACCAAATTCACAGAACAAGGAAAGAATATTAAAAGCTGTAAGGGAAAAAGGTTAAGTGAAATATAAAGGGAGACTTATCAGAATTATAACAACTTCTCAACAGAAACTATCAAAGTAATATCTCGGGCAGATGTCGTGCAGATCCATAGAGAACAAAAATGCTAGCCTAGGCTGCTATACTGTGCAAAACTCTCAATTACTATAGGTGGGGGAACTGATATATTCTATGAAAAAATGAAATTTAAAGAGTCCTACAGAGGATAATAGATGGAAAACCTCAACACAAGGAGGGAAGCTACAAATGAAAAAGCAAGAAATTAATCTTCACACAACAAATCATAAAATAAGAGAACCACATAAACATAATTCCACCTCTAACAACAAAAATAACAGGAAGCAACAATCTTTGGTCCTTAATATCTCTCAACAGCAATGCACTCTATTCCCCAATAAAAAGACATAGGCTAACAAAACATACATAATCCTGGGTCCTGGATACATAATCAGGACCCAGCATTTTGCTGAATATGGAAAACTAATCTCAGTAACAGAGACATACACAACCTCAAAATAAAAAGCTGGGAAAATATTTCCAAGTAAAGTGTCCCAAGAAACAAGCTGTAGTAACAATTCTAATATCTAATAAAGTAGACTTTCAAACAAAAGCTATCAAAAAAGAAGAGAAAGGACAATATATACTTGTCAAAGGAAAAAAATCCACCAAGACGAACTCTCAATTCTGAACATCTATGCTCCAAATGTAAGGACACCCACATCCATAAAAGAAACTTCACTAAAGCTTAACACACATTGATCCCCACACAATAATCGTGGGAGAATTTAATACCCTACTCTCAGCAATGGACCATTCACAGAAACAAAAACTAAGCAGAGACACAGTGAAACTAACAGAAGTCATGAACCAAATGGATTTAACAGCAATCTACAAAACATTTCACCCTAAAATAATATACTTTCTTCTGAGCACCTCATGGTACGTTCTCCAAAACTGACCATATAATCAGACACAAAACAAACCTCAACAGATACAAGAGCATCGAATTAATCTCATGTATTCTATCAGACCACCATGGACTAAGGCTGGTATTCAATGACTACTAAAACAACACAAAGCCCACATAAACATGGAAGCTGAACCACTTACTACTCAATGATTTCTTGGTCAGGAAAGAAAGAAAGAAAGAAAGAAAGAAAGAAAGAAAGAAAGAAAGAAAGAAAGAAAGAAAGAAAGAAAGAAAGAAAGAAAGAAAGAAAGAAAGAAAGAAAGAAATTAAAGACTATAGAATTTAATGAAAATGAAGGCACAACATACCCAAACATATGGGACACTATGAAAGAAGTACTAAGAGGAAAACACATAGCTCTGAGTGCCTCCATAAAAAAAAAATTAAAGAGATCATACATTAGCAGCTTAACAGGGCATCTGAAAGCTCTAGAACAAAAGAAAAACAAATACACTGAAGAAGAGTAGATGGCAGGAATTAATCCAACTCAGGGCTGAAATCAACCAAGCAGAAACAAAGAACTGGTTCATTGAGAAAATCAACAAGATAGATAAACCCTTAACCAAACTAACTAGAGGGCACAGAGACTGCATCCAAATTAACAAAATCAAAAATGAAAAGGGAGACATAACAAAGGAAACTGAGGAAATTCAAAAAATTATCATCTCCTATTACAAAAGCCTTTCCTCAACAAAACTGGAAAATCTAGATGAAATGGGTGATAAGTCAGGGCAATATAAATCATCCAAACAATTCCATAACCCCTAAGGAAACAAGAGTCATTAAAAATCTCCCAACGAAAATATGCCCAGGACCAAATGATTTTAGTGCAGAATTTTATCAGACATTAAAGAAAGTCTTAATACCAATACTTCTCAAACTATTTCACAAAATAGAAACAGAAGAAACACTACTCAATATGTTCTTTGAAGCCACAGTTACACTGACACCTAAATCACACAAAGACCCTTCAAAGAAAGAGAACTTCAGACCAATTTATCTTATAAATATTGGTCTAAAAATACTCAATAAGATTCTCACAAACCGAATCCAAGAACACAACAAAATGATTATTCATTATGATCAAGTAGGCTTCATCCCAGGGATGTAGAGATGGTTCAATATATGCAAATCCATCAATGTAAACCCCTATATAAATAAACACCCTCATGATCATCTTATTAGATGCTGAAAAAAGCCTTTGACAAAAGACAGCACACATTTATGGTAAAAGTATTGGAGTTATCAGGAATTTAATGTTCATACCTAAACATAATAAAATTATTATACAGAAAACCAATAGCCAACATCAGACTAAGTGGATAAAAACTTGAAGCAATCCTACTAAAATCGGAGACAAAACAAGGCTGCTCACTTTTCCCCTATCTATTTGATATAGTACTAGAAGTTCTGTCCAGCTCAATTAGGCAACAAAAGAAAATGAAAGGGATACAAATAGAAAAGGAAGATGTCTAGATATCACTATTTGCAGATGATATGACAGTATACATATGCAACCCCCAATATTCCACCAGAGAACTCCTAAACCTGATAAACAGCTTCCGAAAAGTGGCTGGATATAAAATTAATGCAAACAAATCCATGGCCTTCTTCTACTCAAAGGATAAATAGGCTGAGAAAGAAATTAGGAGAAAAACATCCTTCACAATAATCTCAAATACTATAAAATATCTTGGTGTGACTCTAACCAAGGAAATGAAAGATCTATATGACAAGATCTTCAAGTCTCTTAATAAAGAAATTGAATAAGACTTCAGAAGATGGAAAGATCTCCCATGCTCATGGAATGGCAGAATTAACAGTGATAATGGCCATTTTTCCAAAAGCAATCTACAGATTCACTGTGATCTTCATCAAAATTGAACTCAATTCTTCACAGAGATAGACAGCAATTCTCAAATTCATCTGAAATAAGAAAAAGCCAGGATAGTGAAAACCATTATCAAAAATAAAAGAACTTTTGGGGGAAATCACCATCCCTGACTTCAAGTTGTACTACATAGCAATAGTGATAAAAACCACATGGTATTGGTACAGAGACAGGCAGGAAGATAAGTGGAATAGAATTAAAGATCTAGAAATAAACCCACATACCTATGGTCACTTGATCTTTGACAAAGAAGCCAAAGCCATCCAGTGGAAGAAAGACAGTATTTCTACAGAAAAAAAATATATTGTCTTAATAGGACAAACAGATGTGAGATAGTTGACTGCTGAGCTCTGTCAATACAGAGTAACCTAGTCCTTCATATTTTCTTTTTCACAGAATGTCTGACAGATTTTTCTGGTGGAAAAACTCTAAAGATAGATGCTATAACAAACCGTTCTGGAAAGCAGTCTGGCGGTTCCTCAGAAAACTGGGCATGACACTCCCGGAGGATCCGGCTATACCACTCCTGGGCTTATACCCAGAGGCTTTACCTGCATGCAGTAAGGACACATGCTCCACTATGTTCAAAGCAGCCTTATTTATAATAGCCAGAAGCTGGAAAGAACCCAGATGTCCCTCAACGGAGGAATGGATTCAGAAGATGTGGTATATTTACACAATGGAATACTACTCTGCAATTAAAAACAATGAATTCACGAAATTCCTAGGCAAATGGTCAGAACTTGAAAATATCATACTTAGTGAGGTAACCCAATCACAAAAGAACACACATGGTATGCAGTCACTGATAAGGGGATATTAACCCAGAATCTCGGAATACCCTAGACACAGTTCGCATATCAATAGATTTCCAAGAAGATGGAAGGAGAGACCCCTGGTCCTGGAAAGACTGGATATAAGGGAATGCCAGGACAGAGAAGCGAGAGGGGGTTGAATGGGTAACAGAGGGAAGGAAGGGGGCTTATGGGACTTTCGGGGAGGGATGAAACAGGAAAGGGGAAATGATTTGGGATGTAAATAAAAAAACAGAAAATTAAAAAAAAAAGAAAAAGAAATTAGGAGCTGTTCAGGTGACCAGCTATCTCTACAATTTGTTTAAGTTTTGGAAGCTATGTTTTGTGTTTTGTATATACTCAGGTAATATTTAATTCATTCTTAGATTTCTGGTTGGGTTGAAGACTAGATATAGTCTCATAAATTTAAGTTGCTGAAGGTTGAGAGATATGATATAAAATAAAAAAGATGATTTTTTCAGATGGTAATGGAAGCTAAAATCAAAATATAACTCAGGTGTAAGATTATAAGCTCTTTATTAGGATAAGTGGTAGAGTAATTGACACACTGACAGATTAGATCTTAATTACATATCATATTTTTAAATTTACATAATTATTATGTTTATGCTCAATTTTTATCTGAGAAAAAGAGACTTTATTTGGACAAAAAGTGGGGAATGTTGTGGGTTGCCCTGATGCTGTTTTATTTTGTTGTTAATTCTGCTTTCTCAAGAGGGGCTGACTCCAACGAGGAGTAGATCATGTACTCATGTGATCTCCCCATTCTAACTGGTCAAATAAAGGCTAGAGCCAATGATTGGGCAGTAGAAGTAAAAGGTAGGTCTGGAGGTCTCAGAGAGGGAAGAGGAGAGAGAGGGAGAGGAAGAGGATGAGAAAGGATGATAGAGGAGATCCAGATGGCCTAGAGAAGTCACAAGTAATGGGTCTCATAGCTGGGGAATAGATTAGTACAATGATAGATCTGCTAAATCTAGATATATAGCTTATAAATAAAATAACTGAGTTATGTGGTTATTTTATACGGACTTATTGAGGTAAAAATTACCGCAACAGTTGGCAATAATTTACTAGTACTTGAAAATTCTGGGTAATAACATTCCTATAAATTACTGTGACTCTTTTCTCTCCTTCTGCAGCTACCCACATTACACCACACAATTCCAAGTCTACAAAGCAATTTAAAAACAGAGACTTAATCCTACATTGTATTGCTCTCTAGTAAATGGTTTGATTTTCTTATTTTGCTTCAGAGTCTCTTTCACAATATACTTGTTTTTGTATTAAACTAAAAATTTATCATTCCATTTATTAAGGCATTTGTCAAAACATTGTAGCCCTCTCAACATATAAATGTTTTTCACAAATAGGTACTTATATGTAAAATAAGTCCAGGAAATGAATGAATTTAAAATAAACTTTGTTTAGTGATACATACGGTTAACTGGGTTTTTTCTTTCTTATTTTTAATACTATAAATAACTTCAGAAAAAATAAGGGCTACTATAAATTATTACAGCTGCTAAAATATTTCTCAAGTTAAATAAACACATGAATATAAATAAAACCAAATAAATGCCACCCATTTATCTGGTATTTGATATTTGCCAGGTTTTTCAGTTTAATGAGAAGGAAATTATAGTACAGAAAATTCTACTAAGCTGTACAATGACACAGAGCTTAAACCTGGACATTGATCATCTGATACCACAGGAGTCTATGCCATACAGATAAAGGCGCAGAAACAATTGATGTTTTTGAATGATGGTCATATTATTTAGTCAAAGCTGGTCTCAAACTCACAATTTTCCTGCTTTAGCCTCTGGAATTCTGGGGTTATATATTTTTACTACCACACTAAACTAGTACTGTGCCTCTTTAATTTTGTTTTTGTATAATGGAAAATCAATCATTTATTATTTCCTCATCTTATAAGTGCTTCATGAGCCTACTTCTCCTTTCCCAAAAGAAATCTACACATTTCCCTACAATTATAGTATTGTATGAGTAAACACAGGCATCTAGAAATAATTTACTGAAGTCTTTGCTACAAAATAAAATAAAATAAAATAAAATAAAATAAAATAAAATAAAATAAAATAAAATAAAATAAAAAAGATTCACACAGGCCAGCAGGAGAAATACTTCAAACAACTTTCCGATCCCAAATATTCAGACTAGCTTCCCCAAACAATTGCTGGTTATCTTTACTTTTTTCTTCACTGGGCTGCTCTCTAAACCAATACATGACAAGAGAGGGACACTGTGGGTTTTTAATTTTTTTTTTCCAAATTTTAGCTGCAGGAAGATATTGTGATGTAACTTTACCATCACAGAAGTTTTCAAAGCATGGTTCAGTGGTGAGAAACATATTCAAAATGTTTTGCCTCCACTACTACTATGTGTTCACACAGGTCTTTACAGCATGAAAACCAGAAAGGTTTTGTCCATCAACAGTAATGCCTCCTGACCTTAGTAAACTGCCATCATTCCTATAGCTATGAGCTTAACATTTTGAGTATCCCTTATAAGTGAAACTATGAAGCACTTATCTTTCTGTGACTAACACTTAACACAAGTTCTAAAAGCCTCATTAATTTTCAACTTTTTAAAATTTACATAAAATTCCACATATATCTACCGTGTTTTCACACCTTCTCATCATTCAGTAGACACTTGTCTGGGCTCCAAATTTATCTACTATAAAAAATGCTTTCCCCTATGAATAGAAATATAATTATTCTATGCTTTTGGATAATACACAGAAGCAGAAGTGCTGAGTCATGGGGCAGTTCCACTTTTAAGTTTCTTGAGTAACCAAAAGAAGGTTCTTCATGCACCAATACACACTATCTTCAGACTTTGAAAGTGAATACTGTAGTAAAATGTCTTAGTCCAAAATGAATACGAACACATAAGACTACATCAGAGTCAAACCTAACACTCATAGGCCAAGTTCATATACATGTAACTCGACTGGTGAATTGGTGATGTTGGATACAGATTTATAGTATATGAAAATGTTGACAGTTTCTAATGTTTTCTTTTTGTTGCACCTTATCTGCTCTTAATACTATGCATTTTGTTTTTCATCTTATAAATTTGGCGTGACATTCATCATGTGTGTATCTATTCATATTAAAATTTCTTTCAGATTCTCGAACTTAAGAAATTCAATTATGGTTATTATTTTAATATACTTATAAGTTTATTATTCTCTCTCTCTCTCTCTCTCTCTCTCTCTCTCTCTCTCTGTGTGTGTGTGTGTGTGTGTGTGTGTGTGTGTGTGTATGTGTGTGTGAGTGTGTATGTGCGCGTGTGTAGGTGTTTATGTCTGTGAATGCATCTATGTGTGTGTCTGTAATACTGATAGGTATCAGAAGACAGCTCTTGCTATTTCAAACTCAGATCATAAGCCATGGCTGCAAGCACATTTAACCACTAAACAATATGAGCCAGAATCTCAGAGTTTTAGACATACATACACACACACACACACACACACACACACGCACGGTAAAAACTTTGTGCCAGGCAGTATTTTACTTCATAAGACTATATTTAGTGAATTAATACATAAAATGAATATTCAAACATAAATTTCTTTAATTACTTAGCACTGCATTAGAAATTTATCATTGCAGACTAGTGAAATGGCTCATCAGGTAAGGATGCTTGCAACCAAACCTGATGACCAGAGTTCAAATGGTGGTAAGAGAATACTCATTTGTTCAAGTTGTCCTCTGATCTTCAATGGACACTTTGGCACATGTATATATAAATACACATATTCAATAGATAAAATAAGTAGATAAATAAATGTAGAACTTAAAAAAGTAAATTTAACTTTAGAATACTTGCATAGTATTTAAAGAGAGGAAATTTACTTAAAGAGCTTGCATTAAGGAAGTGATAAAAGTTTAGTCTGGTAAAATGTTCTCTTGGGTGCATCTTGCATAATGCCCATTAAGGTTCTCCTTAGATTTTGATAATTCATTCTTTATTCTCCAGGGTCTATGTTTCTTTGAATAATTTGAATTAGCAAAGAGGAGACATTCCACCTTGGAATTAGCTCGTCAGAACTCAGATGGTCTAAGAGAAGGTGAAGCAATACATCCTTCAGGGGATCTTGCCAAAACTTATTGACTAAATTCAATAACTTCAAGAAGGATTTGAAATCGACCATATTCAGTAAATCTCCTACCCTTTCATGCTTATATAAACAAGAAAGACTATGGAGAAATATTTTCAGATAGGACAAGCTACCTAGGAGGCCCTGAGACTATGAGAACACCCTAGAAGAGGCACAGAATAGTTGACCTGAATGGAAACAGATTTGATCCAGTCTAATGCCCAGAGGTAAGCTGTTCATGGAGCTCCACATTTCCATGTTTCATGACTTGTGCTGAGGTGGGCTTCTGGAGATGCTTGTGCCTTTGAGTAATTTTTGCTCCTTTGAGTAACTGCTTGCCATTGCTCCTTTAAGTAACCCCAATTAAACTTATGGGATCACCAAGTTGGATTTTGGAGTTACTACAACTCCAAAATCAAAAAGTTGTCCTTTTGTCAACTCTGTATTTGGGATGAAGAGATGTCTCCCAAGAAATAACGTCATACAACAGCATGAAGAATGACTGACAGCATTTTATGCAAAACTCCATAAGTACTGTACTTAAACCAGGTAGAAAGAAGAGCATGAGAATGGAATCCCAGCACTAAAATGAAAACAACCTCTGGATCAATTTCCACCACTGACTATATAAAATACCACCAGGAGATAGCTACTTATCCTTTATCCCCTAGGTATACATTGTGTAGGAGGACAAGAGTCCCCAAAACATGGAAGAGTCAGAAATAGAATCTATTCCTAATGTTAGGATTCCCACAAGAATCAAGCTACACAACTATGAAAATATATGCAGAGGACCCAGATCGGACCCAGACAGGCTCCCTGATTGTCTCGTAACCCCTAGGATACCAGCTAAGTTGATTTTGTGGGCTGTGTTCTTGTGGTTTCTTGATCCCTCTGGTTCCTACAATCTTTCCTCCTCTTCTTCTGAGAGATTCCCTGAGCTACTGTTAGGCTAATTTTTGGCTGTGATTCTTTGAATCTGTTTCTTCAGTTGCTGCATGAAGTCCCTCTGATGATGATCACACTAGGCTCCAATCTAGAAAAACAACAAAATATTATTAGCAATCATTTTATTAACTTCCTTTTTTTTAGGTTTATTTTTGGTTTTTCTTTTTCTTTTTTGGTTTTTCTTTTGTTTTGTTTTGTTTGTTTGGTTTTTGCTAATCATGTTTAGTTGTACTGTGGTCTCTGTGCTAATGCAGTCTCAGGTCCCTGGCCTACCAGGGAGTGTCAGGTGTGGGCTCCTTCGTATGTGGATCTCAAGTTGGACCAGGCATCAGTCTGATTACTCACAAAATTTCCGTTCCACATTTATCTCAGCACATCTTGCAGGCAGGACAAATTATAGTCACAAAACACTTCTACTGGACGCTTTTTCTGGTTAGACAAGGTCGCCAGTTTAAGCTCCTTTTGCCCCTAATTACTAGGAGCCCTCATTACTGTCATTTTCCTAGAATCTCTTTTCACACCTCCTTGCAGATGTCCCTAACAATTCCACCTACCACTCCCTACACTCTCTCAACACCCCATCTCTTTCCCAGCAGACACCTGCACCCATTTACACCCATCTCAGTTTACATTTGAAGTACTATCTATTTCCCTTTCTGAGGGATATCACAGGGTCCCCATCTTGAGCCTTCCTTGCTACTTAGTGTCTCAAGGTCTATCTAGCATGGTTATCCTTTACTTTATAGCTAATATCAACTTATAAGTCAGTACATACCATGTGTGTCTTTTTGGGTCTGGTTTAACTCAATTACAATGATTTATTTATAAGTTTCATCCATTTGCCTGCAAATATAATGATGGTACTTTTCATTGTGCAAATATATCACATTTTCTTTATTCATTCTTTGGTTATAGGATATTTAGGTAGTTTCCAGTTTCTGCCTATTATGAATAATCCTGCTACAAACATAGGTGAACAAGTGTCCTCGTGGTAGGATGGAGAGTCCTTTAGATATATGCCCAAAAGTAGTATACCTGTGACTTAAGGCAGATTGATTCCCAATTTTCAGAGAAACCACTTTATTAATTTTCAAAGTTGCTGTACAAGTTTGCATTCCCACCAACAATAAAGGAATGTTCCCCTTGCTCCACATCCTTACCAGCATGTGCTATAACTTTGTTTTTGATCATAGCCATTGTGACAGGGGTAAGAGGAAATCTCAGTCATTTTGATTTGCATTTCCCTGATGGTTAAGGAAGGATGTTAAACATTTCTTTAAATGCTTCTTTACCATTTGAGACTCCTCTTTTGATAATTCTCTGTTTAGATTTGTAACCCATTGTTTAATTGGATTATTTGGTGTGTTGATGACAAGATTCTTGAGTTCTTTATATATTTTTAAAATTATTCCTGTGTCAGATATATGGTTGGTGAAAATCTTTTACCATTCTGTAGACTACCTATTGATGGTTGCCCTTTGCCTTAGAGAACATTTTCAGTTCCATGAGGTTTCATTTATAATTCTTGAACTTAGTGCCTGTCCTATTGGTGTTCTGTTCAGGAAGATGTCTCCTGTGCCAATAAGTTCAAGGCTATTCCTATTCCTGCTATTATTAAGAACTAATGAAAAAAAAGAACATGACATCCAGAGAGTGACTAGAACATTTCCAGGCAAATTGCATGTGAAAATAAATATTGTCTTAATATTTTAATAAGTGTTTAATTGTACTGAAAGGAAATCCAAAACATTTTATGCTTTCTAATAGTATCATACATATATGCATGAAGCAGAAAAATAAAAATGCAGGTGTGTATGTTGATCTCCAATTATTCTAAACCTTCCATTCTAGATTGAACATTTAGATAATAGAAATCTATTTAGATTTCAAAGCGTAATGAAAATTTTTAAAATGTGGGAAATGATTTAATTGTATGTCTCTGTTAAGGTTATTTACATAGTAAGAATCTGTATTATATTTAGTGCTAAAGCAAGAAGATAAATAAATAGTTGAAATTTTGATGAATTTTAGGAGACAAAATTTTTTAAATTAACCATAGACCTAATCTCATTTGGCTTCATTGAATTCTATAGATGTCAAGAGGAAATGTAATGTGTTAACAAAAATAATTAAGAAAAGCCAAAGAAAAATTTTGGCTTTCAAAGTCTTAGGATATTGTATCAGAAAGTATTCCTGAACCCCAAAAGACCACCAAGGAAGAGTTTCTGATGCAAATATTTAGGGCTTTTTATTACTAGCGTGGCCTGGGGCTCTCCTCTAACCCAACCCTGACACAACAGGACAGGAAGGCAGAATATCTAATATAATGACTATTTTAAGACAATAGGTGGGTGTTCTGAAGCAAGACTGTGAACACCTGTGAACAGTCTGAAAGTACATCTGAAACAATCTGACTAATTTTTGATTAACCGTTGCTAAGAAGTAGCCAGGGAGTAACTCTAGGGTATAGGCCAAGCATAAGTCCTTCCTGGCACTTGGGTACAGTTTGGGTTCAGCTGCAGGTCATGTTTTCAGGCAGTTTTTTTTTTTTTTAAGACCCAACATGGAGGAGGTTTGGCATCTCATTCTCCACTTTTTCTGGTAACTAGAAGACTCAATCTTGGGGTTTCCTGGAGCTCATGGGCTTTGTTATGGAGGAATGGGTAATATATGTAATCTTATAAAAACAGCAACAGGGTTATGTCTTTAGGACTTAGTTAACTCAGACCTGGATGTAGAGGTGACCTGAAAAGACTGGATCATCATATTTTAGAGGGGGCCAGGGTTGTCATTGTCCATTTCTTGTGGTATCCCTGGGGCTTGAATGGGGCTGCAACAGTGGGAGACAGAGAGAAGACTTGAGGCTGAGTTTTTCTTGTTGGTCAGGGTCTTCTTCAATGGAGTGTGTGGTGGATCCATACTAATCCTGTGAAACTTCAGGCTAATGGGTGTAGTCAAGACCATAGGGACCTTTCAATGAGGCTCTAATGGCCCCTGACTGGAGTGGGACCTGTTTCATAGAAATATGATATTTAGGCCAAACATGTTTATGAGCCCATTGGACACCTTTGAAATCATCTGGCAATTGGTGATCCTCGAGCTCAGTGATGACCTCTGACTATATGTTAAGAACAATGGTGGATGGTATCCTGAATATGATGTATAAAGGGGTCAATCCCATCAGCTAAAGGGAGTTTCATACCTGGTAGAGAACAAAGGGATGGAGAGTTACTGTCATTGCCAGTCTCTTATGTCAATTTAGTTAAGGTCTCTTTTAGGGTTTTGGCTATACTTCCTTCCTGTCCTGAACTCTGGAGTCTATATGTACAACAAACTTTCCAATCAAACCCCAGAATATTGACTAGTCTCTGACTTACCTGGTACACAAAAGCTGGTCCATTATCGTGACCTTATCATCTGAAGAAGCCCATATTTTGGCAGTATGTTCTCTAAGAGTTTCTTTGTCACTGTGGATGTAGTTTCATTCTTGGTGGGGAGAGTCTCAATCCAAACTGAAAAGGTATCTATAAATATTAGTAAATATTTATACCTAAATTTGTCTGGCTTTTACCTCTGTGAAGTCTGTCTCCAAGTAGGCTCCAGGCTTTGTGCTCTTATTATTATTTGGGTTCTTTTGTGTGGCAGGGGCTAAAGTTTTTGACAATCTTAGCTATCTTTGAGTTGGAATCTCTAATCTTGCTATTTGCATGTTATAACAAATTCTGCATTCTCCAGATATCCATGTGGGAAGAGTGGAGACTCTTTTGAAGTATGTGTAGTCCCATTTCTTCTGACTCAATGAATTTGTAATCTTCATTTCTTCACCATCTGTCATAACACTGGGACACAGGCAAATTTCTAGCCCAGATTATGTCATCTTTTGAATACTTAGGGTAGTCATAGAGTATAGGATCCTTTGGTTCCAGGGAAGTCAGGGGCAAGAGAGGTCTGGTTTCTTAGAGTATCATAAGGCTGCTTGATCTGACCTACTGTTGTCCTCTAAAACTGGGTTCTTTCCTTTCTGGTGTCCCAAGCAATGAATGATGGCCAACTTTTTAGGCCCCCAATAGAGCCCTTAGTAGGGAGAGGATTTGCTCTTTATTTTTGATAGTCTTTCTTTCTGTTGTCAGAAGACCTCTCTCCCTATAAACAGCCCCATGGACATGAGCAGTACCAAAGGCTTTATCTTGAACATCTTTTAAGGCCATGGTTTGAATAGACTTTTGTTTTTTCTTGAGGCATTTCCTGGATCAGTGGCTCTTTTTCTTAAAATAAGCACATTGGTTCTTTCCCAAGCAGGGGTGTTTTTGATCTTTAGGGCTCTGCCTTATCTTTTTCTTTAGAAGCCATTTGTTTCTGACATCTCTTACAGTCCTCTGGTTTGGTTTGGCCATAGCTGCCAACATGAGTCTGTTTCTTCTGCCCTTTTTAACTGTCCTTTTTTTTTTTTTTGTCTTTATTAAATACTTTTTTTGTCATTATCTTTGACCAACACGGAATTTCCTGATATCTAGCCTATTTAATAAAGGCTAGAGCTACCACTGCTTTTGATTATCTTTGGCCATAGTAGTGACTGTCTCACAGCTGCTTTGAGACCTGCCAACAGAGCCTGGTGAATTTACGAGTCTCTGCTTACCTTTAATGTGCTAAAATCCCAATCAGGGTAGGTTAAGGGAGAGTCAGCATCAATAGCTGCTTGGTTAATGGTGGTTCCCCTATGGGGCCAGGAACCAGTTTCCTGACCTCTATCTGGTTTCTCTCCTCCTCTTCTGTGGTGAAGAGAACCTGCAAAAGCTGGTGACTGAGCATCCTGCCCTGCATGAGACACTCAAGTCTCCTGATCAAAGTCTGGAACATCTTCCAACCCCTGTGTGGTCGTGTTTCAGATGCAATCACATTTGGATCTCTTTATTACAAGCTCAGGCTTGGGCTCTCTCCTCTAACCCAACCCTGACACAGCAGGACAGGAAGGCAGAGCAATTTTGAACCCTCAGCAGGACAAGGTTTTGTAGGAAATGGTAGCAAGTGAGGAGGTGTCTAGCCTGGCAAGTATCTAATAAAATGACTATTGCAAGCCAACAGTTGGGTGTTCTGAAGCAAGACCACGAACAATCACAAACACTCTGAAAGTTTATCTGAAACTATCAGACTAATGATTAACTGTTGCTTGGGTGCAGCTTGGTTTCAGCTACAGGACAAGTTCTCAGGCTTTTTTTCTTTTTCTTTTCTTTTTTTTTTTTAATTTTAAGATGGAGGCTCGTCCCCAGCTGGAGTAGGTTTGGCCTGTCAAGGGTAAACTGTCAAAAACAATGATAATGGCTATTTTTCTTTCTATTTGTTTGTAAAGAATTGAACGCTTTTCCATTAACACCTAAAACCAAAAATCATTAACGTTAATACATTCTCTCAACCATAAAACTAGACATTTTAACATACTTAAAAATTATATAAATTGAACACATGCAAATTGGGAAATTAAGATTTTTGTTAGAATTTCTATACTAATATTTTTTCCACTAGGACAGAAAATTGTTAGTGTATGCAGGCCATACAGACCAGTACGGTCTTAGACATTCCATAGATATCATGCATGAGTGTACTAAAACATGACCAACATCAAGAATTTCAGGAGCTATGAGTCAACCAAAAGTGAGTGAAACAGGATGTCCTTGGAATCCAAGAGTAAACCTTGATAGAATCAGTTATATAACTATTCAGCAGGATGTCACTTCTCTGTGTGTATTTTTCATATAAATTAGCGCTAACACATGAAGCTTTCTGGCCTTCTTGGGACATGTATGCACTCAGACAGACACATTTTTTTCTTATTATTTTTTATAATTTAAAACATTTTTTAATTTTTAAATATTTACATCATATTCTTCTACTCCCCCAAGTCCTTCCTGATCCCTTTTCCCTCTCTACCTACCGAAAATTTAATTCTTTTTTAAAAAAATAAAATAAACAAAATCCCAATACATCAACAAATCAAGACAACAAAACAAAAACATATCCAAAAAGAAACGCTGAAACACAGGATGAAAGCTCTATGTAGTAAAGGATTCGACCTTTCCGTCTTTGATGAGATATGCAAGTATTATCTTTAGCAATGGGGCCTTGGTCTCAATTTCAGGAGAACAACCTATAGACTTGGCAACAGCCTGGGATGTCTGGGAATTTCTGTGGAACCCTTTGGCCAACAACTCAGATGTAACCAAATCCTAGTCCTGGAAGTTTCATTTTGAAATGTCCAGTTTGGACTCTGTCTCCCATGTTATTTTTAATTTTATTTAGAATATCTTTATATGTGTATGTATTTTAGGAATTGTCTCTTGTATTAGCTTTTCATACTACTCCTTAAATGCTCTTAATTTTTGCTGTCTCTGCCTGTATTTGTCCCCAAACATCTACCCTCTCCTCTTTCACTTGATTTTCCCATTGCACTCTTCCCAATTACTCATATATATCTATTCAACTTACTTTCCTAATGAAATCTCTCTGTTCTCTCTATCCTTACTCCATATTTACTCTCTGTAGTTCTATGTATTTCAGCTTGGTTACCATTGACTTAAAAACTAATATTCAGATATGAGTGAATACATGCTATATTTTTCTTTCTGAGTTTGGGATACCTCACTTGGGGTGAATTTTTCTAGTTCCATCCAATTGCCTGCAGAAATTATAATGTCATTTTAGTGGTAATTTTAACTGTGTAAATTTAACACACTTACATATGATAGAAGCCTAATATCTAAAATTTAAAGAACACAAGAAACCAGACATCAAGAAAACAAACAATCAATTAAAAATGGAGAACAGATCTAAACAAATAATTCTAAGTGGAGGAAACTCAAATGGCAGAGAAAACAGCTAAATGCTCAATATCCTTAGCCATAAGGGAAATTAAAACAAAAACTATTTTGGGATCTCATCTTATACCTGTGAGAATGACTAAGATAAAAAAAAAACAAAAACAAAAAACAAAAGACAAGTAACAGCTCATTCTGGGAAGGATATGGACTACATGGAGCACTCACACTTTGCTGATTTAGTAGCAAACTTTCACAGCTACTATGGAAATCAATGTGACAATTGTTTCTCAAAAGATGGAAACCTCTCTTCCTCAAGATCCAGCTATTCTATGCTTTATCCTAATATATAGACACTTGCTAAACCATATGTACTGCAGTTCTATTCATAACAGCCAGTAATTAGAAACAACATATGTGGATCTTGGGATCTACCTCACTGCTGGCAGTATCAGGTTCCTCCTGATATCCCGTCTCAGAGTGGTGGATTAGGCAAAGTCCTGGACAGGAAGTCCAAAGCCTGCCCCCGCTTTACTCTGGGGTGTCACACAGGATGAAGCAGAGCCTAGGACAGACTGGTTCCATAGGGCTCTGGTCCGGCCTGAAGTGTCAGGAGTGATTCAACTCTTAAAAGCTGAACAAAGTAGTTTGAGCAGCCTGTGTGAGGTAAGTAGCTGTATTCCTAGGTCCCATGATGGCAGCAGCAACAGCAGCAGCAGCAGCAGCAGCAGCAGCAGCAGCAGCAGCAGCAGCAGCAGCAGCAGCAGCGCAGAAGCTTTTGAAGACAATGAGAACTTGGCCAGAAAGGTGAGTCTAAGGTCCAAAAATGAGTGATTCAGAAGAGAGATCCCTCCTCCAAGTGGTACAGCTCAGTAAATAAAGCCACTCTCAGACAATACTTGGTGAAATAACTTGTGGGCTTTATTTCAGGTGGAAAGAGAGACTATATGAACCTTAGACATCAGGATGGGATTGGGCAGGGGGGCGGGGGGTAAATGCTTTTAATTGGCTATGGGTAAGATGTTGGTGATATTCTATTTACTTGGGGGAAAGACTCCAGGTGCTGTATTACCTCACTAATTGCATGTAGTCCTCTCAGTTGGGTGTCATGGTTAGGTGTTCCAGAGCAGACACAGAAACATGGAGGGAACTGCTCCACTCCTGCAGTTCTCAAAGCTCTGAGATTCCTGGGGTTTGCGCATGCTCCACCTCCTCCTTGGATCCACCTGGTGGTAGATGTCATTCTCTTTTTAATAAAGCAAAACAAAATATAATAAAATAAAACAAAAGCTATTGCATTGAATATGGACTATACAAACACAAGGAAAAAAGCCCAAGTGAAGACAAAGTAATCAGAGCCTAACTCATTCCCACACTCAGGAATCCCACAAAAACACACTAAACTGGAAGCCAAAACATAATCACACAGGACAATGTGTAGGCCTGTGCAGGCCCTGTGTATACTGCTCCAGTCTCCAAGTTCATATGAATTTTGTTCATGTTGATTTAGAAAGTTTTGTTTTCTTTCTTTTTTTTTCAATTGGATATTTTATTTATTTACATTTCAAATGTTATCTACTTTCCCGATTCCCCACCTGAAACCCCCTATTCCATCCCTGCTCCTCCTGCTTCTACGAGGGTGTGCCTCCACCCACCCACCCACTCAAGCCTCCCTGCCCTTATACTCCCCTACACTGGTGAATTGAGCCTTCATTGGACCAAGGGCCTCTTCTCCCACTGATGTCCGACAAGGCTATCCTCTGCGATATATACAGCTGGAGCCATAGGTTCCTCCTTGTGTAGTGGTTAGTTGGTGGTTTAGACCCTCGGAACTCTGGTTGGTTGATATTATTGTTCTTCCTGTGGGGTTGCAAACCTCTTCAGTGCCTTCAGTCCTTTCTCTAACTCCTCCATTGCAGCCCCTGTGATAAGTTCTGTGGTTGGCTGTGCATCCACATCTGTATATGTCAGGCTCTGGCAGGGCCTCTCAGGAGACAGCTATATCAGGCTCCTGTCAGCATGCACTTCTTGGCATCCACAATAGTGTCTGCATTTGGTGATTATATATGTGATGGATCCCCATGTGGGGTTGTCTCTGGATGGCCTTTCCTTTAGTTTCTGTTCCACAATTTGTCTTTGTATTTTCTCCCATGAGTATTTTGTTACCCCATCTAAGAAAGACCAAAGCACCAACACTTTGGTCTTTTCTTGAGCTTCATGTGGTCTATGAATTGTATCTTTGATATTCCCAGCTTTTAAGCTAATATCCACTTATCAGTGAGTGCATACCATGTGTGTTCTTTTGTGATTGGGTTACCTCGCTCAGGTTCATATTTTAGGACCCAGCTGTACCACTCCTGGGCATATACCCAAAAGACGCTCCAACATAAAACAAGGACACATGCTCCACTATGATCATAACAGCCTTATTTATAATAGAAGCTAGAAAGAACCCAGATGTCCTTCAACAGAACTAATACACAAAATGTGGTACATTTACACAATGAAGCACTTCTCAGCTATTAAAAACAATGAATTCATGAAATTCTTAGGCAAATGGATAGAAGTCTCATTTTCTTAGCATCTTCCACCTCCTCTGACTCTTATACTCCTTCCACCTCCTCTTCCTTGGAGTTCCTTGAGCTCAGAGGGATGGGATCTCATGTAACCATCACTATTTATGGTTTACTGTTGTCTTAGGGTTTTACTGCTGTTAACAGACACCATGACTAATTGGGGCTGGTTTACAAGTTCAGAGGTTCATTCCATTATCAACAAGGCAGGAAAATGGCAGGATCTAGGAAGTCATGGTACAGGAGGAGCTGAAGACTGGGTCCCACGTGGTTAGGAGGAAGATCTCATTGCCTACTTCCACAGTGGCACACTTCCTTCAATGGCCACACCAATTCAAACAAGGCCAAACCTATACAAACAAGGCCACATCTTCTAAGAGTACCATTCCATGGGCCAAGCCTATTTAAACCACCACCTGTGTCAAGTTTTCTCCCTCTCTGGATAATGATGAGTATGAGTCTGTATATTTGTTGCCATGTTCTACAGGATGAAGCGTCTCTGAGGAGGCTGGATGAACTACTGATCTGTGTGTTTAGCTGAATATTATTAGGAGTCATTTTATCACTACCTTTTCTTTTTACTTTTTTAAGACCAGTATTGCTTGCTCTTATGCTAGGTCTCTGGACTATAGAGTCTAGTCCCTGGTCACTCAAGCTGTATCAGGTATGGATTCTATCTTAGAGAGTAGGCCTTTAGTCAAATCAGTCATTAGTTGGTTACTTCTATAAGTTTTGTGGCATGATTGCACTGGTAATAGTGTGTAATTGGTGACACACTATTGTAGATCAAAGAGATCATGACTGGCTTCTCTTTTGGTAGTGTGTAGAATAACTTCCTTTTCCAAGGAAGGCATTTAGGGGAAAATTAGAAATCTAAGACATGCAATTATGAAAATTGATTAAACAGAGCTTGAATTTGGATGATGAAGCAATAAAATATGGCCGTAGATAAAAGTAAGAAGGGAGAGAGAAGATGCCTCTCACATCTTGTGGATTTGTGGGTGAGTAGGTAATATTACTATTTATATGTCTAACTGGAGTCAGACTGTTGCAAATGGAGCCAGAGGATTTAGTTTGAGAGGCTTGTGTGACATCCAAGTAAAGTGAAAACTGGCTATAGATTGAGAGTGCACAGCCCTACCCATACCTCTGTAAATCTCCAGCATATTAAATGGCATTAAAATCTGACAGAGTGAGAGATCTCTAAGGTTAGAGGACATTTTATATTGAAATCAGTGTGCAAAGTACCAACATGCTTATAATGTCAATCTTACTATGTAAAGCATGTACACATATCTACAGTTCCTATTCTATTAATATCATTTTGTGATATTTGCATACACATTCTCAATTCTAATGAACCCATTAAATCTGAATATTTAAAAGCAGTGTCTGGCTTATCTGTATAAGAACAATGTCCATTTTTTTTTTTTTTGAATAAGCAGAGCTTTACCTGCTTAGACTTATCAAAATTCACTTTTTCGGCTTTTTTATTCTTAGGCAGGCCTGTACCTTTGATGCTTAAAAAATGCCAAGCCCTTGTAATCAAGAGAACAGCAACTTGATCAAAAGCCATTTTTTTCTATTTGTGAGTGTCTGTCACTTTCTGTCCTTGCAGATAAAGCATCTTCACAATTGTATAAAGAAGGAGCTGATACGGCAGAGGTGGATTATCATTGTGGCTTTCGTTTGTGCTTCAGGGCATTGGTGTTGCTCTGCTTCAGCCAGGTGAACAAATGTAATTAACACCTCGCTTCTGCATCTGTTTCCATCATAGCTGTAGAGAGCAGGAGTTTGGAATGTTGTGTTTTAATGGCATTTTAATTCTTTCTTAATTCATCTATTTCACAATATTATTCACTAGAATGAAGTAGCTTGAGTCAGTATGTGTGCATCCACCATTGCAAGCTGCATAAAAATACTCATGTGGGGCAGGGATGTGCTCAAGAGATATCTGTTATGTAAGAGAATATAGATCCCTGCTCTCATCAGGGCAGTCTAGTCACAAGCCATAATCACTAATTAAGTGATTTCTAGATCATTTTTATTTATGTGTTGTTTTACCTAGCAGTTCAAAATGATTATTTTAACTCTAACTCTAAATAAGAGCAGGTTCCTCTGTTAAAACTTCCAGTGTTTTCAATCTACTGGGAATTAAAATTTCCTAACCTGTGAATTATTTCAGTATCTGACATGTGGAACCTGGACTTTTATCACATCTAACTGTCCATTCTATTGTATATTCCAATCAGACTATGATGCACTTCTTGCTGTTACAACTCAGGGTGTATCTGTGTCTCAGAGCATTTACCCACCTTTCCCTTCTCTCAGAATATATTTATTTACACAGCTCAGCACTATTTCACATATGTTCCTCAAAATGATCATAAGCACAAATTTTTCTAACCATATTTAAACACTCAGTCTTTCTTCTCTCACGTCTTCCCATTTGTGTTTTTCCTCATTATAATATTCCATTCAGTGTGTCTACTTGTTAATTTAGCCTAGATGGATGCCATCACTAGGAAGAAAATAAAGTATTCAAAATCAAAGATATCATCCATAATTTATAACTGGAGCCTTGTAGAGAACTGTACCTAGCATAGACTTGAGATTCAATAAAGAATTAATGAATGAACAGATTATCTGTCTTATGAATTTGCAAAAGGATATAGAAATACTTATATTACAGTTTTCATGTGTGCTTTGATGGTATTACATATAAGATGATTAATATGACAAAATGAAAGCCTTCTCTGAGATGATAAATTCAAGAAAATGAAAGTCTTCTCTGTTTTTATAACAAGGTAAAGATATAAAACATAACCTGTTTCATATAGTTTCCTAAACCTTTATTGAGAAGCTGCCTGCTATGCATGATATATCTGGTGTCCAATAAAAGAGAAAGTATATAAATGTCTTATTCTTTTGATGTCTGAGAAAAACACTGGGATTTTTTTTAATGCTTAGGAAGCCTATGTTCTTGCATAACCCACATTTTAATTCTTATAGAAATCCCAAACCCTCAAGTGCTAATAGAAATATTTCCATAAAGAAGCATCAAAACCATTATACATTTCTCAAATATACAGCTGGCTTTGAATATTTGGTGCATCTCTCTTTCTGAGGGCCATAATAATCCCTAAGAATCTAAATATATCTAGAAAAGATAACCATAAAGTCACTCACTGAAAGTTACTAGTAGGTCAAATGTCCATATTTCTATTCTTGCCTTCATTATATATAACATGTATGTAAACATTGTTACAAATTGCATACTTTATAATTAATAAGTATTTTCTGTGTGTGTGTGTGACTTATGCATGTGTATATCCATGTATGTGCAGTTGTGCACATGGATGGATGCCAAAAAAAAAAAAAAGAGCATGTCAGATATCTTCCTCTACCACTCTCTGGATCTTTGTCCTATTCTCCTGAAATTGAACCTTAAGCTAGAGTGGTGCAGGAAAATCCCAGTGATCCTGATGTCTCTACCTGTACTTGCCACTGTGTGGGGTTACAGACCCACATAGCCAGTATCTTAAATCCTTGAAGATATCACAGAAAAAAATGTCATGTACACATGATAATCTCAGTAGCTAAACCAAGTCTTAATCTTTTATACATATGATTCCAGACAATTTCTTAATATTTAAAGTATAACAGACATAGGAAAAATTTCCCCCAGTATATACTCATAATACTCTCTTCCCTCTAGATGTGAGATAACATAATGCTGCTTGCTTTGTCAACTTGACATAAACCTAGACACATGTGGCTTATTAATGATAATTAACAAAATGTCAATATACTTTTGAGTTTCTGTGGAACTTTTAACTGTGGGAGCAGGTGTATCTCTGACTCTTTTGCCTGTTGTTAACATTCTTTTTCTCCTATTGGATTGCCTCTTCTACCCTGGATATTAGGGCCTTTGCTTTGTCTTAATGTATCTTGTTTTGTCCTGTTTGGCTCTTATCTTTTAGAGGCCTGTTCTTTTCTGAACAGGAAACAGGGAGTGGTGAAAGAAGAGGTGGTAAGGGCTGGGAGGAGTTGAGAGAGGGGAAACTGGTCAGGAGGTATTTTATGGGAGAAAAATCAGTTTTCACTTAAAAATAATTTTAAAAATTGTCCTATAAGCAAATAGTTTGTAGGATCCTGTCTTGAATTGATATGGGAGTTTACAGCCCACTGCGTGTACAGTGCCACTCTTGGGCAGGTGGTCCTATGTTGTATTAGAGAACAAACTGAATAAGACATGAGAAGCGAGCTACTAAGCAACACTCCTATACAGTCTCTCCTTCAGTTGCTGTCTTCTCTTTCTGTCATAATTTCCCTTATGATGGACTATGATGGGGACATGTAAACTGAAATAAACCCTTTCTTTCCCAAGTTGCTTTTGGTCATGGTCTATTGCCACAGTACTAGAAAAATCTAACACACTATTCTTTCTGTTCACTAGAGTTATTTCTGTTTTTCTTATTTACTGTCAAATTCACTCTTGAATGAACAAAACAAAACAACAACAACAAAATAGTATGCTTCATTAAAAGCTTTGATGACTGCTTTCTCTGGAGTACTCAGGAAACCCAGGCAATCCCGGATTGTGTTGCTGAACTGTATGGACACTGATACTGGTGGAAAGTGTTCTTGTCAACTACGTCCACTATGATCTGACCTATATAAGCCTGATTCCTTTTATCTCTATTCTTCTTAAGTATTTACAGACATTTAATCTACAGTTTTCCAAACATTTTAAAGCATAACACAATGTTTGTTCTTGGTATATTTTCTGTGTCTTTTTTCTCTTTTTATTTATTTATTTTATTTATTTATTTATTTATTTTTTAATTTTATTTTATTTTCTAAGTTTTTTTTATTTACATTCAAAATCATTTCCCCTTTCCCGTTTCCTCCCTCCCCGAAAGTCCCATAAGCCCCCTTCCCTCCCTTTTTTCCCCATTCAACCCCCTCTCGCTTCTCTGTCTTGGCATTCCCCTACATTCAGTCTTTTTATTTATTTTAAGATACATTTTTAGACAGGAACAATTATAGGTTAGAAATTTTGACTATTGGATGGCAATCCCATTCCTCCACTTGATGCCCTGTCTTTCTACTGGAGGTGGATTCTACTAGTTCCCTCTCACCACTGTTGGGCATTTCATCTCAGGTCCTTCCCTTTGTGTCCTGAGAATCTCTTACCTCCCAAGTCTCTGGTACCTTCTAGAAGGTCCCCCCAACTTCCATCTCCCAAGGTTGCATATTTCCATTTATTCTGCTGGTCCTCAGGAATTCTCTCTTGTTTTCCCCCACCCCCATACCTGATTGTGCTTCCCTTTTACTCCCCCTCTCCTCTCCCACCAAGATTGCTCTCTCCCTCTGCCTCCTGTGATCTTCTTCTTCCTCCCAAATGGGATTGAAGCATCCTCACTTAGGCCTGTTTATTAACCTTTTTGAGTTCTGCGGATTGTATACTAGCTATTCTGTACTTTTATGGCTAATATCTACTTATTAGTGAGTACATACTATGCATGTCCTTTTGGATCTGAATTACCTCATTCAGTAGGATATTTTCTAGTTTCATCCATTTACCTGCAAAACTCATGGTTTCTTTTTTCTTAATGGCTGAATTGTATTCCATTGTGTAAATGAACCACATTTTCTGTATCCATTCTTTGCTTGTGGGAAATCTGGGTTGTTTCCAGCTTCTGGCTATCACAGATATAGCCACGATGAGCATAGTGGAGCATATGTCCCTGTGGTATGGTGGGGCATCTTTTGAACTTCAGGGACAAAAATGGAGAAGAGACTGAGGGAAAGGAGGTCCAGTGATCAGCCCAAATTGGGATCTTAAGGAAGGCTAAAATGCCTGACACTATTACTGATTTGCTTACAAACAGGAGCCTAGTATGGTGGTCCTCTGAGAGGCCCAACAAGCAGCTGACTGAGATGGATACAGATGCTTACACCCAACCATTGGACTGAAGTCAGGAACCCTGTGGTTGAATTATTAAAGACTGAAACAAGCTAAGGAAGAGGGAGACCCCATAGGAAGACTAGCAGTCTCAACTAACCCAGACCCTGGAGATCTCTAAGATGCTGAGCCACCGACCAGGCAGCATGCACATATAGGGCCTCAGTGGGAGAAGATGCACTTAAACTTAGAGAGATTTGAGGCCCCAGGGCATAAGGAAGCCTGGAGGGGAACATCTTCTTGGAAACAGAGGGCAGGGGTGGAGTAGGCTGAGGAACTGTAGGAAGGGGATTGGGAGGGGTGCAATGGCTGGATTATAAAAATTAAAGGTAATAATAATAATAAAGATATAATTTTACTTCTACATCTATTCTCTTGACCCTGAATTAGTGGTTTCCTTCTTAGCAATAATTTTACATTCAAGCAAATACTTTTCTTAACTTTTATGTTAAAATATAGGCATGCACATATGGTACAGAATTGGTCCCTGAACCATTTCTTTTTTTTTACATTGTTTTGTTTATTTTATTTTCTATATTCTTTATTTACATTCCAAATAATTTCCCCTTTCCTGGTACCCCCCTCCCCGAAAGTCTCATAAGCCCTCTTCCCTCCTCCTGTTCCCCATTCAACCCCCTCCTGCTTCTCTGTCCTGGTTTTCCCTTCACTGCTGCAACGAGTCTTTCCAAGACCAGGGGTCTCTCCTTCCTTCACATATCAATTGACTCCCTGAACCATTTCATGACTCGGTTCAGTTCTTTCTGAGGCAGAAAGTTAAGAAGTAGTCTGTGTGCTCAATAACCAGGCTCCTCTATATTTGTCATATACACTAGGTTAAGCTAAATCCAGTGATTGAAAATTTCCCATCATCTTTAACAAGTTATGAGAAGTCAAATTTCTAATTTGTTGTGAGGACTCATACAGACTCTTTAGTGAATATTCTCAAGCAACTTCTTGGTAGGCTGTGGCTCTAAGAGGTCCTTCTTGCCACCCCACCTACATCAGCAACCCTTCCGTGGTGGTGGTGGCTGTCTTGCTTTCTCCCCATCTCTTACTTATTTTCTGTCTTACTTGTTCCTATCTAGTATTTTTGTATTTATTTTAAATGTATTTATATTATATGTATGAGTACTTGTCTGAATATGTGTATGCTTATATCTTTGTCATAAAAATAAATTTGTCTTTCAGATAGAGGTAAGGACTAAAGAGAAAAGCTGATGGTATCAACAAGTTTATGGGAGAGGTAATACCATCTAATACAAATAATTCTTCTTGCATATTTTACAGGCTCATCTTTGTGAGAATATTTGGTGATCATGATAAAAATGATCATTGTTTTTGATAATTTATAATAATACTATATTTTAAATATACTGGAGGACTATGAATCATATAGCTCCTCAATAGGGAGATAGGAAGAAGAGTTTTTAGGTAGATAAATGTACATTTCATTTAAATATTCAAAATTGATCTGTTTATGTTGTTTCTTCTTTACTAATGTCAGAAGGAACCAATCTAAAGCCATTTTGAGTAAAACTTCCATTTTGAATAGGGGTTAACAAAAAAGGATAAGTTCCAAAGACTTTCCTATATAACTGACATCTTATTTGGCAGACAGAGACATTTGTGGCTAACTGATATTTCGTTGGCAAATTAAGACATGAATGATAGGCATGCCACCCCTTTACAGCTGAATAAACCAACTAATGAGAACAGGATAAATGTACCCCATGAAGAAATTTTCTTAGTCAGTTCCTCTTATCAATGAATACTGATTGGTAGAAAAATGTAACTGTAAGTTTGCAGAGGTATTTGTGGTTTTCAATCTTAAAAACATTCTGGCTCAGGTCACAGTTCAGCTCCTTAGTCTACTTTGTATCCCTTATCAATCAGTAGCAGTTTGATTACAATAAAACTTTGTTTTATGTATTGACCTGGTGTTTGAGCTGTGTTGGATCTAAGTCCCATATCATTGGGTGCATTGGCTGGGAAACTAATCACTCAGTCTCGGGTTTGTAGTCATCCACTATTGGGGACTTCACTTTTGAAGTCTAAGTCTAAGACCTATGAAGACAAGCCTATCTTCTCTTTTTTGCTTGGTACCTTTCCAGGACTCAAGAATGAAGAAACTGGATGCAATATTGCCCCTAGGGTCAGAGAAGAAGTGATGTCCTGAATCCTCTGTGATACCTATTGGGCTATGTGATGATTTGTACATGCTCGTTCCAGGGAGTGGCATTATTAGAAGGTGTGGCCTTGTGGAGGAAGTGTGTCACTGTGGGGATTGGCTTGGACGTCTTCCTCTTAGATATCTGGCATGCCCAGTCTGTTCCTGGCTTCCTTTCGATAAAGATGTAGACCCTTCAGCTCCTTCTGCATGCCTGGATGCTGCCATGCTCCTGCCTTGATGACAGTGGACTGAACCTCTGAACCTGTAAACCAGCCCCAATTAAATGTTATCTTTTCTAAAACTTGCATTGGTCATGGTGACTGTTCACAGCAGTAAAACCTTAAGACAGGGTGACAGATAGTTTTAGTTCCGGGTCCCTCTTGCATTTCTTTCCCCCTCTATTAGTTGTCCTTTGTATGTCAGCTTCTCCATGTCTGTCAGTTTGCACCTACAGTTTTTAGTTTCATTGCTGTTCTGTGTTTTATATTTGGAAAAATGAGCCAAACTTCATCTGCCAGCTTTTTACCCCTTGACTCATTTTCAAAGATTTTTCAGAAAAAAAGCTGATGAGTCAGGATGACAAAAACTGATAAAACTGAGTGCTGCTACTTATGTAGCCCTGCCTCCTTCCTGAATCAAGCTGGTGGCAAAGACTGGGGAATAAGAACTGTCACCACCCATGGTGAGACTACATCCAGCAGCTAGTCCAGCTACAAAACTATTGTGCCCATGAGATTTGGATTAAACAGATAGGTAGGCATTCTTCCCTTGAAGTTATAGGAAATAAGGAATGTTTTGTCTGTCTATTTTGAATATAGAAATGTATGTGGCTGCTACATATTTGTTTCTGATAATCTTAAGTGTATGAGTTTAATATGTTCTGTATTTCTTGATTATAGATTATTGGCTTATAAATTTTTGGCTATGGTTAAAAATCAGTAATGTCTGTAACAAAACCTTAGTGTAAAACTTTGAACTCCGAGTCCAAACTGTTTTGGGTAGCCTGAAATGGAATGAGCTACCAAGGAAACAGGTCTCCAAAGATACTTTTAAATTAGAATAAAATTTTTATGTAATTACTATCCTGTCTTAAAAAACGTGTTTATAAAAGATATGATTTAGAACAATGAGGCACCTCCACCTGTTCATATACAATAATGTATCCTTCTGGTAGCAAAACCTTATGGCATAAGAGAAATGCACTCGGTATTGATTTCAAAGTATTACATTGTTTATGCTTTTAAAATCAACTTTTGCATCCTACGAATTATGGTTGTGCTTTGTGTTTTCACTGTTGGGGGAAGAAAATATACTTTATTTTGATATTGCAAAATCATACCATTGAAATATTATAAATGGTTTTACATTTTGGTATATCTGTAATTCTTTGGGGATTTTTCTTCCACTTCCTTTGTATCCAAATAACTGCCAGGCATTTCCATGCCTGCTATAGCCTATTGTAGTTCCTAAATAACTGACAGACAGATCTGGTATTTTTATTAACAAGCTGAAAGCCTAAATTGGGCAGGTTCTGAGCTATTCTATCCCCATAAGCGATCTATTTCTTAGCCACATGGTCCTCTATCTTCAATCTGAGCCTCACTATGGCTTGCTCTGCTGTGTGAGTCTTCATGCCTGCTCTCTCATCAAAATCTCATGGTGAATCCTCCTGTTCTCTTCATTTGGTTTCCCTACGCACACATCCTCTCTGGTTCTTCCTCTTTCTCTGATATCCCTGGGATCCTCTCCCCTGACTCAACGTGGAAGTGCCAAACTCTTCTCTCCTGCCCAGCTAGTTGACTGGTAATCTCTTTATTGATCAAACAGAAGGTGATAGAGAAGAATGTTTACAAAACACTGAGACAGGTGATGCTTCATAAAAATAACAAACAATACTAAACTCAGACCTGTACTCAAATTTCTGCTTGTGTAGAAATCAGGATTTGAAAACAAGGACAATCTTTACATAGTGTACAAAGACATAACTCCAACATTCTTTAGTTTTACAGAAAACCGAAAAAAAATAGATATTTTTTAAAAACAGCCTTTAAAATAATTAAATTTAAAAGACTATGGAACATTTAAAAGTTTATCAGACATTTTTTATTTTAATGCACTTATTAATATATGATCTATATAGCAAGGGTAACTGTAACTTTGTCAGTTAGGCAACAGCAATCAATCAGCTTCTTCCTGCAAGGCTACAATCTCTGTGTTAGTTTATTCCTTAATTAAAAATATTAGTTCTCTTATTAAGAAAAGGCAGAGAGGTTTACTTTGTCCATATGCTTCATCTTAAATGGTAAACAGGTTTCAGATGTATCTTTTCACCGAAGTAATATGTTCCACAAGTACTGATCTCAAATATAACTTCTTATGTTTCTGGTAAATGATTAGGTTTTTGAAAAAAATGGTCCAAAATCCATACAAAGTCTAAGGATGTAAAAACTTAAGTAAGTTATAAGGATCTCAAAATGATTTAAAATATATAAAGATATATAAGATTTAAGATATTTAAATACAAACTGTAAAAATATATTGTTACAATGAGATTTTAATGGTTCAATGTTTTTATATTCATAAATGGAATTCTGATAAAGTGGTAGAATATTGACTACTATTCAGTCAAATACTCAAGATTTAAATTTCCTTTGGTTAAATATGTTCTAGCAATTTTACAGACATCTGTTACATATCTTTTTAATATACAATATGAATTTCAATACAATCAGAATGCTAATATATCTAGAGCTTTTATCTCCTTTGGTAAATAAAAATTCATATTAGTTTCAAGGAAGTAAAGAAATCATAAGACTTGGATCTACCTGTCAGAGGTCAATTGAACTCTAGATAAGTATAGCTTAAGTTTCTGTATTTCTCTATTCCTAAGGAAAGGATTACCTCTCCAGAACTGAGATTTAACCCCTTTCTCAATTACTAGGAACTTTTTTATGTAGTATATATTTGAGCACATCTCCACTTGGCTGACAGACACCCTCCAGGGAATACATACAGACTGCAAACCACTTAACTTGAACTTGCTGAAAGCTGATAAAAGCTAGTCCAGCTGATGTAATTGCTCTCTGTACCTTCAGCTGGATCAGAGAATCATATACTATTGAAAAATGCCCCATTGCCCAGCCTTTGAACAACCTTTCAGCTTTCCTCAGTCCTAAAAACCAAAGCCCCAGTTTCAGCTGAAAGTAGTTACAGAAGAGAATGCACTGTCCTTGCTAATTAACAGGCTGAAAATGGTAAGTCTAAAGGAAATTCCCTTTGGGGAAAACTTGTAGTTGTTATGTCAATCATTCTAGGATAGTGTGAGACACCTTAACAGAAGTAAAAAAAAAATAAAAATAAAAACTTCTTGCTTAGGGAGAAACAAAGAAGGCAGGCTGGTAACTGGTTCTAGAATTTCTTTGTGTAGTCCCCTTAGGTAACCACCTTGCCCACTACATTATCAGGAACACTGGCCCTTTGATCAACCTTCTCCTCATAGCACCTTGAATTCTGAATGCTTTAGTTAAATTTATTTAGTCTAGAGTTAACTCAGTTATCCTCATAGTCTTAAGGACCCAATGCAATAACCTTATAACCTGAAACAGATAATCAAGGATTTGAATAATATACAAAGACAAGTGAGAATTTAAGAAGAAACCAAACCCAAGTTATTTTGAGTAAAACTTCCATTTTGAAAAGGCTATCTTTTTTTCCACTGGATGTTTTTAGCTCCTTTGTCAAAGATCAAGTGACCATAGGAGCGTGGATTCATTTCTGGGTCTTCAATTCTGTTCCATTGATCTACATGCCTGTCACTGTACCAATACCATGCAGTTTTTAACACTATTGCTCTGTAGTATAGCTTAAGGTCTAGGATACTGATTCCCCCAGAAGTTCTTTCACTCTTGAGAATAGTTTTAGCTATCCTGGGTTTTCTGTTATTGCAGATGAATTTTTGAATTGCTCTTTCTAACTCTATGAAGAATTGAGTTGGGATTTTGATGGGGATTGCACTGAATCTGTATATTGCTTTTGGCAAGATGGTCATTTTTACTATATTAATCCTGCCAATCCATGAGCATGACAGATTTTTCCATCTTCTGAGGTCTTCTTCAATTTCTTTCTTCAGAGACTTGAAGTTCTTGTCATAAAGATCTTTCATTTGTTTGGTTAGAGTCACACCAAGATACTTTATATGGTTTGTGGCTATCGTGAAGGGTATCATTTCTCTTACTTCTTTCTCAGCCTGCTTATCCTTTGAGTATAGGAAGGCTACTGACTTGCTTGACTTGATTTTATATCCGGCCACTTTGCTGAAGTTGTTTATGAGCTGTAGGAGTTCTCTGGTGGAGTTCTTTGGGTCGCTTAAGTATACTATCATATCGTCTGCAAATAGTGATAGTTTGACTTCTTCCTTTCCAATTTGTATCCCTTTGACCTCTTTTTGTTGTCTAATTGCCAATATCAATCTAAATGGAGAGAAACTTGAAGCAATCCCACTAAAATCAGGGACTAGACAAGGCTGCCCTCTCTCTTCATATCTTTTCAAAACTTCCATTTTGAAAGGAGGTCAAACAAAGTTTAACTTTCCAAGAGTTCCCTGGGTAACTGACATCCTACTTCACAGAGAAAGACACATGTTTGTGGATAATTGATAACTTGGTTGGCAAGTTAAGACATGAATGACAATCATCTCACCACAGTTGAAAACAAACAACCAATAAGGACAGGATACCATAAAGAAATTTTCCTAGGAAAGTCCCCCTTCCCTGAATCCTAATTGGTGGAAAAATGTAACTATAACTTTGCACAGATATTTGTAGTTTTCAAAATTAAAATCTCTGAACATTCTGGCTTGGTCAGAGTTCAACTCCTGAGTGTGTTCTGCATCCCTGATCAATTAGTAGCAGCTTGATTACAATAAAGTTTTGTTTTTTATAACGAATTGGTGTTTGAGTTGTGTTGAATCTAAGTGAACCCTATTACACCAAGACAAAAACTTGTTCTTTTTTACCCTAGAGCAACTGTTGTGTGATGCTTCCAAATCTCTAATAAGGTTGGTAAGGAATGCCTTGTGGTGGAAACTAATTAGTTTCCCTGAATTTGTATGGGTCATTCAGTCCTATGTGATATAGTTCCAGCCAGCGAATTATGAGAAAGAAAGGAGGACTCATCCAACCTCAAACAATAAAAGTTTTGACTCCAGCCAGGATATCCTTCCAACATGAAAAGATGAGTGACTTGCTATGTATGTGCTTCTGCTTTCATTAAAGCCTGGCTCAGTGTTGAGACCTTGAATTTTCCTGGTTTTATTTTTTGTTTGTTTTGTTTTTATTCTTTAAATCATCAGAGAAAAAAACATGTGTTGCTACAGCTGTAGCTGACCTCACCATGGTGATATCAATATTCTTTATTGACTACTATAAAGTGTGATACATCACATATTGGGAAAATACTTAGATGCTGTCTCCTGACACACAGTGTAGGCAAGGAAACATCTTATTATTCATACTATATATGTGTATTTGGAAGTAAATCTGTATAGCACATCGAATCAAGTTGTGATTAGTCTCAACTTGTTTTGTAACCTACTATAGCCACCTTATGTTTTTCATGTTTCTGAAAATGGGATGAACAATGATAATCTGCATAAGAGAGGCTCCTCAGAGTTAGTACAAAACATACTCAGACACAAAGTTCACAGCCCAAAAATTTATTACTCTGGAAGACAAGTAAGTAGGTGGGGGTTGCTTCTGGAATGAGCAAATTAGGAGAGCAAGCAGCAAGTGCTTTTTGCAGGAGTGGGATTTTTAAGGAGAAAAAGGGAAATTTTGTGAAGTTTGTGGTAGGATGAATTGTCTATTCCTAATAAGATAGCATGTTAGCCAGTGTAGCTGAATGATGGATTTTGATCTTAGAATCTGAATGTTTTGATAGTTGGAACTTGTCTATTTGTCTCAGGAAGTGGCCAAATAAAGGAAGAAACCTTGAGGGCTAGCTTGAAAATCTATTCTAAAGGTTTAGAAAGGGAGAGCTATGGGAAAAGGGCAAAATATATCTGCAATGCTTGGGTCTGCTAGAGAGCCTTTCAATCCTGATCTTAGCTTTTACTGGTCTAAAAAGCATCCAAACAACAAACAACACCCATCATATAAAAATGTGTAAAGGAGATGTGTCCAGATATAGAATTCTTGCTTATTATGTATAAAGCATTGTATTTGATATGAAAAATCTGCCAAGTAAAGAAACAAACAACAATAGCAATGCATACATATGTGCACACAAACACACACATAACATGCAAGAAAACTAAAATAGCATATTTGTTTTCTTTAATAATAGATTTGACTCATAATTTTTCTCTGAATTTTAGTTGGAAATATTGGTGTTTGATGCAAGTGTATTTTTTATTTGATTATGTTTGGAATACAAAGCATTAGTTTGAAATAAACTATTTTGAAGGCCTTATTAAGGAACTCAGAAAAAAAACCATATTGGTGTGATTCTGGTTCTCCCCAGTTTCTATGTGAAAATATACAGTTTGATATAATAAAGCAGTTTAAGTAGTGGAAATAATTTGGATGGAGGTTGTCATAAGCTCTTTAATGAAGACCTTGAAAATATCTAGCAACAAATTTATGATATGATAAAAAACCAAGACCTCATGATGAGGTAGATAAATATCTATCTAGAAATATGTCATTATCATTCAATATTCATAAGAGCAAAACACTTTCTCAAAATGTGATTTGAATGTTACTTTTATCAAGAATGCAGGACCATCTGATTTTATTTTGTACAGCAAGTTAATATATGTTCAAACACAAGCATGACATAAGAAGTATATAGAACACATCCAGAACATATTTCAATGTAGTTACACTGCTTTTATTACTGGACTTGTTTTTAATTCCATCATCATGGAGATGCAAAATGTTTACATTGAATATTAAAACAAGCACAACCAAAGAAAAAACACACACCAACTTTGTTTTAAAAGAACCAGTATTTATTAAGAAATTATGTGCTGAGTATGCCTATAGCCTGTGGGGATGGTCTCTCCTATTTCCACTGCACAAGACAATAGCCAAGAGTATTTGGAAAACACAATGCTTGGGAATGGAGGATTCTGAGGACTAGGAGAGAAGATGGAGGGGTGTGCAGTAACTGAAACTTTTGGATCCAAGGACAAGATAATCTTTTCCTTATCAATCTACTTCTCATCCATGAGTACTGAAAACTGTCCTCAGGAGTCAGACTCAGGAAATAGGTGATGTTTGGATCATTTTAGCTCATTAGAGCCAAGCATGCTCACAGTTCAAACCAAAGTCCTTAATCTCTTGCATCACTTCTGAAACAACTGCATTCTTTATTAATAAATTGGTGCTTATAGAGGGCAGAAATATAGCTTTTCAAATAATTTCCTCATGGTCTAAGATATTTTAAAGTATGAATTGAAATTAAATTATAAAAACTAGCATACAATGTATATTTTCCCTATGACATTGTTGGAAACAAGCTTTAAATGTAGGATTGCAACATCACATGACTATGTGATCAACAATGACACATGCTAATCATAAAAATAGCTTTTACAAATATACATTTGTATACAGTGTCTCTCTCACCACTCATTAACATCCTTCACAATTTAAGACTTAACAAAAACATATAAGCAAGAGGGAAAACACATTTACAATGTAAACCATAAAACAACAATTGTACAGCTTGGAACACAGAAGAAATGGTGTTTCTGAAAGTGAACAGCACTGTCCATGTGACTGGGGATTTTATATAAACTGAACTGGAGATGTTGCCGTCCATTATGAAACCATCTTTCTCATTTTTCCACATGGCACAGTTTCTCCTTTCTTCTTTTGCACTATTGTACACTACTTCATATCACTTTATCTGTAGAAACTGAGAAAAAAATATTTTAAAAATGCAAGAATTTATGTTTCATTGTATTTCTTTTTTTTTTTAAAGCATGTGTTGATACAAGTTATATCTGATAAGTAACTCCTTCCAGGCCTTGTCTGATCTTGCCTCATCTCTCTCTCTTTCTTGTATAATCTATCAATCTAATTTGTTCTATCCATATACTGATGTGTATGTGACTACTCACCAGAGCATCTAAGACACAAACCATAAGAATATTGTTGTCAAGAAACACTAATTAGAGGACATCTACAATTCTTCACTGCACCCACATATGGAAATGTGCATTTCATCAAAACCTTGTACATGGGTGGTACTGAATTATACTTTGTAATATGTGCTTTTAAAGAACTAGTGCACTGGGATGTTATTAATAAATAAGCAATGTGAAGAACTTCATACAAAATAAAAGAAATTGTGTTGAACCACAGATGTGACAAAATTAGAAAGAAATGTTATAAAATTTATGGATATGTTGTGTTGATCAGTGGCTTATCCTAAGGATAGATATGGGATCTGTATTTCTAATTTCATACTTAAAAATTAATGTTTCTGTGAAGTTATGTGGAAGTGTTTACCGAAGCAGTAATGTATAAACTGCAACCATAGAATTTTTTAAAAATTACTTTAAAAATTAATTAATTTTTAAAAAGTTAATTTTTTAAAAAATGGGGTACAGAGCTAAGCAGGGAATTTTCAACTGACGAAACTCAAATGGCTCTGATGAACCTAAAGAAATGTTCAGCATCCTTAGTTATCAGGCAAATGCAAATCAAAACAACCCTGAGATTCCACCTCACATCAGTCAGAATGAATAAGATGAAAAACTCAGGGGAGAGCAGATGCTGGAGAGGATGTGAAGAAAGATGAACACTTCTCCATTGCTGGTGGGATTGCAAACTGGTAAAATCACTCTGGAAATCAGTTTGGCAGTTCTTCAGACCCAGCTATACCACTCCTGGGCATATACCTAGAATATACTCCAACATGTAATAAAGACACATGCTCTACTATGTTCATAGCAGCCTTATTTATAATAGCCAGAAGCTAGAAAGAACTCAGATGTCCTTCAACAGAGGAATGGATACAGAAGTTGTGGTATATATACACAATGGAGTACTATTCAGCTATTAAAAGCAATGAATTTATGAAATTCTTAGACAAATGGATAGAATTAAAAAGTGTCATCCTGAGTGAGGTAACCCAATCACAAGAGAACACGCTTGGTATGCACTCACTGATAAGTGGATATTAGCCCAAAAGCTCAAAATAAACAAGTTAAAATCCACAGACAACAGGAAGCTCAAGAAGACCAAAGTGGGGGTGTTTTGGTTCCTCAGAGAAAGGGAACAAAATACTCATAGGAACAACTATGGAGACAAAGTGTGGAGCAGAGACTGAAGGAAAGGCCACCCAGACACTGCCCTACCTGGGGATTCATCCTATAAAGTCACAAAACCCCGAAACTACTGTGGATGACAAGAAGTACTGAAAGGAGCCTGTTATGGTTGTTTTTTGGAGGGGCCCTGCAAGAGCCTTACAGATACAGAGGCGGATCCTAGCAGCCAACCATTTGACTGAGTGCAGGGTTCACAATGGAGGAGTTGGAGGGCTTGTAGGAGCTGGGGGGAGGTGTTGAAGCCCCATGGGAAGAACGACTATGTTGGCCAACCAGATGCCCTAGGTCTCCCAGGAACTAAGCCATCAACCAAAGGGTACATATGGTTCCAGCCAAAAGAGTGGCACAGGAATGCCTTGCCAAGCATCAGTGGGAGGAGAGGTCCTTGGTCCTGTGAAGGCTCAATAAAGGCCCCAGCGTGGAGAGATCGAGTGGGGGTCATGGGAATGGGTTGGGTAGAGGAGAATATTCTTGGAGGTAGGGAGTGGGAGGATGGGTTGGGGATTTTGGGGGAGGGGGAAAATGGGAAGGGGTCTAACATTTAAAATGTAAATTGAATCCGCCTGTGGTTTCACAGGAACTCGGGTTCTCTGGACGAAGAGCTGGGAAAATAAAACTGGGTGATGAGGAAGAAATGAATCAAGACACCATAGCTATTCAAAGTCTCTCTTTTACTTGGGGTAAATGACAATATAAGCTTTGGGGGGCGTGGCCCTCCTCCCAAAGTTGGTACTCCGGCTCCATTGTTTGGAGGATGTTGGCTCTGCTACTCTGCTGGAGGCTGAGGTGTTATTTAGAAGGATGTAGGCAGCTGGGTCACCTGCTTAATTTAGGAATTCGTAGCTGCCAGGTGACATGACACCCTAATATGGCTCTCTATAGTAAATGAAGAATATATTCAATAAAATAAAAACATAAAAAAAAAGAAGGAAGATCAAAGTGTGGGTGCTTCGATTTTTCTTTGAAAGGGAACAAAATACTCACAGGAGCAATTATGGAGATAAATTATAGATCAGAGACTGAAGGAAAAGCCATCCAGAGACTGTCCTATCTGGGGATTAATCCTATAAACAGTCCCCAAACCCGGATACTATTGTAGATGCCAAGAAACGCTTGCCAAAAGGAGCCTGATATGGCTATCTCCTTAGAGGTCCAGCCAGAGCCTTACAAATACAGAGGTGGATGCTCGCAGCCAACCATAGGATTGAGCACGCTGGGGGGGGGGGGGGAGCAATAGAGGAATTACAGAAAGGACTAAAGGAGTTAAAGGTCTTTGCAACCTCATAGGAAGAACAAAAATATCAAACAACAAAAACCCCCCAGAGCTTGCAAGGACTAAGCCATCAATCAAGCAGCACACATGGCTCCAGCTGTATTTGTAGCAGGGGAATGCCTTGTCAGGCATCAATGGGAGAGAAGGTCCTTGGTCATATGAAGGCTCGACAGATACCCCAGCGTAGGGAAATCAAGGGAGGGTAGGTGGGAGTTATTTAGGCTATACACTGAAAAACTGATTCACATGGTTTCAGATTTTTGTTTTGTTTTACTTTTTTAGTGAAATCTTACTATGGATATTCTGTTGGAACTCTAAGAAAGCTAGGTTATACTGAATTGTTTAATATATTAGGTATAAAGAACTTTTCAATTTAAAAAGAGTATTTGTCGAAACAGACAAATAAAATGCCTGTAAATAAAATATGAAATATATTAAATTGCAAATCATATTTATAAGTTTTGAAGGCCAAAATATTAATCATGACTCTTATAAGTGACTTGGACAAGTGACAAGTGGAGTATGATTCATTTACACATATTATCATCAAAAATGTCTTATAATTTTTATTTTACAACTTCAGTAAATTTTTCTTAACTTAAACTTAACAAGTGTTAATAAAACTTGCATCTGCATAAAAATAACATTCCAGGAAGATGACAAAAATGTGTTTTGATACTGTCTTTTTTTCCTTGTTTTTTTTCTTATCTCTTTCTGTTATTTCTTCTTATTCAGCCTCTACTATATACATGTTAAACATACATTTAAAAATTATACCATTATTCAATTGTGTTCATCTGCTTCTGGAAGGTGCTCCTGTGTACAGGAAACATCAATCTGACTATAAAGCACAGTATTTTGGACTCATGTTTCAAAATCATACACTATTGTAAGTGTGGCATAAAGAACATTGTGTACATAATCTATAAGTAAATACCAAAATAACCAATTACCTCTGGAAAAAAGAGAACCTTAAGCAATAAAACTAACTTATAGATGAATGCTGCTGTGTGAAAATCAGCCATAGTAGTGTTAGAGTCTGATTGGTAACACCTGCGTGCAGAAAAGAGCTAAGGCAGCTAAAATGATGATAATCACATTCGTTCCCCAGAGCACACATTAGTCATTTCCTTATTATGAATGGAAAATGCTGAAATTGCTGCAGCAGCTGTGTTTGTAAAGTTTTCAGCCATTGTATTTCTCCAGGTTAGTTCTGACATGAAATTGATTTAGAATATCCACACACCGTCTTGCACATTTGCGAAGCAATGACAAATCTGGCAATTATCTACAATACTAAAAAGAAAAACACCAAGTTGTAGACTTTGTTCATTTTCTATTATCTTTCACAAACTTTTCCTTATTTCCTCTTTTGTTCTTTAATTATAAACAATTTTACACAATGCTGATTTTAGGTGGAAGAAAAAAGGGCTTGGAAGTAATTGATTAAAATTGGTTTTTTTCTATAAAGTTATAAAGCCTATCTCCAGTACAAAAGAAAAGCTTCAGTAACTGTAAGTAGTGTTTTGCTGTTATTATCTATTTAGAAACATGACTTGAATATAAAATTTCTTATCATCAAACAATAGAAAATATATTCACGAGGATTTCTGATATTAAAAACAAAACAAAAAACAAAAACAAACAAACAAAAAAAACCGCCTGCTGACTTCTAAAGTCCTGGGGGGACGTGCTGTGACATTCTAGATGCTTTGAGACAGTCATTTACAATATTTGTTTGTTTAGTATAAAGTAAAACTAATTGTGTTTTCTTGAATAGTAAGTAATTTATCTGCTTGCTGTATAGAAACTTGAATGGTTTTGAAACAAATCACTTGATGATGAATGTTTTATCAACTCCCATTTCCTCTTATTTCTGAAAATCCACATAGGGAGTCACTCAAACAAGACTGGATTCTTTTACTTGTATTTGACAGATAAAGAAGACAGCATAAATCACAGGTCAAGTTTGTTTACTTTAAATCCCCATTATTCATATAAGTGAAATTAAATAGGTACAGCAAATTGTGGGATGAATACACCTTATTTACTATGGTTTTACCAAAAAGTAAATTATACTTTAAAAGAAGTTTAATGAAGAAAATGTTTAGCAGAAATGTTTGTCCTTCTAAATTGAGGTGTGTAACTAATAAGAAATCAGAAACATTTGTTATTTTATATTGTCTATGTAGTATCCTCAAAAGTGAAATGGTGAAGAACTTTTATATAATAGTGGTACATACATAGCCATAATAAATACCTTATCAACACTGTTCACATTTCTCTAGTAATTACTTAGACATTCACTTTTATGGATAATAGGATCATATTGAGCCTTAATATAACCCTCATTACACATAAAAATTATTTTATGTTTCTAATAACAGAGTCTCACAATCTCTTTATTATTAATCAAACATATCAATAAACAGTTGGGATCAATTATTAATTTTATTTTTAGGCCCAAAATTCAGCTCATGTAATTGAATGGAAATCAAGTTGGTAAATAATACTCATGAACTGTGAAAAATGAAGGCACATGGGATATCATATAGTTCTTGAAACTGAATACGATAGCTTCCTTAATTGATGACCACTGAGATTGTTGGAGGGTACAGCAGACAATATTAGTCCAACCTAAAGAGTTGCAGCAAATCAAAAACATGAAAGAGACCTGGGTATATGCCAAAAATATGCTCCACCATCTCACAAAGACACTTGCTCAACTATATATAGCAACTTTACTCATAATAGCAAAAAAAAAAAAAAAAAAAAAAAAAAAAAAGGATATAAACTAAATGTCCCTTAACTAAAGAATGGATAAAAATGTGGTACATCTACACAATGGAATGCTTTTTAAGTATTAAATACAAAGACATCATGAATTTTGCAGCCAAATAGTATATCTTGAGATCTGAGTGAGGAAATCCAGTCCCAGAAGGGCATGTATGGTATGTACTCACTTACATATTAAGTGAGTACACATAAGTGGGTAAGTATTACATATTAACTGGATATTCATCATAAAATGCAGGACACCCATGCTTCACTCCATGGATCCAAAGAAGCTAGACAAGAAGGAAGGCACAAGCAAGGATAATTGAATCCCACTTAGAAGAGGGAATAAAATATTCATAAGAAGCAGATGGAGGGAGTGAACTGGATAAGAGAGGGGAGCGACAGGAAAGGTAGCCATGAGAATGAATGGAAATCTGCAACTGACAGGGTTGGGGAGTTAGGGAGTGTCTCCAGAATAAGGAATGTGTCTGTAATAAGGGGGATGCCCAAGAATCAATGACAGTGTCCTTACCTGTGGCTCACAGTGTTGAGGATATGTAACCCTTTAGAGACTACCTCATGTAATCAGACAGGAATGCCAGTGGAGCAATAATGACATCAACAAAATTTTTGACCCCAAATTTGTCCTGTCTACAAGAAATGCAGGGACAGGGAACGGAGCAGAGACTGAGGGAACCACCAATCAATAACCAGCCCAACTTGAGACCCATCCCATGGGCAAACACCAATCCCTGGCACTATTAATGATACTCTGTTATCAGTATTCTACATGAAGACAGGAGTCTACCATGACTGTCATCTGAGAGCTCTACCCAGCAGCTGACTCAGACAGATACAGACACCCAAAGCCAAAGAGTGGATGAAGCTTGGGGACTCTTACAGAAGAATAAGAGGAAGGATGGTAGTCCCTAATGGGATAAGGAACTCCACAGGAAGACTAACAGAGTCAACTAACCTGGACCCCAGGGGCTCTCAGAGTCTGAACCACCAATCAAAGAACATACTCAGGCTGTGCCTAGGCCTCCCACACATATGTAGCAGATGTGCATCTTGGTTTTCATGTGGGTCCTGAACAAGTAGAGCCAGGGCTATCCCAAAGCTATTGCTTTTATGTGGGATATGTTCTAGCTGGGCTGCTATGACTGATCTCAGTGGTAGAGGATGCAGCCAGTCTCATAGAGACTTGATGTACCATAGGATAGGGCACACACTCAGACGAGAAGGGGAGGAGGGATGAGGGGAAGAATTGTGGGAAGGCTAACTAGGATGGTGGCAGTGAACAGGATATAAAGTGAATAAATAAAATCATAATAATAATTTAAAAATCACAACTGAAAAGTCATTATCATAATGCTTGTATGAACTCATACATATGAAAAATATATTGGCTTTTTATGTAATTTGGTTGTTTATGATTTACAAAATCTGTCCAACTACTGGGAAAATCGGTTTGCTCTTTGCTCTATTTGTATGCTCCATTTTATGGCATAGGCTCATATCTTATCACTTAATTGAAGAAAACAGTGGCAAAAATTGGGAGCAAAGAGAGAGGGAGAGAGCTTAAAATTAAACTTATTCGTTACTGACTCAAGAACCCATTTTACTCATGGAGCTATAAAATAAAATGTTTTTGAGGACTTTGGAAACTGTCATTAATTCAGCTATTTCATTTTAGATGTCTTAAACTTTTTAGGAATAGGTCCGTATTTGTTCCATGATATTCTGTCATTGTTATGTACAAAAGAGTGAGCAGATGAAACAGTAGAGGAAATGGAGCCACCCATCATGGAAGATGTATGTATATAATATATATCATATATATCATGTCTAACATATATATCATGTCTGTCATATCTTACCTATTAAGATACCTCAAATTATAGTCTGAATGCTACTACATACATCAGCAGTCCAAGCATAGGTAACCATAGCCAACTCTGTTTTAAATTTATGTTCTCCAAGAAAACTATCTAACCCTAATGTCTCAGTTTCACCAACTGGAAGAGAATGCTTAGGCCAGAGATCTGGCAGACTTAGTTATCAGTCTGACAGAAAAATCAGGAACAGACCTTTGGATTTTTATGTCACTCAGTGCTAGTTTCTACTACTGTGATCATGCCTCTAAGTAAAATCCACTTAGTGTAAGGAAGATTTATCAGCACTGATGTTTCAGTTTCTGGGGACTTCGTATATGGTTGATTCACTTTTGAAAACCTACCATTGCCTTTAAGTTTGCAGCAAGGCTGCAATATTGCAGGATAATGGCATGGAGGACAGTGGACAGTCACTCAACACATGGTAGCTGAGAAGCAGAGATAAAGACAGCAGTGGGGACAAATTATACCATTTAAAGTATGCCTTAGTGACTGACTAAGAAGGCTCCAACTTCTGATTGCTCATCCAACTACAAAGCTATGAACACATTTACCATTTGATGAGGTGTGCAATCCAATTACCTTTTACAGTCATCAGTGTTGAGGAATTGAAGGAGCTTGCAGTCCCACAGGAGGAACAACAATATGAACCAACCAGTACCCCCAGAGCTCCCAGGGACTAAACCACCAACTAAAGAGAATACATAGTGTGACCCATGGCTACAGGTGCATATGTAGCAGAGGATAACATTGTTGGATATCAAAGGGAGGGGAGGCACTTGGTCCTGAGAAGGCTCCATGTCCCAGTATAGGGGAATGCTGGACAAGTAATCAGGAGTGAGTAGGTTGTGAGCAGGGGAAAGGGGATGGGATAGGGGAGTTTTGGAGGGGAAAGCATGAAAGGGAATAACATTTGAAATGTAACTAAAGAAAATATCTAATAAAAAAAGAAAACAATCTTAATACTTTAAGCCAGATGATATAACCACTGGGTGAGGTGACTCCAGCTGCATATGTCACAGAGGATGACCTTGTCAGACATCAACTAGAGGAGAGGCCCTTGGTCCTTTCAAAGCTCAATGCCCCAGTGTTGGGGGATGCCAGGATAGGGAATCCAGAGTGGGAAGGTAGGTGAGGGAACATCCTCATAGAAGTGTGTGTGTGTGTGGGGGGGGGGGGTAAATGGGATGGGGGATTTTCAGAGGGGAAACAGGAAAGGGAAACTTGAAATGCAAATAAAGAAAATATCTAAATAAAAAAAAGTCTCTAAATTTTTTGCTCCAGAAGTCTCAGGAGGGACAGTTATTGGGAGACTAAGCAAGTAAGCTGGAGGAATGGGAGTGGTCTCAGGAAAACACCAGAGAACCACAAGGTGGAGGCTGTTTTCAGAATATAGCTGAGAATGCAGGAAAGCATTAGCTAGCAGAGGAGGCTGAATGACAGGCAAGCAGCATAAGACCCCAGAGCCCAGCCAGAGCAAGAATGCATTGTAAAATTACACACAACACAGTTACTTGTGGAATTAGTTTGGCAACACAACCAGAAGTATTTTTTTAAAGTAATTTTATATCTAACAGAAAACTGTGATATAGACTTGATCATATATAAGTATGATTTCCAACAACAATTCTCGATAAATTAAATGTATTATTTGGACTATTTAAAAATAAGGATATAATAAAGTGGATCTAGCTTTAAAGTTGGGAATGTCTGAGAAAACATTAAAGTGTAGAAATGTTTGTCATTGTTTGGTTATATGTCCTTGCTTTACTCTACATGTTTAAGAAGAACTAGTTAATTTTCAAGGAAAAAACAATAAGCCCTACAAATGCAGCAAGTTTGGAACATTTCCAATATACTCTGAAAATCCCAAATCTGCTCAATATACAGAATTTGGGATGATTCAGAAATAATTTTAGAGTCCCACAGTACCATAGATAACTGTGATTATCTGCAAAAGAAAATCTACAAATAAAACATATGTAGAAGCTTTCAAAATAGTCGGATTTTCTGCTTTATGACAATGCTATATTCTTTGCAGGGATATGCTTTGAACAAAAACTTTATGAAACAGGGTCTGGGCATTAGATGATTTATCTAGGTTTTAATTCCTGCCTTATTAGGGAATCTAGTGCAAGGGTCTGTGATTCATGAAGAATGATATCCCTGACTCAAATGGTATTAGTCATGATAATCCTGGTGTGGATAAAGGTAAATAAAGCCACAAGGATTTTACTTCATATACTGATGAAGCAACACTGTACATGCCAATTTTTCCTTAAAAATCTGTCTGTGGATAAATCTTTCCACTAGTCAGGAAACATTTTTAATTGGAAGGGGTGCTTCCTTGTAATCAGTTTTTCTACCTAGTCTCAGAAATCTGCTTGTATCTTTCTACTATGATTTCTCTATTTCATCCTAACCTAGACTGTGCTATGTACAAATGAGGAAGGGCTCTATGTTTAGCCAAATTTCTTTCATATTTGAAGACATAAATAATCTCTACTTGTAATGATTTGTATATTCTTGGACCAGAGAGAGGCACTCTCAGGAGGTGTGGCCTGTTAGAGTAGGTGTGCCACTGTGGGTATGGGCTTTAATGCTCTAGTCCTAGCTGCCTGGAAGAGAGTATTCTACATGCAGTCTTCAGATAAAGATGTAGATCTCTTGAGGTCCTTCCGCATCATGCCTGCCTGGATACTGCCATGTTCATGACTTGATAATAATGGACTAAACTTCTGAAATTGTAAGCCATTCCCAATTGAATATTGTTCTTTATAAAGTTTGCCTTGGTCATCTTTGCTCCGGTGATAGAGCAGACAGAGACTCCAAGTACACAGAGAAATCCTGAGTATAACATTGCGTGGGACACAGCCAGCTAGGGTTCCACCTGCGCCCAAGAGCTGGGCAGTTCTGTGGTCGTCTGTACTCCAGCTCTGCACTGGGACATTTGCCCTGCAAGGTGACCCACGCCTGGAGGGAGTGCTGCAGCCTCTGCCATCTTTGCTACAGTGATAGAGCAGACAGGGACTCGAAGTACACAGAAAAATCCCAAGTATAACATTGCTTGGGACACAGCTAGCTAGGGTTCAACCTACACCCAAGAGCAAGGCAGCCCCTCAGTAATCTGTGCCAGGGGAAACCCAGTCATTCAGGGGTGCAGAAATAGCCTTGCAGACTGTAGTGGCTATTCCTGGTTGTCAACTTGACTAAATCTGTAATGAACTAAACAAGAATTGGAAGGCTCACCTATAATCCTAATCTGGAGGCTCAGAGATACAAGATTCTGACCTGGAGATCTTGATGCATAGTGACTATGAAATCCAGAAGATTAAGATTAGGGGATCTCTGAGTTCAAGGTCATCTTGGATTAAAGGTGTGGTGGCACACGCCTTTAATCTGGGCCACACCCTCTGCTGGAGACCTATATAAGGACATTGGAAGAAGGAAGATTTCACTCTGGCTTTTCCTGGCCTACCTCGTGGGACTGAGCAACTGCTACATCCTTGGACTTCCATCCACAAGTACTGCTGACTATTGTTGGGGAATTGAACTACAAGCTGTAAGTCATTCACAAATTTCCTAACTATATAGGGACTACCAATACATTCTGTGACTCTAGAGAACCCTGACTAATACACAGGCTCACAGGAGGTTCAAGCACTAGCCAGGGACAGCAGGACCAACTAAAGCCAGAGATAACTAGATGTCAAGAGGCAAACGTAGGAATATTACTAACAGAAATCAAGGCAATATGGCACCATCCAAACCCAACTCTCTGACAACAGAAAGTACTGGATATACCAACACACCAGAAAGGCAAGATTTGGATTTAAAATCACATCTCATGATGCTATTAGAGGAATTTGAGAAGGACATAAATAAATCTCTTAAAGAAGTACAGGAGAACATGAATCAACAGGTAGAAGCCCTTACAAAGGAAACACAAAATCGCTTAAAGAAATTCAGAATAATATGGGTCATCAGCTAGAATCCCATAATTCTTGGAAACACAAAAATCACTTAAAGAAATACAGGAGAACTTGGGTCAGCAGGCAGAAGTCCAGAAAGAGGAAACACAAAAATATCTTAAAGAATTACAGGAAAACACAAACAAACAAGTGAAGGAACTGAGCAAAACCATCCAGGATCTAAAAAAGGAAGTAGAAACAACTAAGAAATCACAAAGGGAGACAACTTTGGACATAGAAAATCTGGGGAAGAAATCAGGGGTCATAGATGCAAACATCAACAATAGAATACAAGAGATAGAAGAAAGAATCTCAGATGCCGAAGATCCCATAGAAAGCATTGACTCAACAGTCAAAGAAAATGCAAAATGCAAAATGCTTGTAACCCAAAACATCCAGGAAATCCAGGACACAATGAGAAGACCAGACCCAAGGATTATAGGTATAGATGAAACTGAAGATTTACAACTAAAAAGGCCAGTAAATATCTTCAAAATTATGGAAGAAAACTTACATAACATAGAGAAATGCCCATGAACATACAAGAAGCCTACAGAACTCCAAAAAGACTGGATCAGAACATAAATACCTCCTGTCACAGAATAATCAAAACACCGAATGTACTAAACAAAGAATATTAAAAGCAGTAAGAGAAAAAGGCCAAGTAACATAAAAAGGAAGACCTATCAGAATTACACCAGACTTCTCACCAGAGACTATGAAAGCCAGAAGTTCCTGGGCAGATCTCATACAGATTCTGAGAGAAAACAAATGCCAGCCCAGATTTCTATACCCAGCAAAACTTTCAATCACCATAGATGGAGAAACCAAGATATTCCATGATAAAAACCAAACTTACACAATATCTTTCCACAAACCCAGCCTTGCAAAGGATAATAGGTGGAAATCGCCATTACAAGGAAAGAAACTACACCCTGGAAAAAACGAGATAGTAACCTTCTTTCATCAAACCCAAAAGTAGATAGCCACTCAAACATAAAGATAGCATCAAGAAAAGCAGGTGGCAATAATCACTATTCCTTAATCTCTCTTAATATCAATGGTCTCAATTCCCCAATAAAAAGTCATAGACTAACAGACTGGATACTTAAACAGGATCCAGCATTTTTCTGCATACAGGAAACGCACCTCAGTGTCAAAGACAAACACTACCTCAGAGTAAAAGGCTGGAAAACAATTTTCCAAGCACATGGTCCCAGGAAACAAGCTGAAGTAGCCATCCTAATATCGGATAAAATTAACTTTCAACTTAAACTCATCAAAAAAGACACAGAAGGACACTACATACTGGTCAAAGGAAAAACCCACAAAGAAGAACTCTCAATTCTGACCACCTATGCTCCAAATGCAAGGGCACCCTCATTCATAAAAATAAAATTAAAAAAAACTTTAATAAAGCTCAAAACACACATTGCACCTCACACAATAATTGTGAGTGATTTCAACACTCCACTCTCCTCAATGAACCGATCAGGAAAAAAATATTAAACAGGGACCAGTGAAACTAATTGAAGCTTTAGACCAAACGGATGGATATATATATATATATATATATATATATATATATATATATATATATATATATATGTATGTATAACATTTCATACTAAAGCAAAAGAATATACCTTCATCTCAGCACCTCATGGTACCTTCTCCAAAGTTGACCATATAATTGGTCACAAAAAAACCCTCAATAGATATAAGAAGATCAAAATAATCCCATGCCTACTATCAGATCACTATGGAGTAAGGGTGGTCTTCAATAGTAACAAAAACAACAGAAAGCCCACATACACATAGGAGCTGAAAAATGCAGTACTCAATGATACCTTGGTCAAAGAAGAAATGAAGAAAGAAATCAAAGACCTTTAAGAATTTAATGAAAATGAAGGCACATCATACCCTAATTTATGGGACAAAATGAAAGTAGTGCTAAGAGGAAAACTCATAGCCCTGAGTGCCTCCAAAAGAAATTCGAGAAAGCATACACTAGCAGTTTAATGGCACATCTGAAAGTCCTGGAACAAAAAGTAGCAAATACACCCAAGAGGAGTAGAAGGCAGGAAATCATCAAACTCAGGGCTGAAATCAATCAAGTAGAAACAAATAGAACCATACAAATAATCAACAATACTAGGAGTTGGTTCTTTGAGAAAATCAACAGCATAAACCCTTAACCAGAGTAACCACAGGGCACAGAGACAGTATTCAAATTAACACAATCAGAAATGAAAAGTGAGATATAACAGGAGAAACTGAGGAATTCAAAAAATCATCAGATCCTACTACAAAATTCTATAGTCAACAAAACTGGAAAATCTGGAGGAAATGGACAATTTCCTAGACAGATACAAAATACCAAAATTAAATCAGGATCAAATAGACCATCTAAACAGTCCCATAACCTCTAAAGAAATAGAAGTGCTCATTGAAAGTCTTCCAACAAAAAAAAAAAACAAAAAAAAAAAAAAAAAAAATAAAAAAAAAAAAAGCACAGGACCTGATGGTTTTAGAGCAAAATTCTATCAAACTTTGAAAGAAGACCTAACACCAATATTCTTCAAACTATTCCACAAAATAGAAACAGAAGTAAAACTACCCAACTCGTTCTATGAAGCCACAATTACCCTGATACCGAAACCACACAAAGATCCAGTAAAGAAAGAGAATTTCAGATCAATTTTTCTTATGAATATCAAGGCAAAAATACTCAATAAAAGTCTTGTCAACCGAATCCAAGAATAGACCAAATCAATCATTCACCAGGATCAAGTAGGCTTCATCTTAGGTATGCAAGGATGGTTCAATATAAGGAAATCCATCAACGAAATCCACTACATAAACAATCTCAAAGAAAAAAAGCCATATCGTCATTTCATTAGATGCTGAAAAAGCATTTGACAAAATTCAGCATCCTTTCAGGCTAAAAGTCCTGGAAACATCAGGAATTCAAGGCCCATATCAAAACAAAGTAAAAGCAATTACAGCAAACCGGTAGCCAATATCAGACTAAATGGAGAGTAACTTGAAGCAATCCCACTAAAATCAGGGACTAGACAAGGCTGCCCTCTCTCTCCATATCTTTTCAATATAGTACTTGAAGTTCTAGCTGGAGCAATTAGACAACATAAGGATCTACAAGGGATACAAATTGGAAAGAAAGAAGTCAAACTATCACTATTTGCAGATATGATAGCATATTTAAGTGACCCAAAGAACTCAACCAGAGAACTCCTACAGCTGATAAACAACTTCAGCAAAGTGGCTGGAAATAAAATCAACTCCAGCAAATCAGTAGCCTTCCTATACTCAAAAGTCAAGCAGGATGAGAAAGAAATTTGTGAAATGATACCCTTCAAAATAGCCACAAACAAAATAAAGTATCTTGGTGTGACTCTAACCAAGCAAGTGAAAGATCTGTATGACAAGAACTTCAAGTCTCTGAAGAAGGAAATCGTAGAAGACCTCAGAAGATGGGAAAATCGTCCATGCTCATGGATTAACAGGATTAATATAGTAAAAATGGCCATCTTGCCAAAAGTCATATAAAGATTCAATGCAATCCCCATCAAAATCCCAAAGCAATTCTTCATAAAGTTAGAAAGAACAATTCAAAAATTCGTCTGGAATAACAGAAAACCCAGGATAGCTAAAACTATACTCAAGAGTAAAAGAACTTCTGGGAGAATCATTATCTCTGACCTCAAGCCGTATTACCGAGCAATAGTGTTAAAAACTGCATGGTATTGGTACAGTGACAGGCATGTAGATCAATGGAATAGAACTGAAGACCTAGAAATGAATCCTCCCTTCTATGGTCACTTGATCTTTGATAAAGGAGCTAAAACCATCCAGTGGAAAAAAGATAGCCTTTTCTACAAATGGTGCTGGTTCAACTGGAGGTCAGCATGCAGAAGAATGCAAATTGATCCATTCTTATCTCCTTGTACTAAGGTCAACTCTGAGTGGGATCAAGGACCTTCAAATAAAACCAGACACACTGAAACCAATGGAAAAGAAACTGGGGAAGAGTCTTGAGCACATGGGCACAGGGCAAAATTTCTTGAACAGATCGCCAATATCTTATGCTCTAAGATCAAGAATTGACAAATGGGACCTCATAAAATTACAATGTTTCTGTAAGGCAAAGGACACTGTTAATAGGACAAAATGGAAGCCACCAAATTGGGAAAAGATCTTTACCAACCCTACATCCAACAAAGGGCAAATATCCAATATATACAAAGAACTCATAGTTAGACTCCAGAGAGCCAACTATTCCAATTAAATAATGGGGTATAGAACTAAACAAAGGATTTTCACCTGAAGAATATCGAATAGCTGAGAAGTACCTAAAGAAATTTCCAACAGCCTTAGTCATTAGGGAAAAGCAAATCAAAACAACCCTGAGATTTCACCCCACACCAGTCAGAATGGTTAAGATCAAAAACTCAGAAGGCAGCAGCTATTGCTGAAGGTGTGGAGAAAGAGGAACACTTATCCACTGCTGGTGGGATTGCAAGCTGGTACAACCACTCTGGAAATCAATCTGTCAGTTCCTCAGAAAACTGGGCATGATAATCCTGGAGGACCCTGTTATATCACTCCTGGGCATATACTCAGAGGACTCCCAGGCATGTAATAAGGACACATGCTCTACTATGTTCATAGCAGCCTTATTTATAATAGCTAGAAGCTGAAAAGTACCCAGATTTCCCTCAATGGAGAAATGGATACAGAAATTGTGCTATATTTACACAATGGAATACTAGTCAGCAATTAAAAACGATGAATTCATGAAATTCTTAGGGAAATGGTCAGAACTGGAAAATATCATCCTAAGTGAGGTAGCCCAATCACAAAAGAACACACATGGTATGCAGTCACTGATAAGTGGATATTAACCCATAAGTTCAGTATACCTAAGACACAATTCACATATCCATTGATTCCCAGGAAGAAGGAAGGAGAGGTCCCTGGTCCTGGAAAGACTGGATGCAGCAGCATAGGGGAATACCAGGACAGAGAAGCAGGATGGGGTTTAATGGGGAACAGGGGGTGAGAAGAAGGCTTATGGGACTTTCGGAGAGGGGTGAACCAGGAAAGGGGAAAACATTTGGAATGTAAATAAAGAATATAGAACAAAAATAGTTGCCTTGGTGATGGTATCTATTTATAACAGTAAAACTCCAGCTAAGACACTGCCACATTCACAATGCTTAGGATAATGAGGCAATGTATATGTACTTGCCCAAAGAATCAATAGGAGTGGTAAAGTGAAACCAACATCAAATTTAATGATTCTGCCTTTATGAAAGTACCGTAATAAATAAAAAATTAATCAAATTTAACAATAATAGAGGCAGACTGAAAATGTTGCATCTGTGCAGACCTTCTCTTCTCTTTGTGTTTTCCCAGCCCCAATCCTCCAGTCTCTTCCCTAGCACTGTAATGGATTTCCAGATGTAGCAGAATGGGAACAGAATAATTTCCATGTCTCCTGGTGATCCCAAAAACCACTGCCTCCACTCTCTCTTCCCTTACTCAGTTGTATACCACCTCGCAACTCCAATAGCCACCTTCTGCTAAACCATAGGGCATGCCTTTCAGAAGACAAGGCTACCTTCAGATCTTCTTCTATCTCCTTCTCAACCTTCATAATGCTGCAACATTTAGTACAGGTCCTCATGTTGTGGTGACTCTCAACCATCAAATTATTTTTGTTGTTATTTTATAACTGAAATTTTGCTACTGTTATGAATCATAATATAAATATCTGATATACAGGCTATCTGATGTAAAAGGATTGTGTGACCTCCAAAGAGGTTGCTACCCACAGCTTGAAAACTACTGCCTTAAAGAAATTAAAGGAAACACAGTGTAAAAAAATAAATAAAACCATTCAAAAATTTGAAATTAACTTATAATATTTTTGGGGAAGGGGAGAACCAGGAAAGGGGACAACATTTGAAATGCAAATAAAGAATATATCCAATAAAAACAATAATAATAATAAAAATTTAAAATTGGGAATAGGAAAATGAAAACAGGATCCTTTCTTCTCTTATACCCAAGAAACTCATTTCAACATCAAGAATAGACATTATCTTGGGGTAAAGGTTTGGGAAAAAAGTATTCTAGGCAAAAGGACCTAACAAACTAATATCTAACAAAATAGACTTCAAATTAAAACTAATCAAAAGAACTAAGGTAAGACACTACATAGACACCAAAGGAAAAATCCACCAAGATGACACTTCATTACTTAACCTCTATGCCTTAAACACAACGGAACCAAATTTGTTAAAAATGACAACAAACAAACAAACAAACAGAAAACACTAACATAGAATAAATCCCATACTGACCCTCACACACAGATAAAGGGATACTTTAATACCCAACTCTCACCACTGGAGAGAAAAATTAAACAGAGACATACTATAGCTAAAACATTATAAACCAAATGAACCTAACAGATATTTGCAAAGCAATTCAACCAAATACAAAAAAATACCTTCTCCTCTGCACCTATTAGAACAGTTTCCAAAATAGCCTACATAGTTGGATACAAAATACATTTCAGCAGAAACTTGAAACAACAAATCAACTAAAACCCAGAAGGCTTACAAACTCATGGAACCTGAAAAAATCTCTATTTAGTAAAGACAGAAATTAAGAGAGAAATTAAAAATTCACTAGATTGAACATATCTAAACTTATGAGACACAATAAAAGTGGTGCTACAAGGAAAGTACATAGCACTAAATGACTACATAAAAAAAGTTGAAGAGACTTCATATTAGCAACAAAATAGCACACCTGAAAGCATAGAAAAAAGACAAAAAAATCATATCCAAGAGGAGGAGACTGTAAAAAGTAATCAAACTGAGGACTGAAATAAAACAGAAACAAAAAGAAAAGGCGAGCAAGCAAATAAAACCAAAAAGAACAGAGTAGTTCATTTAGAAAATCAACAACGTAGACAAACCTTTATCCAAACTAACTAAAATACACACAAAGAAGATACCCAAATTAACAAAACTGGAAATGAAAGAGGAAGTAAACAACAGACACCAAGGAAATCACCAGAGCCATAAGGACAATTAAAAAATCTCTGCCCTAGAAAATTGTAAAATCTAAAAGAAATGGATAGCTTTCTTAATATGTAACCCTTGTTAAAGTTAAATCAAGATCAGATAAACAATTTAAATAGAATTAAAACTCATATTGAAATAAAAGCAGTCATTAAAACTCTCTCAACAAACAACAAAAAGCCAAGGACCAGGTGGTTTTAGCACAGAATTATACCAGAGTACCAAAAAAAGTTAATTTGAATATTCCAGACTCTAATGCACAAAATAGAAACAGAAGCAACATTTTACAATGCATTTTATGCGGCCACAGTCACCCTGTAATAAAATAGCATAAAGACTCAACACAAAAGAGAATTACATACCACTTTACATTACAAACATTGATGCAAATATATTCAACAGAATAATTGCAAACTGAATTTAAGAAAACATAAAAAAGACCATTCACCATGACCAGGTAGACTTTAGTCAAGAAATGCGGGGATAGTTCAATATATGCAAGTCAATAAATATAATCCATCATACAAACTGAAAGAAAATGCAACACTATTTGATTTTGTACTTTGATATTAAAATTTCTATGACAAAATCCATTACCTTTTCATGAAAAACTAGAAAGATTAAAGTTACCAGGGAGTAACATAAACATAACAGTCAATTTAAAGCAACACTATTATAGCCAACATCTACTTAGATGGAGGGTAACTCAAAGTAATTATAATAAAATCAGGTGAGGTGTCAGTAAAATCCACCAGATAATATTGTCCACTCTCTCCATATCTATTCAATATAGGACTTGAAGTTTTAGTTAGAATAATAACACAAATTGGAAAGGAAAAAGTCAAAATCTGATTACTTGCAGATGATATGATAATATACTCAGTAACCCTAAAAGTTTGAACTCATATGGCTGATAAATACTTTCAATGACCTGACAGATACAGATTGACTCAAAAAATCAGTAGCCCTCCTACAAACAAACAACAAATGGAATGAGAAAGAAATCAGAGAAGGAAACAACAGCTTTCACATTATCCTCAAATAAAATAAAATATCCTGGGATAACTCTAAGCAAGTCAAAGACTTATATGACAAGAACTTCAAGCCTTTGAAGAAAGATTATGGAGAAGATATCTTCTAATATCTGTCCACCTTCTTTATTCAAATATATTCATAAGTCCATGTGGATCAAAGACCTCAACATAAAGTCAAATATACTGAACCTGATAGATAAGAAAGTAGGAAATAGCCTTGAACACATTGGCACAGGAGTTAACTTTCTGGAAATCCATAGTTCAGGCACTAAAATGAAAAATTAATAAATGGGACATCATTAAACTGAAAAGCTTCTGTAAGGCTACTCTCACTCAGAGAAAAGTGGCAGCCTCCAGAATTGGAAATTGCTTTTTTTTACCAACTTCACATCAAACAGAGGACTAATATCCAGAATATATAAATAACTCAAGAAACAAGATATAAAAACCCAAATAATACCATTAAAAATGAGGAACATATCTAAGTAGAGAGTTCTCAATACAGGAATCTCAAGTGGCTGAGAAACACTTAAATGTTCAACATTCTTAGCAATAAGAGAAATGGAAATCAAAACTACTTTGAGATTCCATGTTACACTTGTCAGAATGTACAAGATCAATAATAACACAAATGACAGCTAATGCTTGTAAGGATGTGAAGCAAGGGGAGCATTCTTCCACTGTTGATGGAACTGAAAACTTTGTACATCCACTATGGAAATCAACATGGCAGTTCCTCAGAAAGTTGGTAATAATCAATCTCTTGGGCATATACACAAATGACCTTTGATTAAACTCAAGGATACTTGTTCTATCATATTTAATGCAGCTTCATTTATAATAGCCAGAAACTAGAAACAAACTAGATGACTACCAACAGAATGGATAAAGGAATTGTGTTATATTCACAGAATGGAGTATTACTCAGTTGTTATTAAAAAAAAAATGACATCATGAAATTTGCAGGCAAATGGGTGTAACTAGAAAAAAATCATCTTGAATGAGGTAACCCAGACCCAAAAAACATGAATACACTATGTATTAACTTAAAAGTTGATTTTAGCCATTGACTAAATGATAACCAAGCTATAATGCATAGATCCATAGGTCCAATACTTAAGATCTTAGGTAAAGAGGAGAAGTCTAAGGAGGACACAGGGATCTCCCTTTGAGGGATGGGTGGGAATAGGTGCAGGGGATATGTTGGGAGAGAGATGAGGCAGAGGAACATAGTGTGGGTAGTGGTGTCTGCAATTGGTAGGGACATTTCTAGGGAGGTATGGAAAACTAGTGTAGTGGAAATTTTCTGGAATCTATGAAGGTGACCTAATGAGGAGTCCTAGTAATGGGGAACAAGGAGTCTCAAATGGCCATTTCTTGTAGCCAGGCAACACTTCCAGTGGAAGGACTATGATGCATCAAATTATGTTGTTGGCCAAGGGTTCCCATGAAAATCCCTTAACAACCCCGGCTGATGCTAAGACAAATGATTCCTCTCTTAAAAACTGACAGCAGAAGCCCCATTGCCATGGACAATTTCCACACAACTCACTGGGTTCAGACAAGTCAAGCTGGCACTTCCATGGAGCCTTCACCCCAACATTCTAGTCTTTTTGGTGCATGAAGGTACTTTGGTGGTTACTGGAAGAGAAACATGGACACCAACCCAGATACAAAACATGTCTATCCTGTCTGCAAAATACGCTAGGGCAATGGTGACACAAAGCTTGTCAGAGTAGCAAACCAATGTCTGATTTGACATAGTACCCACTCTAGGAGAAGGAGCCCATGCCTGACACTTCTTGGGTAACTAAGAACAAGAGACTAGATAGCTCAGATACTTAATGTAAACAAAATACTACTAGTTTAAAAGTAAGAAAAAGACAGAGACAGAGACAGAGAGACAGGGACAGAGAGCGTGACGTAGAGGAGAAAAGAAGACAAATATGGTATAGCTACCACATTTCAGGGGGCCTTAGCCTTAGAGGTCAGTTTTTAAAATGAATATGAATCTATTGTTCTTTTATCTGCAGTACATATCCATTATTCACCTGTATACTTATTAGCTTGAATTTTATAATATCTATGTTTTGTGTACACTTGAGTTCTTTCATGTGTCCATGTTCCTTATACCTTTTGCCTTTAAGAATCAGGGGTTAGAGGGTTTCTGATTTGCTTAGTTAAACTTCAGATCATTTCTTATTTGCATTTAACCACTCAATGGAGACAATTCTACAGCAGCAGTGTAAAGGTGCACAACAGAATCAAGAGGAGCTTTCAGGAGGTGCTGTTGAATCTCCCGTTTCCCCTACAGTGCCTTCAAGAGGAAGGTTGTTGGTTGCTTGAATGTCCTTGGGAATGCTATAATAAAAACTATTTGCTTCTATGCTTGTGTAATTATCCCCTAAGTCACAGAGGGAGTGTATCCAGCATAGTAATAAGAACACAATCCAATCACAACTGACAGTGAAATATGCCTAAAATTATCAAAATAATATGGGGTAATTGAGGACAGTTTCTCTTTATTTTTCTCTTAGAAAGTATTTATTAACATTGATATAAGCTAAATGTTGTACTAAAGAAAAATTCAAAATAAAATAAACCCTGAGAGATTTGCAAATCAGTGAAGCCAAGAGAAGAGAAATTGTTAATTTTGTTGTAGCAATTGAAGTCTGATTTATGTGAAGAGCATAAAGAAAGGAACAAAATCAATAATTGTGCTCTAGGTCACTGACATATGCATGGAACAGTGACTCCTGATGTGTTAAGATGATCTTAAAGAGATGACACCTATCCCAGACTGAGAAAAAGGACTTAGGGTTATCTATGTAAGGGAGAACAGCAAATGTGGTGAATGAAATTATAATTAATAAACATAGTAATTTAAAAAAACACCCAAAATCCAGTATCCTTTTATCCTGTACAGTGGTAGGGTACTAAATAGTGTACAACAGCCTGGAGAGAGGAAAGACCAGCTCTACATTGACTTCCTGTCTAACAGAAGTGGTGGCTATGCTGCAGTGGGTATCCTAATGGAGAGTTTGTAGGTTTTCTCTCCAATCAGCCACATCAGGAAGCTTTTGCAGGAGTTGTAGGGTTAGAATTGAATAGTTATGGATCCTCACTAGGATAAGTGCAGAACAATATTCTAGGAAAGGCAAACCCTTCCCTAACTCACTTTTGCTGTTGTTTGCTTAAATGTAAGGGTGCAGTTTAGGTATTCACACATGATGTCCACCAATGGAGACCAGTCTCAAGAAGAGAGCTACAGTATTACCTCAGTCTCCTTTCAGTTGGTATTTTCTAAAAGTCTGGTGGCTATAGGAAAGTTTCATGTGCTTACTTCACTAGAGAAATAACCTGTTTGCCTTTTCTTTTTTTGTGTTTGTGAGTTGCTGAACCCAAATGTTTTAATACTGATTATGCATGAAAACATCTGTAAGTCTCACTTTTCAAAGTTCTCATCATTTTTTTTCAATGTTGAGAGGTTTTACTTCTACAAAGTTTTCACCATATGATCCTCAGAATTCCACTGCTTTTCCAAAATAAAGGAGCAACTCCCCAGTAGGTTATCTTAATTCTTCCAAGTGTTTCCTTTTTCCATATTCTGTTCTCTCTCATGGAATCAACCTTGAGCTGACTGTGTAACATCTTTCAGTCTTGTTATCTATGAAACTGGAATATGACAATTGCCTGTAGGACTCATGTAAGAGTAAATGAATTAAGTCATGACCTGTGTCACTATCCTAATCTATGAAGCTTTTCCTTCAGTTAAGAACTGGCTCAAATGTCAGGAACTTTGCTCAGGAGTTTTGGATTATTTTGCCCCATCTTAGGACCCCCTCATTCACAATGCCCTGCTCCATGACTCGGGTTAGTGATCCTAATGTGCTCCCTTTTTACAGCTGAAAAGTCTACAGCATTCTCTGCTACTTAATTCAGGGAGAACTCTAGTCATCCTGTCTTATTTTTCAACTCTTTAAAAATTGGAAATACCCAGCCCTTTAATAATTTGTCAATATTTTACTTTTGAAAGACTTTTATCATTGATATTTCCTTTAAAACTTATTTTATGAATACAGGTACTTTTTCTAAATGTATGTCTATGCATTATGTGTATGACTGGTTCCTGTGGGTGCTGTGAATTGAACCTGAGTTCTCTAGAAGAGGAGTCAATGACATCAATTGCTGAGCCTTTTCTTCAGCAGCCTGTAGTTGTTATTTCAATGAATAAATGGCTGCTTGGGAAAGAAAATGTGATTTCTAAGATTTTTTTTTATTAAACATAAATAGTTTATAAAAGAAGTTGATGAACTTATGAAATTTGTAAAGAGAACAAATCTGTAGCAAAAATGAAATTGAAAGTCATAAATCATTGCTGACTCTGACTGTCTAAAAGACAAAGCCATAGGAAGACTAAAGTTCTTGGAATTGCATTAGTTGACAACTACTAAATTGAAAAATTTAATGAGACAAAATTAAAATACATCTCAGAATATTATACTTGCTTGCTGGGTGCATCCTTGTGAAATAAAAAAGCAGAAAATTTTAGCATTGTAAAGTTTCTTAAAGATACAATGGTCGGTACAAAACTGAAATTTCTGGAAAAGCAGTAATGCTTTGTGGACAGCATCTCTTATAAAAATAGAACATTAGAGGTCCTACCAGCTTCTAAATTCTCATGGTATTGGTATTTTCAGGTGGTGGTATGTGAGGAATAAATGTCTGATAAAGCTATGTCAGTGGGACAATACAATGAACAATAGTCTTTATGAAAGAAAAGGAAAAATCTAATCCACCTAGCTATTTTGTGCTCTGAATTGGATAAAAGGCATTTAATACATTCCACATAGATATTAGCACCATGAACTATGACTTTCTATTTTCCAAAACTATATAACTAATATATAGCTAATTCAAACAAAACCTTTATCTTTATAAGTAACACAGTTTGCATATTTTGTTACAGCAACAGAATGGACTAAACAACAAAAGTAACAAAAATAATAACAATGATTAGAATTTTCTTGTTCACTTTTGTATCAGTTTTTTATAGACTATATATGATCCATTTATTTCCTATCTAGAGGACTGTGAAAGGACAGAGATATAGCTCAGGGTCAGAGCACTAACCTAGCATGAAGGAATATCTGAGTCTGAGCACTAATTCTCCCATCTCTCATTCTCTCTCTCTCTCTCTCTCTCTCTCTCTCTCTCTCTCTCTCTCTCTCTCTCTCTCTGTCACATACACGCGCACACACACACACAGATATACACACTAAGACACACACAGACTAACAAATATATAAACAGACATACACATAGATAGACATATACACAGGGAGATATTCAAAAAGCTAATCTTATAATATAGCTCTTTTATTCTAATTTCATAATAATAATAATATCAATGCTAAAAGGAGTTAAATAATATGCTCAAGAGTAGCATATGATCTTTTCTCCATTTAGGTTATCAAACAAAATTCAGAAAATCAGTTGAATTTGAGGGTATTATAAATAAGAAGCAAATGCTATGGTATAAGTATGTTTCATGGGATAAATAAAATATGATTCTTTCAGAAACCTCTTCATTATTATTCTGAAATGCAAATTTAACTATGTGGTCTGCATATAATTGCTGCATCTGAAGATCCTATGTCTCCACCAGTCCACAAATATTTGCCCCAGACCATTAGGTTAATCTCATCTATAGAAGCAGTTTCCAATTTACTCAATTGAAAACTGCACAGAGCCAAGATCCTCCTGCGTCAGCCTTTGTTCCTGCTCCCCACATTCTGAGGTGCTAAGTGTGGCAATGGTGTGGAACTGAGTGGATGTGCCTGGAAGTCACATGGCTCATGGAGGTCACATGGCTGATGGTGGTTGAGGGGAGAGGATGAGGTATCAGTCAGAGAAATGATTGACAGGTCATACATGGCTTTGTGATATTGGTAAGTACTTGCTTTTACTCTGAGGCAGGAGGTTATTGGTGGTGTTTAAGTGGATCCCTCTGGCCTGCCTTCAGCTTTACAACCCCAAAGGCAGCTTCTCAGAGAACGATCTGAAGAAAGCAGAAGTAGTATCATGAATAGGAGAAAAAGCCTGGACACTGGGGCAGTAACTCATCTTACGTTTCTTAATTGTAATATTCCATCAAATCAGGGGTCTGAATGTTTCCAACACGAACTTAAGGCAGGGACATGATTCTCCTAGCTTTAGTATAGAATGAGGTATGACTTCTTGGATACAGTGAGTCTGAAAGGGGCCAGGCACCATCTGATTTCTTTGGATGCTTTCTTTCTTTTTTATTTATTTATTTTTTTTGGAGGAGGCAGGAATTATGTTAGCTGAGAGCAACATCCTTCACAGAAAGCAGTGCTGAGGATTTTAACAAGGCTGCATTATCAAGAGCAAAGCAGGTAGTGGGAAGATAAGAGAAGCATTTAATCATACTTGAGCCTGACTGAGTCACTTCTCAACTACCAGAACTGTCTAGGGGAGACTCTGAGGGGGAGGAATGCACTACAGCTGTGGAAAGGCTGGTATACAGCCACTCCTTTTACTATAAATGTGCTGTGAAAAAGATACTATGACAAGTTCAGTCCGGCTTGGTAACAATGAGGTTACCGAAAGTAAAAGAAGCTAAAGAAGATAATAAAATGACAACATAAAGAAGACACAAACATTTACCACAAAGACTTAACTAATTTCTAATTGCATCTTTGTAACAGTATCTCAAGACATTTCATTGCTTCCTCAGAGCAAGCCTTGATCACATGTGTAATTGTCAACCCTGATTTACAGACAAAAGTACTGAGTCTTGTGATACTGAGGTCTCAGATAAGCAACTTCTAGAGTTACTGGGGTGTGAACTTATTTGACCAAACACTGCAGAGAGAGGTCTGGGTTATGAATATGCTACCTAATGCCAGGGGAGAAAATTTTCTAATGGGCTACACAAAGTTCTTTAGCTGAAATTAAAACTATTCAAATTGTTAACATCAGGCAGATAGCCAGAAGCTGTTTACAGCTGGCTCCTGAACCCAGCAACAATGTCATCTCTAGGTGACTGGCTTGCTTGTTGCCATAGCACCCATCACACACCCCTCTGCTTATGTGTTTCCTGTGCCATGGCTCTTCTCCCACATAGCTTTCTCTCTTCTTCACTTCTTTCCCCTCACACATCCGTCAGAAGTGCCACTGTTTTTTTTTGTTTTTTTTTTATTTTTATGTTTTTTTATTGGATATTTTCTTTATTTACATTTCAAGTTATGTTCCCTTTCCCAATTTCCCCCCTCCCGGGGACCGGACACCCTATCCCCTCCCCCTCCCCCTGCTTCTATGAGGGTGTTCCTCCACCTCCCCACCCCACTCCTACCTCCCCACCCTTGATTCTCCTATACCTGGTCATCTATGGAGCCTCCATAGGACCAAGGACCTCTCCTCCCATTGATGCCTGACAAGGCAATCCTCTGCTACATATACAGCTGGAGCCATGTGTACCCCTTGGTTGATGGCTTAGTCCCTGGGAGTTCTGGGGGTTCTGATTGGTTGACATTTGTTGTTCTTCCTGTGAAGTTACAAATCCCTTCAGTTCTTTCAGTCCTTTCTCTAACTCCTCCATTGCTCGAAATCTACAGCCAAGCCCTCTACTTCTTCCCCCACCTAGCCTAAACCAGAATCTCTCCTTTCTTTAAGGTAAGTTGCTGGGGTAGATGGACTAAACAGAGTGCACATGCCATTCTTGTTAAATGAACTTTCTCAAATAAAAAAAGAGACTGGGATCTTATACTGCCAATTCTGCCGCCTTTATTAAAGAATTTCAGTATATGGCTCATTCTTATAGCTTGACTTTCTGTGATGTGAATATGATTCTCAGCAACAATTTACTTCCTGATAAGCACACAAGAGCTTGGAAACAGCCTAGAATACATGCAGATAAGATTCCCCAGACAGACTCAGCATATCTGATCAGATCTGAGACAGTGCCCAACCAGGATTCCCAATGGAATTATAATTCCCCAGGTGATATTTTAGCCAGAGATCAAGACATAACCTGCCTCCTGTTTGGTCTCCTCAGAGCTGCCTTAAAACAAGTTAATTGTGAAAAATTCCAAGTGGTTATTCAGGATAAACAAGAAACCCTGTGTCAGTATATTAGAGTGTCTTACAGAGGCCCAATTATAATATACTAATTTAGACCCTGAAAATTCAGAAGGTAGACAAGTCTTGATGACTTACTTCTTTTCCCAGAGCTACACTAACATTAAGGCCAAACTTGGACATTGGGAGAGGAGGCTCCTAACTCTACCAGGAGAAGTCTTGGCACTGACCTTTAAAGCAAAACATCAGAGAGATGAAAAGGCCTGCAGACAAAAATAACATATTCTGGAAAAGGCTGCACTACCAGCTCTAGCACCTGTCCAGGCTTCCTGGCCTTCTAGCACATGAGAACCACCAGGTCCCTGCTATAAATGTGGTCAACAAGGTCATTTGGCGAAGACTTGCACTAACCCCTGCAAGCCACCAAGGCCATGCACAAAGAACCATTAGGAGGGACATTGGGTAGCCCAATCACAAAAAAACACACATAGTATGCAGTCACTGATAAGGGGATATTAACCCAGAATCTCAGAATACCCTAGACACAATTCGCATATCAATAGATTTCCAAGAAGATGAAAGGAGAGACCCCTGGTCCTGGAAAGACTGGATGTAGGGGAATGCCAGGACAGAGAAGCGAGAGGGGGTTGAATCGGGAAAAGAGGGAGGGAAGGGGGTTTATGGGACTTTCGGGGAGGGAGGAAACTGGAAAGGGGAAATGATTTTGAATGTAAATAAAAAAAACTTAGAAAAAAAAAGGAGGGACATTGGGCGGTCGATTGCCCTTATGCAGCTCAGAAGAGAGAAACGTCACTGCCAGGTAACCCTTTAGCTTATCTCCTAGGCTTGACTATGGACAACTGAAGGAGCTTGAGCTCCCTTGACCTGACCCTTTCCATCACCAGCAGGGAGCCCCAGGTATTTATCATGGTATCTGTGTGACCCATCTCCTTCCTCTTGGACACTGGGGCCACTTACTCTGTCCTGGCAGAGTTTTGGGGACCCACCTCTCCTTTTTCTTCTGTTGTCTGGATAGGACAACAATACTTTCTTCACCAAACCCCTCCACTTAGTTGCATTTTTAGGGGTGTTCCTCTCACTCATTCCTTTTTGTTAGTGCCAATGTGCCCTGTCTCCTTAATGGGAAGGGATCTTCTAGCTAAGTTGGGAGCCTCTCTTTCTTTTGTTCCCCACACTTGCCTAAACCAAAGCTTGCCAGCAGCCCTCCTCCTCCTCGTCCTCCTCATCCTCATCCTCCTCATCCTCCTCCTCCTCCTAGCCACCCAATCTACTAACTCTAAGATGTTGTTTCCCTTGCCAGCCTCCCAGGTAGACATCCAAGTCTGGAACATCCAGAACTCCTCTGTTGCTAAACATCATTCTCCTGTTGTCATCCAATTGCAGTACCCTACCAGGTACATCTCCCAAGCTCAATATCCTCTTTCTCTTCTGAGCCTCAGGGTACTTAAGCCTATCATCTCCGATCTCTCAAATAAAAATCTCCTCCATTCTACCTCTTCCTCCTTAACACCCCTATACTAGCAGTTAAGAAACCTAATGGAAACTATCATCTGGTTCAAGATCTCAGGCTTGATAATTCTGCAGTGGTTCCTCTCCATCCTGTTGTGGTTAATCCTTATATACTTCTTTCTACTATCCCCTTGGGAACTTCTTGGTTTTCAGTCCTAGATCTCAAGGATTCATCCTTCTCTATCCCTCTAGATGCCCAGTAACAGAGCATCTTTGTTTTTACCTGGACTGACCCTGACACCTAATTTTTACCCAATTCACTTTGATTGTTCTACCTCAGAGTTTCTGGGACAGCCCACACCTATTTGGTCAGGCCCTGAGTTCTGACTTACTTTCTCTGTCTCTCCCTAAATATAAGATTGTCCATTATGTAGGTAACATTCTTCTCTGTAGTTCCTCTCTAGGAAATTAGCCAAGTTGACACCTATGCTGTTCTAAATTTCCTGTCTAGTCAAAGCTACAGATTCTCACCTTCTAAAGTCCAACTGTCCACTCCTCAGGTCACCTATTTGGGACTAACAGTTGCCCCAACCCCACAGGGCTATTACCTTAGATAGAAAGAATCTAATTCTGTTTCTAACAGCTCCTTCTACAAAGAAAGAGATTTTATCATTCCTAGGAATGGCCAGTTTTTTGTGTTCCTGGGTTCTTTCCTTTTCCCTCCTTTCCTGTCCATCATATGAAGCAGCATTAGGCCGCACCCATTAACCTCTTCGCAAATCTGTTACCAAGCTTTTTCAAAGGCTCCAACTGGCTCTCCTTAAGGCCCTGATCTTATACTTTCCTGACCTGACTCATCCTTTCTCCCTCCATGTAACCAAAAAAGAGGGAGTTGCCCTTAGAGTCCTTGTCCACCAACTGGAACCCTTTGGGTCCTAACTGGGTCCTAACACCAACTGGGACCTAACCTTTGGGTTTCCTATAACAATTTTATAACCATTTTCTCTTCTCATAACCTGTCACAACTCCTAACTTACAATGGCTTACAAACTCTATCTCCATCCAGGGTTCTTTCAATTCACATTGCACTGATAGAAGACTCTGTACTTGCTTTCCAGTAATGCCCACCTCTTAATATTACCAATCATTTTTATTGACCAAATACTAACCACTCCCTATCTCACTCCTGCACTGAAACTTTAGAGGAACTATTACCTCATCCTTCACACATACAGGAGGGCACATTGTCTCAAGTCATCTATACCTGGCATACAGATGGTAGCACCTTTCTATATGAAGGGTCCAGAAGGGCTGCCTATGCTATAGTGTCAGACACAGAGATGGTTGAGGCACAGTCCCTTCCTGTTCATACCACCAATCAACAGGCTGAACTAATAGCCCTTACCTGTGACTTTCAACTGACACAGGGACAATCCCTAAACATCTATGCAGACTCCAAACATACTTTCCATGTGCTACTGTCCCATGCCACTATCTGAAAGGAACACAGGTTACTTGTGACAAAAGGAGGATCAGTAACTAATACAAACCCAATTAAGGCTATGTTAAAGGCCTCCCATCTCCCCACAGCTATTGGAATTGTCCACTGCAGATCCACTAGATAGATGTCTCTTTTGTCTCCAATGGAAGCAACTGAGTAGATGAAGCAGCTAGAGCTGTGAACCTTAATGGCCTAAACATATCTCACCCTCCCCAGGACATTCTTACACCATTACCCACGTCACCTCTCTCACCCCCTGTCACAATTCAAACTCTGTCCTAACTTCACCAGTTCTTTCATGCTAATAGCCAAGCATTGTCTTTTTTTTTTTTTTAAATCCCACCTATAGCCTCAGGACTTGTACTTCTTAAAATCTATCAGTGCCTCTTGCAAAATCTCTCAGATGTCAGACTCCAACTCAAGGTATTGTAGTACTACTTTTCCTACCCATCAGGATAGAGGTTCCCTTCCTGGAACTGAGTAGCAACTTGACTTTACCCACATGCTTATTGTCAAACATGCTATGTACTTCTGGGTCTTGGTGGACACATTCTCTGAGTGGGTGGGGGCATTTCCCACAACTAACAAAAAGGTTCAGACAGTCTCTGATCTCATCCAAGAGATTATTCTGCAATTCAGTGTTTCAGACTCCCTCAAGTCAGATAATGATCCTTAATTCACTTCCCAAGTTTCTCAAACTCTATCTAAAGTCCTAGACATCCCCTGGAATTTTCATATTCCCTATCACCCCCAGTCTTCAGTAAAGTGGAGAGAACTAACCACTCTTTAAAAACCACTCTTGTCAAACTGTCACCAGGAACTTCACCTTGATTGGGTCAAACTCCTACCTCTGGCTCTTTTCAGGCTATGAGCTCTACCCAGGCAACCACTCCTCATCTCACACTTTGAACTCATGTATGGACATCTGGTCCTACCTCCTGGACTTTCACCTAAATGCTCATCTCTCCCGATCACCTACTTACCTCATTACTTTGCCATCTCTGCTCTCTCCCATGGAACTTTGCTGACTACTGTTTACTAAGGCACCACAGTGTCCCCTACCCACTACCTATCAATACTGGAGATCAAGTTCTTCTCTTCCCTCCAGATTATCTGTCCTCCCCTCTCTCTCCTAAATGGCAGGGCCCCTTCAAGGTAATTCTCATGACTCCTACAGCTGTTAAACTTGAGGGACTCTCATTGGTCCACCTGTCTCACCTCAAACATTTCACTCATCCACCTCAAAATGACTCTTCCTACACATTGACCCCAACAGGACCTTGCTCTTTTAAGCTTCAGAAGATATGGAGATCAACCACCTTGTCCCCAGTCCCAGAAAAATGATATTCCACTCAGGCAGCTGCTCTCAACCCCACTGTATTAGACATGGGCGTCTCATTCTACTCCTGCTTTTTGTTTTCAATCAGGGTAGCCCTTACATCTGGAGATTCGAGGTCCAAGAAACCCCATTGATAGCAAAGTCTTTCCAGAAAACTGCTCCATAACTGGATGCCAGGAGCCGACCCAGATTGCTGTCCTCCCCACATCCACCATTCCATTTGAATATTTTGACCTCTTTGTTTGCTTCCTCTTTGATCAGATGAAAGATGATTGTAAAAATAGTCAAACGAGTATTGGTATGGTTTTTCCAGATACATATGTTAGAATTATAGACTAATCTGTTCTTTTATCAACAACACAAGACCCTCTTCTTCTATATTCAACACTCATGGAATACCAGGTGGGGAACAGGCATTGGTGGTAAGCTCTATTGTAAAAACTAATCTGACTTCCCAGTAAGTATTATTCTCATCCAGAGAAAATAAATCCCAATTTCTGAAACTGCAGATATTAGAAAAATAGGAGAAGTAATCAAACACTCTTCCGAGGTCCTTACTTCCTTGACTCCTCTCCCCCTTATAAATGGTACTGTCATTTCATTTTCTGCTTCAGACCCTGACCTCAGCCAACCAACTCCTTAATGTTACCCAACCTGGTCACCTTAAAGATTGCTGCCTATGTTTCTCCAAGAAGAATGCTGCTTCTATGTCAATGAATCTAGCATAGTTAGACACAAAATCCAGCAGCTACAATCAGACATCCAGAAATTCAGGGTACAACTTAAGGCTTCTCATTTCTGGATTTCCAAAAACCCTATATGGAAATGGATATTGCTCTTCTTAAATCCTCTTCTCATTTTCCTGGCTTTCCTCTTTTCCCCCACCTCAATAACCTTGTCTCCATATTCCTCCAGAGACAAATTAAAAAACTTTCTACCCAAACATTTAATTACACCCCACTTTGTTTTTTTTTTTTTTTTAAAGATAGAGACCTTCAGTGAGCCTGAAGATCCCTCTCTTGGGCTATATTAGCAAGCCAGTTAGCTGAGACCTGTCTCAATGATTCAGCACTGTGGTTGCAGCCTCACGCCATCATGTTTTGCTTTTATGTGGGTCCTGTAGCAATCACTTTATCTACTGAACCATTTCCATAGCCTCTTTATTTTCCTATTTTTATTTAATTTTAGATTTCAGCTCATCAACTAATGCTACCAGAGTTAGGATGGGTTTTCACTCCTTGGAAAACATTTCATAGATTGACACACAGGTATTTATGAATCCTATCAAGTTGACAGGAAAAATTAACCATCATGAGTCCTCCCTTTGTTAACTCATCAACTCAACACCCAAACAGACCACTTTTTTACTCTTATAGGCTCATTTAGCACAGCCAGAGTGCTAGCTCAGTCAGTCAGTGTATTTTTGTTTTTGTTGGTTTTTTTGTTTTTGTTTTGTTTGTTTTTTAATCAAATTCCCAGCCATAAGTCATTTCTGTAAGGAAGACATATTTAACTGACTGGCAAGACATAACATATCTTGGCTTTTTCTCCTATTCATGACACAATTCAAACTATGAGATGACTTTCCTTACTTTTCAGTCTCTAACCTAAGGAGAACAGGAACTATATAGCATAGGATAAACTGACAGAATTCAAGGTAAGGGTCTCTGGATGTCCAGCTGAAACAAAAAAGTAACTCTATTATTACATAAGTTAAGGAACCGCTTTCTTACTTCCCTGTGATTTGTAATTCTAATAGATTCATTTTTCTTTAGCTAGCATTTTAATTTAAATGATAACAAAAGAAACAAAAGTAAGGAGAATATCCAGGTGAAGAATTTCACCATGATAAAAAAATGAAGAAGAAGAAGTTTCAAAAGAGGAGATATCTCCTAGCTTGCTACAAACAAAGACCAAAAATATTGATCAGAATGCTCTGTGCTTTTCATTTTTCAGTGATATTTGTCACAATGCTTACTTCTAGTGCTTTTCAACTGCAGGATTATATTGTGGTTGGATCTTTCCCAATATGCACAGGAATTCAATAGCTGGAAGACTCAGGTTTCTTATTGCTTAGTTGAATGCTTTGTTAAATTCTGGAAGATGAATTACAACATAGTACTCAGAATGTATGCCTAAATACCACATGCTCAGCTAGGTAATTCTGTAATTCTTACTGCCTCAATTAGGTTGCTTGTAGACACCAAAGGTAAAAGTCATTACAAATAGAATTTAAATGAACTCAAATTCTCCTTAATCCATTCAAATGTCTTTGCTCAGCAATAATATCTCTAGAACACTGATGGTTTTGCTTTTTGGGTTCAACACTTGGCCTGATGCAAGTACTGATGCCTGAGCTGCTTCTCAGAGAGACTCAGCCAGCACTGTTTGCAACTATACGGTAGTAAATATAAACTGGCCAAGAAAATTTTGCACTTGGGAAGAGTTTGTTTGTCTTTGTGAATTAGCAAAAGGCTAAGTGCTTTTTTCTAGCTACTTTTACTTGTGATTTTATTAATTTCTGTAAGAACAATATAAGTTTGATGGAAGTAAAGAATGAAAATGGAAGCACTTGAACAGGAAACACCTTATTTGTGAATTTATCTATCCTGTAACATAAAACACATAAGAATCTGCATTTTCTTGTTTGAATGTGTATGTCTGTGGTGAATGTAGATGTGAGTCCATGCATGTAATAGATGCTACAGGGGAACATTCAATGCCCTTTGTTAACATTCTCTATCTTATTCTCTTCAGAAAGATAATCTTACTGAGTATCAAGGCTGACACCAGTAAGCACCACCAAGTGCCTATGTCTGTCTTGAACCCTAGGGTTACAGACACACACAACCATGTCTGCTTTGACATGAGTTCTTTTTTTTTTTCTGTATTTTTTTTCCTGAGCCCATTTTATTTTACTTTTTTAAAGTTTTTCTTTTATTTACATTCAAAATCATTTCCCCTTTCCTGCTTCCTCCCTCCCCAAAAGTCCCATAAGCCCCCTTCCCTCCCTCTTTTCCCCATTCAACCCCCTCTCGCTTCTCTGTCCTGGCATTCCCCTACATCCATTGACATGAGTTCTGAGGATCTGAATTCAGGTCATCGCAGCTCTGTAGCAAATACTCTCACCTACCAAGTCATCTCCAAATTCTTCTAAAGTATTTCCATTAGGTATTATTTAAAATTATATAAGGACAGTGAAGGGTGATCAGAAATTTCATTCCTTGAAAGAAGTACTGCTGTCTCTTAAGTTTGTCACCTTTCAAGGTGGCACTCCCAGTCCCTCCTACCAGGACTCTGTACTGATGTGCTCAGTGTATGCTACTCTTCTCCTAAGAGCTCTTTCCCATGGTGCTCTCACTGCTTTTCATTGCTCTGACCTGTGGCCTTAACAATCAGGAAATTCTTATCCTTTAAAAAGTGAGATTTTTCATTCATTTTTTTTTCTTTACAGTGCAAGCTCATGATGTTCATTTAATGAAACCTTGTAAATGTTTGCTAGCGGGTATATTTAAAGGTAAGAATGGAATGGCATTTTGATAGTATGTTTAAAGCACATTAGTATAACGTTTAATTTTAAATAAATTCTAACTTGCTTTTAATGTTCTAGTAATTGGTATTGGGTATTTTAGCACCATAGATTTTAGCTTTGGGTAGTTTTTAATAAATAATGGAGATCGAGTCTGCTTTTTAGTGCATAAAGAGAATCTGTCATGTTTTTAAGACAAGAAGCCATGTCCTTAGATACATAGTGACTTGAAGCAGTCACTGCAAGTATTTTTGCCAGTTTAGACAAGAACCATGCTTATTCTCAGTAGGTTTCTAATAATACATGATTAGATTGACATGCAATTTGACATGTGATTTTTTTTTCACTTTGTGGATATTTGATAGATATTGCTTGGCAGCCAGTGTATATGTTCTCATTTTGTTACACACAGGATCTGTAAGCCATAACACTAGCTCATTGTGTCGGACTTTAGTTGGCTTAGATTAGATTCCCACTTCCTTGTTTACTCTCCTGGAAAAGAATTGTGCTTCTGCTTGAGTAACGTCCTGGGCATTTGTGAAGGAGATTGTCTTTTGACTTTTGTCACCTGCTACATTGCATCATTTCATCATCTCTCTGCACACCTATAATATCCTCTGTTAAAGCAAAAGAGAAAATTTATGCTTTTTACTTCCATCTATTTTATCACCAGAGATGAACTGTTCCATGTGGTTAGATAAGGAAACAAACAGTATAAATAATGTGAAGGAGTGTCTTCTTATCTAATCACTAGGAGGGACAGACTCCATAATTTCTATTTCTGTAGGAAGTTCTTACCATTAAAATATCCCATTTATTACATTCTAAATCCCAGGACAAAGTTAAGTACCATATATAACAGGATTTAATTATTTAGCTCCCCAAGCTGCCAATCACCGAGCAAACCTTCAGTGTGAAATCTTAGTGCTTCTAGGCACAATGTCTCTGGTCAGTCACTTTAGTCACTTTGTTAAGGCCTAAAATTATACACAGGGCTTCATGAACAAGTTCTGTCTCATTAGACATGTTGTTTCTCTGACCCATGACTACTCAGTGATATGGTCAAATGAAATAGATTTTAGATTTGGGCTGGAGAGATAACTCAGCCTGGGAAGTTTTTGTTATATAAGCATAAGAACCGGAGAAATTCAGGAAAAAAAATGTAACTCTAATCTAGGAGTGGTGATAACAACAGGCAGATCCCTACAGTCCTCTGACCAGTCAGTCTAGCCAGTTGATGAGCCCCAGGTTCAGTGAGAGACTCTGTCTCATATACAGTGGAAAGAAAGCAAAGAAGACAATATTTATCTCTATTCCCTATGACCACTTGCAGGTAACACTTCTACCCACAGAGACATACCTGAACATGCATGGGCTCACCTACATAACACTGCACACACATACACACAAGTACAAGAATAAATTTCTGGCTTAATCTTACTTTGTGGCACACAATATGCTTAAGACTCAAAGTTTTTTGTTTAGTTATTCTATTTGATTAGTGAGAGATCGGGACTAAAACCACATATACAACCTCTTGTTTGCCAGTCCAGGAAATACCTCAATTCCTTAGTTCTTTGAGTAAAGTGATAGCATTAGAGTTGAGAAGATGTCCTACTCCTTACTTGGTTCTCAGTTCTTAAGGTTTTCATCTGTGGTAACTTGATCCTGATACTTCCTATGGATCACATTATCACGCATGCTTCTGATCTCAGTCCTGAAGTGGGTAACTTGACCTTAATCTATTTGCTGGGTCCCATTTCTTTCTTCCCTAACAACTTTCGGCACTTTTGTTCCCTTTGTGCAGGTTCTGAGAAGCTACTTTTGTGCAAAAGTTGTAATGCTTCACTTGGGCTCTATGGCAACTGAAAGCAAAATGTCAAGACTAATCTAAGCATCTTACTATCTTTTTTACAATGTTTTTATCTACATTCCTCTCACCTGAAAATAGTCACCTGAGAATCTCTAGTCCTCCTACTAAGCCTGAGCCCTCTGACTTCTAGAAATAGAAAAGCCTCTCAGACAGATCAGCCTTGTGAAAAACTCCCTCTTATCAAATATTTCAGGAGAACCAGACTGATTCTTCCTGTGACAAGGATATCTTTAGAACTAACCGTAAGAAGTAGAAGAAAAGTAAAAGCAGTACACAGGCCACCAATGACTGCCTAGCTATGTAGAACCCCCTCCACTCCTCCAGTTTTCCCTCTATGTAAACCAGAAGTTCAAGTCATACCCAGAATGTACTGAATGCTTGGCTTCCTAAATAGCCATTTAAATTGTAATAGTTTCCTTTTATTTCCTGTTCTTTGCTTCATCTAGGGATAGGACCAATTCAGCCTGATAAAGAGTCTGATGAGAAGAATGGATTGGGACAAGGTATTTGTGTTGGATGTACAACTCACATTTGACTGTGATTTGGAGGCAAAATTAATAAATAGGAGAAGAGGAGAAATAATCTTTTCATTGTCATAATAACTGTGTATATGGGAGATAATGTTTACTTAATGTGGAAGACTTGGGAAGTCAGCAGAAAAAACTTAAAACTATTCTGGCCATGTTGTCTATAATATTTATTGGATAGCAATATGGGGTCATTCACCATTAGTTAATAATAATTAATAGTATTTAAGAGTACTATCAGCAATGAGAAATAGAAATGTAGATTTAGAGATTTTTAGTCTGTAGAAAATACTTAAAGCTCTGATATTCTATGAGTTCAACTTGGGAAAGTGACATAAATAGTAAGTACAGAGTTCTAGCCTACTTAAATGAGGACTATGTAGGGGATATATCTAGCAGAATAAGCAGCCATTGATTACATGTTAAACAATGGAAATCTCAGAGAAGAAGGAAGTGGCTAGTTACACACAATCCTGCTGAGAAACAAATGAAGAGAGGCAGCTTTTGGAACTCCACCATGAGATCCTCCTAGCAGAGCCATGAAATGAATACTGAAAGAGACGTCAGGTAAGAACAAGTCCAGAGATTATGTTATCAGGTTAGGGTTCTGTCTATGAAGGCACTGAGAAGTCTTTGTTTGTCCCTCTTGTCTTTGATCAATACATTTCATTGTAATTCTAAAATAGTGGGCAGACAGCATATTTTGAAAACCTCAATCTTAAGTGACCTTTTAAAGAAAGCATGGTAATTGTTGGAAGTTTATATTTGAGAAGCTTAAATGAATGTCCCATTGAATATAAATAAAGCTGGATGTTAAAAATCAATATAGAATTTTGATGTATTACAATTTCATTGAATTGATTGATAGGTTTACCACCATATCAAACAACGACGACAATAACCAAAACATTAAAATAGGTTTTATAATAAATGGGACTATAATATTACCTGGAAGAACCTGTTATTATATATCTAGTAAATATATTTATATATAGTATATGAGTAAGATCATCTATAAATATTGGGTTAATCACATATACAAAATACCTAAACACACACTCACACACACATAAATATTCACACTATCCTCCATCATTATTAATCAATTTCTTTGAGATACAATATTTAATTTCATGGTCATTAAAATGTCAACATGTTTTTGCCAAGTGTCTGGTGTAGCTGTCAAGGAACAGGTACTTGCATATGAACCGGATACTAATTTCAACATTGGAGAAATAAAACTTTTAAAAATCAGGTCTTAGCTAAATTCCCAAACAATTATACTTGATAGTCAAGCAGTACTGACACTGGAAATGATGAGGTGACGACATACTAAGGAGTCACCGTGGCAGGCTCACTGAGGAGAGGATGGCTGGCCATGCAGCTAGTGAGTGTGACTACTATCAGTAAGTAAAACTGTGAATTCAAGGAAGCCCAAAGATATAGCTTAGTGGGTAAGTCCTTGCTGTAAAGACTGACAACCTGAGTGTTCCAAATGGTGGAAAATGGGAACTGACAGCAGCAAGTTGTTCTCAGATCTGCTTACATGTGTGAAAGCATGTGTACATGCATAGACCACATAAATAAATGCATAAAATTTAAATAAATTTCAAAGGAGGTTTCAGGTGTCTAGCAAGAAATGGTTTCTGTCACCAGCATATTATATCTACTCACTGTACAAATGCAAAATGACTTCCATGATAAAGAATGAGGGGAAGAATGTCTTTCATTTTGGACTTTATGTATACCTAATATTTTATATTGTACTTATGTTTTACATTCATTTTCACCCTCATAGTTGAAATTAATAAAAAAATTGCATTGAGCACTTGCTGTGTGCAAAGTACTATACTGATGTGCCCTTAAACATATTGATACAGGATAAAAAAGCCTCAAATGATTTAATCCTTTTTTTAGAATGAATACATTGAACACATGCTATTGCTGTGTCCCAACAGATGTGGACAACCCCAAATATTGCATTCGTACCAGCTCGTGACCCCCATCTTCATCGAAGTCCTCCTCTACCCCATCAGTCATCTCTCCTCCATCCGCTTCTTGCCCTCCTTCAGCAGGCTCCTCTGTGGAGTGGTCTGCATTCTCTGACACACATTCGTCTTGGATCAGCTCTATACTCTCCTCCAATTGCTTCTTCTGAGCTTCTAGGAGGGGAGAAAGCAGATGACTACTACCTTGGCTTGCTAGTAAGTCATTTGGAAAAACCAAGAAAATACAGGGACCTCTTAAAAGGGGTGAGCTGTGAACAGCATGTAAAAGATAGGAATAGTCATTTAATTACATGCATATATTTGCGTGTTGTTACATATAAGCAAATTTATTTAAAACTGAAATTGGCAAAAATTAGGGACGCTAGATGGTAGGATATACATATTTACAATTGCATACTGATCTTCCTAAATATTTCATTTTATATGAGACTCTAAGAAGGATAGTCTCACTGATTGAAAAATTCTTATGTCAGACTGCCAGGATTTAATGCTTAGTGGGAATGTGGTGCTTTAGAAGGAAGAAATGATTCACCTACCATGTGCCTATTTCCTCTCTTTTTTTTAACCTATGATATATGTTTCCTAAGCTTTTAAGGTTTGATGCAGAAAATAGAAATGCTAGTATAGTGGTTTGCAAATAGTAAGTGCTCAACAAAGAAAGCTACATGCCACACTAATAGAACTCCCTCCAGTTTCCAGTATTGATACACTACAATCCTGGAATGCAGAAATTTATACATGGAATTAATGCTGACACCTTGTAGTTACTTCTCTGTGGGTTCTTTTTTCTCCTGTGAACATTCCAAGAAGCACTGGACACACAAAATCATATCTTGTTTCTCTTTCCAAAACTTTTCCTTGTGTGCTCACAACTCTTAATAGTTATGGTGTTTTCATTATTTGCTTACTGTTATTTTATTAAAGCATCATTCCACTGTTTGGTTTAAGCTTTAAAAAGGTTTCATGTTGAACTTGCTTATTCATCTTTCATGACAGCAAATACACCTTAGGGAGTAAACATCTGGGACATTCATTTCCTATTCTTTTCATAATGTGAATTAAGAAGAAACTAACCATTGATCTATAAATTGCAATGAAGTACAATAAGCATTTTAAAAAGTTTATTATATAAATATGTGGGTAAACTTTTCTACATATTACTGAATGTCATCATAGTAATTTCTTCTATAAATAATTTCTTCTATAACTAATTTCTTCTATAAATAAATTCTTTCATTTTAATTCTACAAACAATAAATGTGATTAAAAACTAGGCAGACAGGTGAGGTATGTCCTGCCCTCTACCAGAAGACAGGGCTCTAATGGTATTGAGGTTACTTAGTGGCACTGTAAATACCAAGTTTCCTTCTAAGTTTTGCCATGTGATTACATCACATTAATACATAAAGTTTGCCCTTTGAATATTAACAATGTGTAATGTGGAAAATACTTTTTAAAGATGGCAAATAAATGCATCAAAAGGAGACAGTACATTCTCATTGTGTGTGTGTGTGTATGTGTGTATATATATATATATATATATATATACACATATATATATATATATTCAAACCTCAACAGTAACTGCAGTTTCTGTTTGGATCAAGGAATGGTGGTTAAAAATCTTGTGTATATCAGGTCTTGTTTCAATAAAATTATAACTATAGTACATAGTTATATTAGGCATCTTAAAATGGCCTATGTTTTTCCTAATAAATCCACAGAATCTATGTATAACATTTTCTTCCATCTATTTATCAGCCTCAAAGATCTTAGAGCATGTAGCCAATGCATCAAGAAGGGCTTCCTCTCCACATGTGTGCACGGTAGGCCAGCGAAGCTGTGGGAGTGTAGACCTTTCCTTTTTTTCTGATGGTTATGCGATTTTACCATGGAACATCCTCTGAGGCTTATAAAGTAATTATTATAACCAAATGTCTCTTGTTTTCTTTTTCTAAATCTAGGTAATTCTTATCCACATCAAATTGGATCTTCTGTTGTCCTACCAATGTCTCAGTGTTTGAACTCTGTGGGAAATAAGACCACTTTCCTCTCAACCACTTTCCTCAAACACAAACTGAGGTCTATTTTCAGGCAATTGATTGATATGGTCTTTTATCATTTTATATGCCTTATAAGTAGAAGTGATGCTATAAGTTATTAGGTTATACGATGTAGGGTGCCTAGTTTTGCTTGTTACTATTCCTCTGAATTGTAGTTTCCTTATCTAAAAGGTAAGCTAAAATGTAACATTGAATTCACAAAAATAACAATTCTTTGAGTGACAAAAAGATGTAACTGTGACTTTTAAATGCAGGTACCACAAAAACACATGAGCTTAAAAGCTCAAACAATTCTAAAATACAGCCTTTATTGACTATTTGATTACTATACAAATTGCCTTGTCAAAAATATTTATTTCTGATTTTTAAGAACTTATTGAAGAGATAATGTTGTGCCTTGAATTTCACATGGCCTTCCTATTTCTGTTTAAACAAACATAAGTTGCTTGCTGTCTCTTATATGCACAATATACATGTAATTCCATGGAGAGTATACTTTAAAGACAACAGTGTATTAATACAGTTCAAGGCTAGAAAGATAAACCTGTATGTTATCCTCACCCAGTCATTAATTAACTTTAAACTTTAATGCTTAGGAGATATTATCTGTGTTGAAACCATGAAACCCTTAATTATGATGGTAATCATTTCATGAGTGTTTAACAGAAATGAGGCCAGTCTGCATTTTTGTAAAGTATGGTCAGCATAGATGTTTGTCATTGGCTCCGTGGGAAGTGTCACATATACTGATCCATGAGTAAATCACACATAAGAGCACAGTTGTTCATTAAGCTGCTGTTTTGAAACTGAATGATCAACTTTGGTCCCTGAAAAAATCTTGTTGAAATAGAAGTAAAGGAACTAGTTCTACTTTTTGAGTACTTAGTTTATTTCTTTTAGAAAAGAATAGCAGTGGTTGGTTAATTTAAATTTTGTGACATTTGTTTTATATGAATAATTCTTTTTGTCTGAACATATTAAAAGAGGCATGGGTATGCATTGTGTATGTGCATTCATATTTATCAGTAGAGATTCTTTGTGGTAGACTTATTTTTATCTGTCTTTTTTTTCCTTTTTTTCTTTCTTTTTTCTAGCTCACAGCCTTACATGGAAATATTTTCTGAACATATTCATGAGTTGTATGAAATAAAATAATAAAAACCTCTGTTTCCATTTCAATTCTTCCTATACAAATAGAATGGCAGTTGAATTTGGCACCATAGTAGCAAAATAGAGGTTCTGAAGAATGAAAATGAACATTTCTGCCACATCCTGTACCAAAGCCCATCACTAAGAAGCAGATGTAATATGGAGCCTGAAGTATTCTTAGAGGAGAATTTTTCATGGTTATATTGACAGTTCTGCAAAAGAAAAATAACCCTCTCTGTTGGGTTATTATGTCAAAGTGATGGATTTCTTCTTGAGCAGAGAAGTGAGCTACTATTACAATTTTGTTTAGATGTATGGATGAGGACTGCAAAAGCTAGCAGTTAATCTTAAATATAAAATGCAGTGATATCTAAATTATAAAATTATTACAGAAAGGCAGTATTTATAATGACCACAAGTTAGTGAGATAGTGAGTTCTAAAGAGCTGAGCATGCAGTAGTCCTAAGCATTAGTCCTTGGAACACACTTCGGCAAAATAGTATTGCTCTTTTATACACAGAGAATCTGAGGCATAAAAAAAGCATATAAGAGTAAGAATTCACAGAAGACTTTTGCCTCAACAGCCTCTATTCTCTCCTAATGAATCATAGGATGCAGAGGAGTTTATCAGACATATAGGGAAAGAATACTTTTAATTGCTCCAAATAGAAAATAATCCCCAAGTTCAAGAATGAAGAAATACGTTAGGGAACATATTTTAGTCAAACAATGACTATCAAAAGAAAAGAAATGCAAATGATTGGTATTTCTGATCGAGGAAATATTTATGACTTCAAATGACATGAAAAGAAATCATTTGATGTTAAATTTCTGTCCTCATATTAAATTTTTTTCAACATATCTAATTTTATTTCAAAAGATATATATGATCCAGGAACAAAGTTACAGTTGTTGGGGCTTATCATCAAAACATTTTTATTAAATTGCATTTTCTTCACAGTTATTATCAATAAGACTGAAAATTGGTTGATGTGGCAACTAAGATTTTGACAAGCTTACTTAATTGTTAGATAATTACCAGCTGAACTGTACTTAGACAACAGAAAAGATTGTTGTTATGAAAACACTCCCATTTTTTTTATTTTTGCCAAGACAGTATTCTGCAATCAATCTTTTGCATGCCAAGTTGAAGCTTATTTTTTAAATATTCTATTTTAAACAGCTATATGAGCATTAATTCAATGATTTAAAATGCTGCTGCTAAATATTCAACTTACTATGGATAGTATTAGTGACAAACATAAATTTTAGGAAAATTACATATGAGAAATATATTTTGATTAAAATTTCAGTTACATAAATGAAATTTTTAGAGAATAACCCCAAGTTGTTCACAAAAAATTACTAAAATTTTAATGTGACTCATTTGAAAATTAACAAAATATTATGCTTACTTAAACATTATAATTTTGCATGAGATATTGTTTCTCTCATTTTGCAAATTGTATGAGGAATTTTCCAAATGTCTCAGAACCAGACAGTTAGATTCAATCTCTATTGGGTATGCATCTAATTTTGTCTCACTCTTTTATGTGAACTTCTGTTTAAATATTATAAATTCACTTGCCACATGGAGGATGAGCCAGAGAGGAAAGAAACAAGTGACATTTCTAGGGAGTGAAAAAATATTAAGTGAATTGTGGTGATGGTTTTAGCATTCAGTAAAACTGTCATGTCACTGGATTATAGACTTGAAGTGAAGTGTATGTGAAATATATATCAACAAGGCATTAAAGCAGTGTGAGCAAGGGAGACAGGATCAATATTGGACATGGGCAGTAGTCTTGGGGAAATCAGAGCTATGGGGTGGGGGAATCTAACAAAGGTCAGATTGGGAAACATCATCTATCAGAATAATAAAAGATAATGCTCACGTTTGTGAATGGAATTGACAAGATTTACAGATGGGACACAGACAGGACACCAAAGAAAATAAGATCTAAATTGAAGTAAAGACATAAAGACATAATAGTTCTCACCAAGAAAGTAATCGTGTTTCCCTGTGTTTATCAAGACTTTAAATAGGCTTTTTGCCACCCCAGGCACAGCCTCCCTCTCAGAAATTTTACTTTGAAAATGTTTGATTATTTCTTCTTCCTTTATCTGTTTGAGATATGTATATTGTCCATGTATGAATGTTCTCAATATCTAGGACCCAGCCCTCCAACAGGATATCATCATATGGATGACTCAGATGGACTCCATCTCTCAGTCTATTTGGAGAGAAGTGCTCTACTTTGCTAAAGGCAACAATCACAATTTTCCTAACCACATTGGCCAGGAGCTGGTAACACCTTCCAGCATAGCTCGAGCAGTTTGTGTAACATTCTTACATTTTCCAACCTGATCTTTAATCGGTTGAGTTCTATGCCCAGCTCAGATTGCAATAGTCTTGAAAAGAATCTTCCTAATGCCTTGTGGTAAGTGGATAGACGCTTTTCTGTATATCTGAGGTTAGTGTAGAAGATTCTTGAAAGCCTTCCTTAAAGTTAGTTTCTTTATAAACATGCAGGATTTGTAGTTCAATAATAATAGGTCCTGTTATGAAGAGTAGTTCTGTCTGCCAGCATTTCCAGCTTTTTAAAGGCTTCTGATCCCCTAGCTGATTCTTTCAAATGTGGCACCTTCTGCTCCTAACTACACTTTCTTTTAATCCTTCATGATTTATCTGTTGACATAATTCTCAATGTCTCATAAATGTTTATTGGTCAAATAATTTCTACTCACTCTCCATCTTTCTAAGAAGTAATATTGTAAGCTACATTTTGTCAATTCAATTTTCAGTTTCTACTTTAAGCTTGTAAATGCTTTGAGCAGCTAAGCTGTGAGTATACACTAAATACTATCTTCCTGAACTTACTTTAAAAAGATTATTTTTTTAACTTATAATTTACTCATAATTAAAAATACCCAAGACACAATTCACATATCAATAGATTTCCAAGAAGATGGAAGGAAAGAACCCTGGTCCTGGAAAGACTGGATGTAGGGGAATGCCAGGACAGAGAAGCTTGAGGGGATTGAATGGGGAAAAGGGGGAGGGAAGAGGACTTATGGAACTTTCGGGGAGGGAGGAACCGGGAAAGGGAAAATCATTAGGAATGTAAATAAAAAAAAAATAGAAAATAAAAAAAGAAAAAAATAATAACTACAACAATGACAAAAAATGCCTTATGTTTTCAATAAGTTAGTTTTAAGGGACCACTCTAAGAACTTATAAAAATGTATTCCTTTCCCACACAGATGTGCAGATTTATCTCTACCATATATCACTTTCTCAACTTTGACTTTAAGTGTCTCCTCTTCTGAGATTCGATGTGATTACTGACTGATTTCTGTGGCTTGTGTCCCTGGTCTGGTTCATGTCTCTCATCTGGGTTGTGTTTCTGCAAAGCTCATGACCAGGTTATCTCTTAGGATCCTCTCTATAGCCATCTCAAGGATCCCTTTTGTCCAATTCATCACAGGTGCCTGCTTTGGTAAAGCTGTATTTTCCCCTATTCTCTCCTCTGTCTTTGTACTCAAGTGCATTTTCCCAGGACTATATGGGGAAACACTGTAAAAAAAAGCAAGAATGGAGATACAAGCTGACAGAGGTACTGCCTGGCTTTTCTCTGCAAGATACTGAAACCCAACTCAGAGTAAATAGGCATGGCAAACAGAAGGGAGACACACACATACACATACACACACACACACACACATACACGCACACGCACACGCATACGCATACGCATACGCATACACATACACAGAGAGAGAGAGAGAGAGAGAGAGAGAGAGAGAGAGAGAGAGAGAGAGAGAGAGAGAGAGAGAGAGCTTAAACCTAAAACTTACCTACTTAATCAGAAACTTCCAACTATCTCGACAAGATATCTGACTTTACCCATATGTATACTTAATTTCATTTGCTCCTGAGGACACTCAGCTCCTCTTGCTTCAGGTGGAGCATTTCTTTTTTGTGTTGGGTATTTGCAAATGCTGAATGTTCATATGCTTCATTAAAGGTTCATGTATCTAATTTCAATGTGTATTGTAACATGGTAATATGTAATTTGGAGAGAAGTCTTTTGGTATCTTACATATCTGGAATACCTTTTCTTCATCCTTATTCTTAGAAGTTTGGGTATTAAAATAAGTATTATGTTGTAAGGCCTTTCACCAATACATACAGGGCATGCCTCTTGTCTGTTTCTATTTCTGTCTGTTTCTGTCTCTCTGTGTCTCTCTGTTTGTCTTTGTCTCTGACTCTCTGACTCTGTGTCTCTGTCTCTCACTGTGTCTTTGTGTTTCTGTCTCTGTCTTTCTCTTTCTCTCTCTGTCCTTCTGTTTCTGTCCTTCTGTTTCTGTCTCTCTGTCTCTGTCTCTGTCTCTGTCTCTCTGTCTCTCTGTCTCTCTGTCTCTCTCTCTCTCTCTCTCTCTCTCTCTCTCTCTCTCTCTCTGTGTGTGTGTGTGTGTGTGTGTGTGTATGTATATGTGTGCTTTCAGTTTTCAGGGTAGCCAGTGAGAGGTCATATGCTCTAACTTTTTCTCCCTTTCCTCTGTTGTTTCCTCATTGCTTCAAGATACTTACTGTCTCAGTCTCTACAATTGAGAGGGATGAGACAGGCTGTCTCCATGGCAGGATTCAAATCGGCAGGTAAGGAGACTACACCTAATTCTCTGTTACCAAGAATTGGACAAGTCCAGACAAGTCATTTTAAAACCCAGGCTTCAGGCAGCTAGCCTAAAGCAAGGACAATGGGCCAGCAAGTTTCCAGACCTCCCTTATAACCGTTTCCAGTCCCCATACCAGGTAATGGAATGCCCCTAGCGAGGGGGTAAGATAGTGGTCATGTAACACTGAATCCCCTAAATCTAGCCTGCAAGCTCATTTGGTTGTCTCTCTGTTTGGTAATGGGAAGACCCCCGCATACTGGACTTCTGCAGCATAAAACACTCTTTACCTTACATACTATTTGAGTCTGAGGTATCATTCTTGGGCTAATCATGGATGCTTACAGGATGACACAATAGCATGGTTTTATTTGCATATATTTTTTTATGCATTTCTTTAGGTAATCCATAGATGTTTTCAATCTGGTTAACTATGTCCTGCTGTTTCACTTTCTTTTTAAAATGTGAGAATACTTTTTGAATGGTCTTCCCTTTTTTGGTTCAGAACGCTGTTCTATTTATTCTATATTTTTATGTCTAGCTCTATTATAGAGTTTCTCCTGAGTTTTTTCATCCACGCTCCCCAAATTTTTTATTTATGTTGATTTATATTAATTTCTAAAAAACTTTATGTCCCCTTTGAAGGTTGAGTTTGATAGATTTGTTGTTATTTATCAATACAATTCTATCTCTCTGAGGATATGAATCAGTTTTTGTTGTTGTTTTGTTTTAAAGGGTTTTTTTTTGTGTGTGTGCAATTTGTTTCCTATGAGAAATTTGACAGAGGACTATAGATTTCTAGAGAAAAGCTAAAACAATATCAGACTGGATAGATAATAAGCAAACTTGAGAAAAAGAGACAATTGAGAAAAAATTTGGAATTTTTCTTATTCCCTAGATCTTCATGCATTCATATCTCTTCTGAGATGCTTAGTATATTTAACTTGTGGAAATTCTGATATTAAAATTGGACTTGGATACTTGTGGTGTAGATGGTTCATTATAATATGACTGTGCTTTGTGGTGATTTTGTCTGAAAGTTTGAGAATTTGCTTTGAAGGCAGTGGGGAGACAAACCCCATATAGCTCCCTCAGAACCTACCCCATGTGGGACTCAGGGCACATTCCACAGTCTGTGGCATTTTCTTCCTAGTCATCTGTTTCCTTGCTCACAGTCTATTTATTCTGGAAACATTCCTTATTACATAGCTAATACCAATTCTTGCATGTGATATATAAAGAGCAATGATGGAGAATAAGTGCTAGCTACCCAGTAATTAGTTTTCAACTAATTAAACATTAAAATTAGTGTTCCTGGATTTAATAAGGAGGCTTTGAGTACCTTTAAATGAATTTTAATGCATTTCACTCTTCTCTCCACAACACAATGTTAACGCTTTCCATATAACTCTGATTTCTTTCCACTGAGAAAATACAGGAAATGAAGAAGAGGATTATATTATCTCTATAAATAAATATAGATGCTATACAGAAGACAATTACAAGGACAATGAAGATACAAATTAAATACCTTCATTTTCTTCATAACACCTAAAAGGAAGAGAGATGCCAACAGCAAGGACAAGACTTGTCATTTTGAAAGAAACAGTCTCATGACTGGAAAGAGTTTAAAGATGAGCAAAGGCAAGATGACAGCTTTTATAAAAGAAAAATCAGGGCTTGAATTAGAGTGTTCACATTTATAGATGATCTTCCAGCAGGATCTGTGGCAGGTCTGATTCATTGCAGGAAATCGAAAGGTATAATATGCTGGAATAAGGATCACATTTTTCTCTTTGAGGTGATTTATATTTAAATGAGTTCTCTGTAATCCTTTAAAACGCAGTGCAAATTGGTTATCAAAGTCTTCTGCTGTAAGGGTTGTTTTACATAATAATGAATTCTACAGAAGTTCCTCAAAGGGAAATATTGACTTAGGCAACATTATAGGATATTTCAGTTACAGCGACACTTTAGATTATGAGCATAGACAATACATCAAAACTTTTTACAACTCTAAATATCTTTACTGAAAAGTGTAGGCAACTATAACTTTCCTTAGTATAAAATATGTGCTATAGAAAATTTCAGTGAAAGTTCTATCATGACTCTTTCATATTAACATGCTGGGGAGAGTTTCTGACTTCTCTTACTTTTAATGAGATATTTTTAAACATAGGCTGAATTACCTTATTCTGATGTGCTTTAGATAGAAATGTTCCATAGCTTGGCCAGGAAGTAGGCTCCAGTTCTAGGCAAGAGTCAACAGGCAGGCAGGCTTCTGCTTTCTTTACATCAAGAACCATAGGTTGCCAAATGTTCTTATTATCTAAAAGTAGCCTAGTAGCTCCACTTCAGGGAAGCCAGGGGAGCAGCTGTGAGGGAAACCTGACAACTGGTCATAAGACCCAGGTAAATCAGAAATTGATTTATGCCAGTGAACCTTTGTTTGCATTCTGTGAAAGAAGTTTAGATTTAACAAAAAATTTTTTTTTCAAAATTATATTGTTCATTTATTTGATTTTTAAGAAGTGAAAATCCTAGGATGTTATGTCCCGAGTGAATCTCAGCAACAAACACACTCACACTCACACACACACAAAAGCACACTCACACACACACACACAAGCAGACTCACATGCACATGTGCACACATACATGTAGAGTTATTAACACAATTCTTGGAGCTAAGGGGAAAGCCTAAGAGAAACACATACAAGACTAAAATCACCAGTATCAAAATGTGGATCAGCTCCGAGTTCATCTGAAACCTCATTTTTATGATCTTAATACAAAAAAAGAAATAAAAAAAAAATTTAAAAAAAAAATACAAAAAAAGAGTGTAAAAGCTGTGTTAGACTGTCACTGGGAGCTAAGCTCAGAATTCGAAAAAGAGCCCTCTGACTTACAAAGGAATAATCACTAATTTGGTCTGTGGTTTTCAGGTATATACTGCTAGCTTCCAGGTTTCAGAAATGGGGTAAGGATGCTTCATAGAGTGAAATTTGACTTTGTAATAATGGCCTTTGCAATTTTATTTTTTGTACTATGTTGTGGTTAAATTTAATGAAGTGTGACTAATATATTCTCCTGACAAATCTATCGATTACTCACCTTTAGTTTCTTTATAAATTACTTAATATTGAGACAGAAAAATTCAATTGTGATACAAATATTATTGATTGTTCGATTAAAATACTATCCTTTCAAGAATTCAATCTTAAAAAATTGGTTAACGGGTTCCAAAGCTAGTCACTTCTTTCTGTGCAATTCTTGGCTTACAAGAGTTATTTGTGGCTTTGTGTTAACTTGGTGACTCAGCAGGTGTCTCTCTGGCCTGCATTCTATGTGATTGATAGTGCTGGGTTAATTTCAACCTTCCGCGGCTGCAGATTTCTTCGCACTTACCTGCTTCTGCCTTTTGCTGCTTCTCAATCTTCTCCAGGCGCCCTAGCAAGGAGTCAATTTTAGTTTTGATCTGGGTTAATTCTTTCTTGATTGTCTGTAACTCATCTGATTTCACTGGAAGGGGAAAGTGGAAAGAAAACAAGACATCAAATGGACCACTTAGAATAAAATTCAAGACACAGTGCTTCTCAAGACTGTCTTATAGGATTTCCAGTGAATCATCAGCTTCCTGTCACAGTTAGACATCCTGAAATAGTACATGGATTTCTAATTAGAAATAAGGATTCTCAGTGACATGGGAATCTGATACTCAATGTTCTAACTGAAGGTCACATGAAAGGATAAAGAATCTGAAAACATTTTCAGCAAAATAGTGCCAGTTCTTGACTTACTCAGGCAAGAAAGAGAATACGTCTTCATAAAACTTCAATGTAAAACTGACTTGGCTTCAGGATTAGTGATCTCTGTGTTAAGACTACTTTGAAAAATCATGTTGTGAAATACCTTGTTGTATCCCTTGATATTGAGCCAGTGCACTCCTCCATCTTCCAGCACTAATGGCTAGACATCAGTGATATTTTTAAGTCAGATATTTGAGTTATGATTGAAATAAAAGTATCACATTTGTCATTGAGAGAATATGATATTTTCTGAGCCCTGTCTAAAAAGATAGTTCATACCTATTCTTAAGCCACGACGAATTCTTCCTATTGAATTTTACTGGAATTTAATTTGTGGTTTATTTATGTATATATTTTGAGATAATGTATTAATGTGTTCTTAAGCTGTCCTTGAAAGCACTGTACTTCTGCTTCAGTTTCCTGAGTGCAGGAATTACAGACATATGACATCATATATCACTTTATTGATAGATGTATGGCAATTTGTTCCAAATCTAGCTTTTTAGAATTTTTTTCTGGTTTCTAAAGAAAAGATTGGGCCTGTTGTGAAAGGCAACTTTTTCTTTTTTAAAGCATTTCAGAATGCAACAAACGTGTTAAGATTTAACTCACTGGTTGAGTGCTTGACTTGCAAGCAAATGGCTCCAGGTTTGGTCCCCAGCAAAAGAAAAAAAGAAGATCAAAAATCAGGTAAGAGAGACAATATAGCTTAATAACTTGTTGCCATTTAAATTAACTATTTTTAAGGGGCTTAAGAAAACTTCTGGATATATCCCCCAAAGAATACTCCAACATACCACAAGGGAACTTGCTTAACCACATTCTTATAAGCTTTGTTCATCATAGCCAGAGACTGAAAACAATTTAGATGTCCCTAAACCAAAGAATGGATTTAAAAATGTGGTACACATTGGAGTGTTACTCAGATGTTTAAAATATAACCAAGAAATTTGCAGGAAAATGAATGTAAGGAGAAAAAAATCATTGTGACTGAGGTAACTCAGCCCCAGAAAGACAAACATTGTATGCACTCACTTATAAATGAATATTAGTTGTAAATTAATGGATAATCATGTTACAATCCATAGACCCAGGGAGGCTAAGTGTTAGGATTTTGTCTAAACTCCAATCCACAGTTACCTAGCAAAAGACAGGTATGCTCCTCCCCACAATTACTTGACAACAGTCAGGTAGGTCTGGCCCACTATCAAGGGGGTTTCTTGCCCCCTTCTCCTTCTCTTACTCTTATACTCTTGCCTCTCTTGCCCTCTTGGGCTCTTCCTTTCCCCCTTCCCTTCCCCTTCTTTTTATTATCTTTATGTCAATTTTATATTTACCCCAGCTTAGATATTCTGAAGAAATTCTGAAAGCATTAGTGATAACTTTTAATTTTATATATTTGTCAATTCTAATATATGTAGTATTATACTATACATAATACAGTAGGTCTTAAAAGATAGAAAATGATTTTCCCAGTCCAATTAAATCACAATTTTAAAGTGAATTTTTTTTCTAGTGCAACATACTTTGTAAGATAAAAACTGCAAGAAACAGGAGTCTCCTGCAAGTCCATGATAGAACTGCCCAACTACAAGAGTACACATTCAACAGTGACTCCCTCTGGATGTCAATTATTTCAGACATCAAAGTACCTTTGTTAAATTGCAGCTAAATTTGAAATATATCATCTGTCACTATGAGAAATTGATTCTACTTTGAAGAATGATATTCATTTCTTTTGGTGAACACTTATCATGTAGTTTTCCTTAAATCTATCAATTTAATAGAAAATATTTTATCTGATAAAAGGTTGCAATGATAAAAACAGTACTGCTAAAAACTAATAGAATGTAATTCTGAGGAAATAAGTTAATCCTTAGCTCTAACTGATTAGTTTCAGTATATCATACTAGAAAATAAAAATTGATAAGTCACCAACATCTCACATTAAACCTTCATCAGAATGCACCTAGACATTGTGGTTTATATTGTAGGAACCTGTAACTGTCCCGAAAGCCAAGGTTTGAGGCATAGAGTTACCACCAGTAATTTGTAAGAATAGAGAAGTAATCCTTCTACATAATATAATATTAATATAATCTATTAATATTTCAGTCTATTTAACATCATTGAAATTTATAAGGGTACTTATGAACTGAGTCTCTAACCTTGTACAGAGAGACTACCTGTCTCCTCTTGGCATGAAAGCATCAAGTGCTGACAAGTGTCCTAAGAGCAGTCTGGATTAACAGTGATTTCTGCCTCTCCTGAAGTTATGGAAGTCAATTCCTGTATGTTCAAGAAGATCTATCCATGCCTAGGCAGTGAGCTGTAGTCCATTGTCTGCTTTTCTCCATCAGAGTCAATATCTTCATTCAGATTTTTTTCTGGTTTTGTGCTCTCATGACACTTTCCTAGAGAGGAGTTCTCAGAGGGACACCTCTGTAACTTCTCTCTCTCTCTTTACTTTTTAACCCCCTTTCTCTCTACTAACATTTACTTTGTAACATATTACCCTGTGGAATGTTAGTTAACTCATTGAGAAAGGTGCTCCTTTGTCATTCTGTATTTGTAGACTTAGAATTTTAGAAGGCTGCAAAGACGCTACTACGTTTTTCCAAAAACTACATGTTAAATAAGAATTAAACAACTGTGCATTTAATATATCTCCATAACACTTTTATTCATTCTCATTTTGCCTGTACTTTCCACTCACCTAGCCACTTTCAGACAGTTCCTGAAGGGATATTTATAAGGCATCAGCGTTATACATAACTGAACATTTCCAGAATCTCTTCCCTTCTACAGCAAGAGAGATAAAAGCAATTTATGAAAAGTGTTATTATGTAATTCCAAATGTCTTCCATGTGATTTGAGTTATGAATGCTTATGACACAACTGTTTGCACTATTTCAGCAGGCTTTACAACCTTTAGGACATAAGATATGACTGGATAAGTCAGTCCCTGGAACTGGATCTCACAGGTATGCTTCTCTTGTCTACTTCCTGTCTTACCCTCTTGGTTCTCTATAGTATCAATTCACATATCAAATGATGCCCAAGAAGAAAGGAGAGGCCCCTGGTCCTGGAATGGCTCAATGGAGCAGTGTAGGGGAATGACATGACAGGGAAGCAGGAAGGGGTTGATTGGGGAACAGGGGGAGGGAAGAGGGCTTATGGGACTTTCGGGGAGGGGGCAATCCAGGAAAGGGGAAATCATTTGAAATGTAAATAAAGAATATATCTAATAAAAAAAAGAAAAGTTATAAGCTCATCTACCATAATGTTATAGTCAATATACTGGACCAAACATGGAAAACCCTCTGAAACCCTGAGTGAAAATCAACCCCCTCTGATTTAAACTGTTTCAAGAATATGATCACAGTACAGAAAAGTGATTAATGTACAAACTCAACTTTTAAAAATGATATTAATATCTAGAATCTTCTATAAGTGCATGTTCAACTCTCTACTCCATGTCTTCTCTAAGTCCACTTGTCATTGGCAGAACAGCTTCCTGTTAAAAAAGAAAGTTTGTTATCTGTCTTATCTGTCTGCAATGTTGAAGTGATCTAGAACTGCTAGGTGACTTTTCTCTACCTTTGTATTTTTCATCCTCTTCCTTGGAAGAAATAGGCAAAAACTTCTTAGTACCATGCTCAGAGCATCAATAGGACCTGTAAGTTGTGAAAGTTTTATTATGATTCATGCTATTATATACTATATTATTGTGCAAACATGTTTCTCTAATCAAAGGTTTTTCTGTCCCAGAAATGTGTCTCTCAAAATCTAACCAATGTTTTAAGGGTTTAGACTTGTTTGCATATGAATTCCTCTTTTACAAATCCACTGAAGAGTGAGTCTCTCACCTGTAATCTCTTTAATGGTGCCTCACATTTACCGCTACACATTCACTGATTATTGACTTTTATTTTGCATGCTTGTATTCCATAGTAAATGATAAGTATCTTGAGTGAATAGCTCTTGATTAGGCACTTGAGATATCAACACCCCATTCTGTGTGTTTTGATAGTCTCCCTCAGCCTTTTACTGATTAGTGAATTCCTGCTCTGAGGTTTAGGGATTGAATCCACTATTGTTTATTTTAAAATGTCTGTAATGACTTAAAAGGAGATGTTAAATCAAGTAAATTGCCAAAGAAAATTTGTATCTCGTCACAATAAATGGCATTCTGAAAATGTATAGGTGGAATTTGGGGCAGCTGTGGGACACGGGGTCAATTGACAATTGTGCACTTGATGAGGCTCCAGAACTAAACTACTTCTGTGAAAAGAGTGCCTTTAATTCTTTCTTTTCTATTATCAGATTAACAATAGAACTTTGTTTTATTGTCTAGACACAGTAAACAAATACTAGAAAAACTTCAGTATGCATATATGTAGATGTGGTGATTTCATGCCAGTTTCAACGAGGGTAACGCATTATTTCCTAACCTTTATGCATGTGGCAGGCAAAAATAATCATTAAACAAAAATCTTAGGAGCTGACAAAGAGGGAGAGAGTAAGCAGCTAAGATGTTCAAAATGTAAGTATCATATAGCTATAGCCATGTCTTGTCAAAATGTTATGATGAAAGCAAATGACAAGAAAGCATGGTTTGGGTAACTAACCTTTTAACTTTTCCCTAATTTCTTTAATTAATAGTCCTCATATTTGAAGATATATTGTATTGGATACAACATCCTTTTTAATAAGGTATGAAACAGTGACAGTAGGGAATTTTTTCTACTTGTTTTTATTTTTTTTTAATAATTGAAACTATATTCACAATTCATGGTCATTTCTTAAATGTGTCATGAAGTCTCAGACTCATCACTTCTACCTGGAATACATCATTCAATTCTGAAATGGTTCCAGGTTGCCAACATTAAATGAATCCTCATCTCCAATCCCATTCTTCAGCAAGTCATTCCTCTCCCAACCTAACTTCTCTCAGATGTTATTACTTCCACTTTTGTTTCTTTAAATGTCTATCTGTCAAGGTCACAATTTTTTACCCTAAGTGTTTCATATATGGCAGAAAAATATTAAGAGAAATAGATTATTGTAATTTTCTTTCCCAGAAGCTGTGTATTCAGCACTGGATATAATGAGAAATTCCTTATAATTATCAAACTCTAACCCTGAATGGAAGAAGGCAATATTTAGAGATAAGACAGAAGTTAGAGCCTGACTTTGCCATTAGATTTCATTTTATACGAAGTACATGGGTAAATTTTCAGTGATAACAGGATATTTCAATAGAAATCTCAGTGAAAGGAGGAAGCAGGCAGAGGGAGATAAAGGCTCATGGTTGGGACCAATAAAGAGAAGAATAGTATACACACAGGATGGAGAAAGGCTATAGGCAGATACTTTTGAAAGGAAATGAATATGGCTGGAGTAAAATGAGTAGGTAGAAGGAGAGTATAAGGAGCCCATGAGTGAAGCAGAGTGCAGAGATGAACAAAGGTTTTGGGTGCCAAAGTGGAACTGTTAGACATCTGAGAGCACCATACTGAATGTGAAGAGTCTGTGGGATGATGGGAAGAATCAGTGGATCACTGAATCTCTGAGAATAGTCCAAGCAAGAGTTGTTGTTGATTGGATTGGAACAAGACCTTGTGTGGGTGGGATATCCACACGCAGGCCAAAATTGGACAGCTATAGCAAAGAGGTCAGAGGTGGAAAATAAGCAAGGCAGCTGATAGTAAGAGGTGGCATTCTCAGTTAATAGACACAATGAGTCTTTCCGAATGTGAGTATACATACTTGTTATGTGTTACAAGGTGTTTTTGGAAAATCAGTAATTGCTTCTTCAAAGAAAAAAATATGCATAAATTATCCAATAAAAATTATAAGACAAGTATTTCATTTTAAAACCCTTTTGCACTGTTTAGTATAACTTATTTTTCTGTGTATAATTATAGATCTTAAATCAAAAGACTGATAAATGAAAGCAGTATTAGCTCACAAGATACATTACCTTTTGTGGAAGGAAGAATGATGCTTGAGAAAGTAGAAGTCAGATTCTATCATACAAATAAACTGAAATAGTTTTCCTAAAGTATCACGGTAGAATTTTGTTAAAAAGTAAATCCATATCAAATCATTGCAAATCTATTTTCTTTAGAGTGCATTTATTTTGTGATAAATATTATTACATTTTGATATAGTTAGAAAGTAACGATTGGGGTTTTTTTTGTATTATGAGATATGATCTATACAGGAAATTAGGCATGCAGGCAGACAACATTTCCCTATGTGTACAGTTTTAATTTATTTAGTGAAAAACAGCTCAACTTATTTTAATCATCTCTGGATCCAGTCTATCCAGAGACAAATAAAGAATCTGGAGATAATTTCTAGATCAATGATTCATAATGGAAAGCAACTTTACCTTGTAGTGGACATGCTACACTAAATAAAGACAGTTTGTAAATTAAAACTGAAGGGTGGTATCTAATAAGCATTTGATCTGTTGACTATTATACAATTCACAATCTATTGTACCATCATGCATAGAATTATTTGACTAAATAGTAATAATTCTAGGCATTTGAAACTCTGGGTTTTATGGTTGTTTGTAATGTATATTTTTAATCCATTTTTAATATTCCAAATGTTACAAATCTATTTTCTGTTCTTTTTGATACTATAATATAATTGCATCATTTCTTTTCTCCCTTTTCATTCCAAACATCTGCTTACTCTGTTTCAATTCCATGGGCTCTTTTGTTATTAATTGTTATTATGTGGATATATGTATAAGTGCATATAACTCAATTCTTATATATAACTAGTTCAGTCTATCAAATATTACTTACATGCATGTTTTTAGAGGATAATAATTAATATACGGTGGCAAAGTATTTTTGAAATTGTGAGTGTTAGATGAGGCTATGGGAGAGGTGTCATTATTATGTAATTAGTGCTTTTAGGACAACAAGAAGAAAGTCCCTATTAGTAAGCTATATTAATTTCTTAAGCCATGCTACAATACAAATGAAAGCCTAAGATTTTTGGCAGTCACCAAATACTTTCAGATGACCCTGATTCCTGCATCATGAAGTGAGTAAAGTATTAGATGAACTGTCTGCACCAAGGATTTCTACTCAAAATAGAAAGTGGGCTTGAGATACTGTTGTCCTGCTGCCCTGCTTCATCAATACCAAATGTGATGTTCAAATATTTAGAAAACTTGTAAATATCTGTAAGCAAGTAAACCTTACTAATAATTAATATGAACTTATGATATTTTTTAATTACTAAGACTTATAAAATATTTAAATACTTAAATAAATTTACATACAAGTTAATTTATCAGTCTTTCTGTGTGTTCTATTTCCTCTATGAGTAGCCAAAGAATACTGAAGCCATGATTTCTTGGGATCAAATGACCTATCTGCACATGTGGTGATAAAGTTGAAGTCCTGGTCTTCTGATTGCAAATAGAAGTAACTTCATTGTTGTGTTGGGAAACTGAATTATGTAAAATATTTAATCATCAGCTTAATTTAACTCTATCATCCACTATTAATTAAGCAATCACAATATGTAATTCTGCTGCTTGAAAAAATTGATAAGTATTAATTTCTGTGAAGTGAATTTGTGAGAATCTTCCCTCTGACTTTATCTCATCTGCTTCTGCAACTATATGCCTTTTCCCTTACATTCATTTATTTTAATATGATTTAATATATAGAGGCTAATTTACCAGTCTTGTAAAGAGTTCCAAAAGCCAAACTTCAAAGAATTTTACTAAAATAATTTAGAACAGTTCTAATCCTTTCCAAAAAAATTTAAGTAGGAAAATTACATATATTAGCAGGTTTATTCATAAACTTTATGGCTTTGTACATGAATTCTCATTCTTTCTATGTTTGTATAATGAGAAAAATAAGTTGGAAAATGAGCTCATTTCATTCAATAACTGTCTATTAGTTATCTGCTCTGTGCATCCATTCACATAGAGTTTCTTTATGAGATACTTATAAGCAATTATATTTACTCTTTATGTTAAATGCATGAAACATGTATTATTAAAATACTTGTTGACTCATGTATTATCAAGATTACTTTGTGGGTTATAAGTAAATGAGAAAAGTAATGTCTTGTAGGATTACATAGCATAGAAGCCATGAAGTCAAGTTTAAGAAGATGACAAAGACTGAGTTTCTCTTTAACCCTAAGCCATAGTGAGCTGCCTTCCTTCCTAACCATGTGGAATTTGTAGAAGTTGGGAAAAGCATGTAAACAACTTATTATAAGTTATAAATATATAAGATAATAAAAAATAAGTGAAAAGTCCCTATTACTTCACATTGAAAATTTCTTCCAATATAGTGTTCCCATTAAGTAGTAACTGTCTTTATTAACAGGCCATATTTACTTATTTCTTGTTATATGAGTTCTTCAGTGTTCTATCTCTTTCATATGTGGAAAATGGGACTTATCATGTGATATGTGCTAATTATTTAAAATATGTCAAATATTGGTTAAAAATAAAAATAAATTATTTTTATTAGATTTGATTATTGATTCTCAAAATAGCCATAAAATACAAGACTCCTGAGCTAAGACCAGAAGTCTCTTGTATATTTCAGCAGAAAATGTGAATCTCATTAAAAGAATAGGCAAATATTTTTGGTCCTTGAAAGTACACAAAGATCTGATTTCTTTTAAAATTTTAAGAAAAGGACACGGTTTCCTTCTCTGATTAAATAGATATAGTCAGTAACTAACATTTATTTGACTTTCAGCATTGCCAAAGCTTTGGTTGATATCCAACTATGAAGCAAATGAATAACAAAGTCAAACACAAAGAGCAAAAATATTGTCAGGATGTTCTACAAATATTTGAGTATAGTGTGTGAAAGATTTAATTAACTACATTTCTATAAAAATAGAGGGATTATATGTGCACATGAATAATGAAGATGAATGATGGGGCTTACATCCCATAAATTAAAGATGAACCACTATTGGGGTTTAGAGGACAGTGATGACCTCAAATACTAAAAGGTCTAGATTTGTTCCTAAAGTACTGTTATTACCGAGGCTGGACCTTGGATACTGGGAAACTATCAAAAATTATTATTAGTACATTCATAATATAACAGTGTGATGGTAAAATATTCCTTAAGATGATGAAACACTTTCAATTAGAACATGAATTTAGAAACCTTGAGAAAAGATTCCAATTCAGTTCAGAAAGTGTGTGGACAGAAATGAGAAAGTGAAGTACCAGCCAAATGCTCTGGGAGAAACAAGATTTTGGATTCCTATTTGGACATTGATAATCATTTGATTTTGGAATGAATTGGCAGCATTGCAGGGTTCTGCTGATGTGTCAATAGGAGTAATGAAGATCAAAATTCAAGGAAATTATTAAGATGTCTATTAGATTAGATAACATTCTGCTTAAGAGTTGGCCTGGTTATAAAGCTGATGTAGGAGAGGCAGACATATGCTCTGGAGTTATTGGCGGGACCTATACTCATATGGTTTTACCATTCTACCATGGAAAGACTAGATCTATCTTAAATACTAATGATGCTCAGAGATATCTTATAGTCTGCTTTTAAAATAACAATTTTATTTAGCCAGCCTTGCTAGCAGGAAATATTTGTTTCATATAAAGGTATGAAACTATCTCTACAGTAAAGGTCTGATTTTGAATATGAGACAAAGAAAGAAAAGTGTTCTGGCTCAAAAACACCAATAAAGATGTCAAAGTTACTACTGGATTCCACACAGAGCAATTTCATATCCTATGTTTTTCATGATATAATATGCAGTAATAGCAATAATATAATTAGTAAATAACATTATGGGACATAATGTCTCTAAATATTTGTATACACAAGTAAATTTTTACTTTTGAGAACTACTAAATACATAAGTATTATTTGTATTTTAAAGATGAAAACTACAGAAATGTATGCAGGGGTTAAAGGAATTATCAAGGGCTACAGGTTCAGCACACTCTGGGTCACACATTTCACTCCTGTACATTAGAGAGTTAAGCCCCTTATTTCCTTCAATATTGTTTGTCTCCATAAAGGAATAGTGTCTGAATTTATTTTTTCAAAGCCAGCAACATTTATAAATATTATGCTATTATTAATTTAACATTATATATTTGTTTAACATTATTATAAGCAACTTTAACATTTAACATTATTGTCATCATTTAACATTTTTATAACTTAATATTACATTTAATTTAACATTATTTAATTTAACATTATTATAATCAACTTTCTATAAGTTGCTTGGTGCACTGCTCCACTGTTTTGATAGTCTTAAAAGCTGAATATGTTCATACTTGACACTAGGTAGTGGACAGATACGAGAGTTTAGTGTTTAATGATATCTTTGGGTGATGTATATTTCCATCATAATTGCATGTTTTTTTCAAGAAGACGCAGACACTGAAAATCTTACTACTAATAAAAAGAGTCAATAACAATTTCTTTTATGTAACTTGTCTATCAATTACTTCCTGTAGCTGCTTTGTGGCTTTTATAATAATCTGTCACTTATTTTACCATTGATGTTTCCTGAAGGCTATCAAGTATAGTTTTCTATCCTCATAGACACTGTAATTTAAATTAATTGAGTATGTTGACTAGTTGCATATTTTCTCAAGAAGAATTTTCTTATGTCATTATATTTATAAGATGATTATCTTTAATCAGAAAACTTTATGCTATGTTTATGATTGATGACTAGATAGGTTGGTCACAGTTCTACTTTAAGCAATATAAAAAGAAACTAAAATACACATAAGATTCTAATTTCATTAAGCCCTTTAAATCTTTTTAATTTTAAAATAAACAGAAAAATAATATATATTAAAAATATAGATGTAGGGGAATAACAGGACAGAGAAGCAAGAGGGGGCTGAATGGGGAACAGGGGGAGGGAAGAGGGCTTATGGGACTTTTGGGGAGGGGAGAACCAGGAAAGGGGAAATCATTGGGAATGTAAATAAAAATATAGAAAATTTAAAAAAGTATAGAATAACATGATTTAACATATGTATTGCTTGTATAAGTTCACTGAAGATAAACACATACACATATACATATTTCAAACATAGCACTTCATATATTGCACAGATAAAATACTTATGTTTCATATACTACACTATATATTATATGTGTATCTATTTGTGTGTACATAATCACTGTCTGTATTCACTCTATTGTGAAGGGTACATTATCAAGATATATTTACTATTGAGCTTAAATGATATTTAAATTTGCAAAGATACCAATACATTAAATAATGTAAAATATCTATTAAAAATAATAAATATATACAGTTCAGTAAATATTTATTCAGATTATATCAATATTAACACCGTAATTGATGATTTCACTCAGAATTTTAATTAGTAATTTATGTTTGTAAAACTTGACTATTCCTAGAAAACAGACTTAATTATACAAGAAAATGGATAGAGATGGAAATAAACACACTGAATAATATAAATGAGTCCAAAAAACATTGTTTTCTTTCATTTGCTTATGTAACTTTTGAATGGTCAGATATATACGTTTCATTTCTGACCCACATAGGTAAGTTTATTACCTATGACACCAGAGACCAAAGAAATGAATGAATGAATGAATGAATGAATGAATGAGCTCACTACCAGGAATGGGTTTCTCATTCTTTTGGTATTATTGGCTAGTGAGGTTCCACAGTTCCTGAAACCTTACATGATATTGGCAATGTTCTTGGTTTCCCTCTAAATCTTGATGGTGAGAGCTATACCCTTGAAACATAGGACATGTAGAAATCAAGCTGGTTCTGATCTGGAAGTTTCATCACTACTGACTACATTTCTTAGTGGTGGCAGATGCTATGCACTCCATTGGAGAAGAAAAACTTATCCATCTATGAATCTTGTGAGCTATAATATTGATAGACCTTGAAAGACATGTCCACTGGTGCAATATATACAAGATCATGGGAGTAAGCACCATTTTCTGATTGGATTTAAGTCCCATTCCAAAAGATAAGTCTCAAACCTAGTACCATTATTAGTTGAAGAATCTACGTATAGACAGACCACAGACTCTAGAAGAGAAACTAACATTATGATTTTTATAAATGGACAAAATATTAATCTATCATATAAATATTCATCATTATAACTATAGATTATTGCCTTTCTCAATCCTCACCAGTGAAAATACAAATTTTAGGAGGTGGTGATTACCAGAGACATACAACTGGGCAAGGTGAAGACAAAAGGATTTCACAGTTCTGAGCTGTATATAGTACATATATATCTTCCAAGGTCCAGGAATCATGCAGAAAGAATTTAAGAGCCAGAGGAGATTGAAACAGTATCTCAACTATACATATGAACTAGCATGTATGTATGTAGAAGACCTGTGTAAATCCAAGTCAGACTAAATCCTAGAATGGAGAAGATATGTAGAAGGTGATCCCAACCCTTAGAAAAGAAGCTATTGGCAATTGAAAGCTTCTGGGGCTGTGGGGAGAGAGAGAGAGAGAGAGAGAGAGAGAGAGAGAGAGAGAGAGAGAGAGAGAGAGAGAGAGAGAGAGAGAGAGAGAGAGAGAGAGAGAGAGAGAGAGAGGGAGACAGAGAGAGACACAAAGTCAGAGACAAACAGAGACAGACACAAAAGAAACCATGGTTCAGTAAATAACTGCTTATCTACAAATACTTAGGCAAAAAAGTTTTCTTTCCTGGGTACACTGGAAGGTGTATGGACTTTGGCAAAATTGAGGGAAGGGGAAAATGTGATCAAAATATCTATAGGGAAATTTTAAGAGAACTTTAAAATAAAGGAAAATAAAATGAAGAATTATAGAGGGAGACACCCAGCACTGAACTATCACACACACACACACACACACACACACACACACACATACAAATACATACACACTCTGGCATACATACAGAGGCAGAGGCATCATAAATACACATACACAAAGGCCTTGAGAACAGGAGGAATGACAAATACACCACCCAACATAAGAACGATGAAAGTAGTTGAGAACTTACTTACCTGATGATATAGGAAAAAGTTAAGAATGACTATAGTATTAGACTTCTAATCATGTTGTTTTGAGAAAGCACAAAAATAAAGTGGTTAAGTGTTATGAGTTAAAATAAATGTTCCTGAATGACATTGAGTACTAATCCCTCATACCTTGAAGATGACTTTATTTGGAATTTGACCTTTGCAGAAAAACATCAAGATGAACTCATTAAGGTGAGCTAGTATGGTTAGACTAATGTACTTCTGAACAGAGAAGAGAGTACATACAAAGATACAGGGAAGTACATTGTGTTCTATATCTTAGTCTCAGACATCCCAGATATACAGCCTTTAAATTCCAGTCCTCTAGTCTACCAGTGTCCAAATTTGTTATAACTTTAGGAGACAGGTGTAGGTAGCAAGACAGAAAAGACAGAAATGCTACCCAAAGATCCAAGTGGAAAACAGAAAACAAAGTATCACACAAAGTAAAATTCAAGATTAAAATAGCAAGTACAATATTATATCCTATAACATTTACAGGTCTACAGTTCAGAGAAATTGTTGGAACACACAAACTCAGACATTTATGTCATGTACGGACTCCTAATATGTAACTACTGCCTCTGTTACTGATAACTCCATGACTTTCGGGATGATTTCCAACATTTCTGCCTTTCTATGCCTGTAGAACAGAAGCAGTGTGAATATTCACAGTATATTCATGAGTAATATACCTGAGACAACAGCTATTATAGATACTAAAATAGAATTATATATTATTTTCCTCTAAATATACAGAAACATTCAAAGAAAAATGAGGCATGCATATGATACACATGAAAAACTTAACATACTTTTGAATTTTCAGGATTGGACATAGAAATCTGCTGCCACAAAACAGCTCCAAAGAGGATATGTATATTCCAATCTGCTATCTACTTAATGCCAAACATGAGCAGAGGAGAAAACATCTACCTACACAGAAATCACTGTCCCAGAACTAAAAGATATTCTTAATAAGATTGTGAAAGGAGGTTTATAGGTTCTTATTATCCATTCTCACAATATAGCTAGAAAATTTAAAAGTAAGTAAGTAAGTAAATAAAATTTAAACATTAAAAAAGGAGATCAGAACTAACTGAATGATTTTAATATTAAGAAGCTGGAATAAAACAACTTTTAGAAGCTTTTGCTTTTCTCAGACTTCTGCTAGTAAGACATGAAAACTCAGCAGTTGAGTTTTACAAGATGGCACCTGTCACACATGGCCAAGTTGCAAGCCAAGCATATTCCTAAACTGGAGCCTATAAAATCATGAGGTGCTATCTTCCAAGGGGATACTTGGAAAGGGCATGTTTATATGTACACACTGTGAAACCATAGCATTTGAGATGAGGACTGATAAATGTGCAGAATTGTGGGTGAGGCTCAGTGGTTAACTGCATATTTCAATGCCAGTGTTGTTTCTACTGGTATACCACTTTGCCATTGAGCTCTGGACAAAATGTATACATTGCTTTTGATACTTCTCTTTTTTAAAGGATTAATATAAAACATGATACAAACCCAGAATACAATTTGAGCCTCATGTTTCCACAAAGGCCAAATTCAGTAAATCTCTTAACTCTTAATGGCATATTAGAATGTTTAGATATTTACCAGACATCATTTCTCTCTTATTTTAACTCAAAACAAAATTTACACTACTCATTTGCAGAATAGATTTGAAGTAAGTGCAGAGAAGAGCAAACTTATGTTTGCAATTGAGATTGCCATAGCTAAGGCAACATGTCCATGAACTCAACAAACCAAACTCAAGTTTCTAGAAAGTATTTGTTGCTTCTTCCTGAATTATTTTATAGGCCACTTTCACATAAAATTATAGTAATTGACAGTGAGTTTTAATATTTTCTATGATGTAGCAATAAATATCACTTATGTCTTGGTATGACAATCAAAGCCCTGTCTTCCATTTATGACTTCTGTTTATGAGTTTCCTGCTATGTGTTTGCTGTAGTGTAGTTGTTCTCTCTGAGTTCACATTCTTGGAGAGAGACCCCTTAAGTCTCAGGAACTAAACACAACTCCCAATGTCTCTGGAAGATTCTATAGCGTTCAAGATGTATATCTGCTTCTTCCGCATCCAGGTTTATGCAATCTATATTTAGCCTATCTATCTATCATTTCTCTCTCTATTATCTATCTGTATGAATCATCTATCTCTCCACATGTATATGCACATGTATACATACATACATACATACATACATACATACATACATACATATATGTATGGAGAGACAGACAGGCAGAGAATGAGAGTGACACTTCTAACTGAGGTGGAAATCATGCTGGAGCTCCAGGTGTGAGGCTTTCAAAAATCATCAACCATGCAGGTATGGGCTTTCCAGTGATGTGGTTGCTTATGAGTCATCAATACTCCTGTGACAACCCCTGAATCCATATTCCTGTAGCCCTAATAAACTCATTGATTTACTAAGATAGAATGGACAAAATTGCTTCTTTGTTCTGTTTTTGGTACTAGATCTGGAGTGAATAAAGTTTGATTGTTTGTTTCTACATTTTCATAGGAAAATCCACACTATTGTTCACCTTTAAAAATGGGATATTTGTCTACCATGTCTTAAAAGTTTTGTGATATGGAATAAGCAAAACCCCTATGAAGCTGCCCTGAAACTTGCTTTGTTTTCCTGTCTTCAGCCACAGTCCCTCTCTCACTTCCAACTTCAATGGCTTCCTTGTTGTTCCACTGTGACTCTCCACATTTTTGACTGTCATTCCTTGCTCTGCTTGATATAATAAAATACAGATGCTTGTCTGTCAGCTCCTTCAGGTTTTTCCTAAAATATCCCTGGAAATAGACAGTTGCAGGCTACTACTTGAACCATAGCTCTTCCAGTTTCCTCTAAGACATTCTTTCTTGTATACTAATAGTATTATAGCTTAACTCCTACCCTTTCTGTATTAAAATATAATTCAAGGAAGACATAAAACGTGTTACTATTTTCTGTAGCAATCATATTCTAATGAAAATGTAGAGATTTTTTTTCATTCAGTCCATATGAAGTTTTCAAATATTCACAGTTAGGAAGCTGGTTATCTCTACATATCACTCACTCATGTAATAGCATCATTGTTACTAGCTAGTTTGCATAGTGCTGGAAGATGTTAAGCACTCTACTGGAGGAGAAAAGTTCATCAATCTATGAGTTTTAATTATTTTTGAAATATATATTCAGATACATATCTCATAATGACATAGGTATTGGAAAGTTTTTCCTTAAAACATCTCTTATATCATTTGTCAATTTTTAACTTTGATTATCTTAATACTAAAGCATACATAATATTCACAACTTTCTCTGAATATGTACTCTTTTCAAATGACAGTGTTTCCTTATTAAAAGCAACCCATTTTATTTCCAGGCTTTACTCTATTACACACTAACAAGACTAAGGGCACAGTATAATTTACAATGATAAAATTCTATTAATATAAGTACTGGCTTACCTCTTTAATTCTCTATCTACTCTAGGCTATATGATGGAAATCAAGAATAGATAATCATTCATGTCCCACTAATAGTTACTGGGGCAAACATTCGCCATAGTTTTTTTTTCTATGTAATTATGACTATTCTTACTTTATGTACAAGGAAATAAAAGAGGGTGTGTTACTTACACTTAGAACCTGATGAAGATGACCCACCAACAGTAGATCTGGATCCCCCCTTCATTGAAAAGACGCCTTTCCCCCTGCGTGTGGTGGTGACAGCCACTCTGGGACGTTTGAGTGGAATGACAGCTCGAGGAGGCGGAGGTACACGGCCGTGGTAATCAAACAGCCTGCACAGACACAAATGGTTGAGAGTTGGTAATATGCCTAAATATTCTAGTAAACATAGGAATTACTCAGATACTGCTCTGCCAAGATTTTATGGAGATTACATTTTTGCCCTTGTTTACTGTTCAGACAAGTTGTTTATCAGTCAATTCTTTTTCAGAAACCAACAGGATGCTTTCAGGATGCTAGAATTTGACCTGACTCTGAACTTTTGTAAGATAAGAAAGGACTTTTGCTCTGATAGCAATATAAAATTGCCAAAATAAGGTTGATCTTTATCCTAGGATATATTTTTATTTGAACAAACTTATCCTAATATTGAGCATACACCTTCCTCTTATACATTAGAAAATTATCATATTACCCAAGAGTGGAATGATTACAGAGTCTTGAACAAACCAGCAAATAAAATTGTTAGTTTATGGAGAAAAATAAAGATAAAACCATCTCAAGAAGAAAGTGTAGAAACCATATCAGAATGATGCCCACCCTCTCAGGTTTTTTGAGGAAATCACGGCCCACTCTGCCTGAGACTGGGTTTAAGTGAAACTGAGCTAACCTAAAGGTAGAAATGGATTGACTGAAGCATTAGAGGGAACTGGTAATCAGAACACTTTGTTATTCTAACTACTTTCAGGTATACAAATTAAAATAAAGTCATTTGTAGAGTTAGATGGAAAAATGTTTTCTAACTAAAATGAAAATAAATTCTCTACTCTGAGTAAAAGAAAAACTGATACTCATCACAACAACATATTTTCATCAAATACCAAAAGGAATAAAGGCACATAAGAAAATATGCCATCCAGAGATTCAAATGATTCATATTATTCATTCTGAATACTCATATGTACCAGTGTTCTATGATAGCCTATTTGAGAAGCATAACAGCTTAGGAACAAAATGCTAGGTTACATTTAATCTATTTGCTAACAAATAAGATATATAATTATATCACTCAGTACAAAAGAAAAGGCATTATTTATTTCCATTTATGATTGTTACATATTTTATTTTGATACCATTATATGAATTTTAATTTTGTAATTGATTTAAAGCAGTAAATAAATAAATCAATATGAAATTCAGAAAGTAAAACAAAATGAAATTCAGAGAACAGAAACTATAAAAGAAAACATAATTTAAAAATTTCTGTGTCAAGTTATTTCATAAAAGTTTACCTTGTGTACATATATTTCTGAAAATGTGATAATCTCTTTTGGGAAAATAACATATGAAACATAATGTAAAATTGTTTTCAATAGTTTGTTTGAAAAATCATTTACTATTACTCTGTGATAAGATGAAAGGACTATAAAGTTAAAAGGGAATGTTTTGATACAAAGATCATCTTCTACCTGTGTACAAAAGAAAAGAAGGAAAATGCAGCAGAAGTCAAGAGGGGCCCTATCCTGTATGAACTGACAAAGTCCAATAGAGCAGAGGACGTGATGGCAAAGAGCAGTGGATGTCAGGGCTCTAGAGTTTGCTTCAAAGTCCACAGCTGGATGAGACAGAAAAGGTTATGAATACAGTCCATACCAACAGAGAATTGAAAATCAGAAGTGTCACGAAAATTTGCTCCTCATTTCAATCATAAAACAAAGTGCACATTAGTTATTTATATGAAGAATTCACAAAAGCCCACAAGTCAGAGGATTAAAAATATAATACCAAGACTATCAGGAGGAATGAAATATGGCATTTGGCTCATCTTCAGGAAAGAAATTACCATTTGAGCTAAAATGTTTCTGTAACTTTTCATGTGCATTGAAGAGGTTCATTATACAAGCAAACCTATTAATTGGATGAAGAAAATCTCCAGAACACAATGAGATACATAGAGATGAAAGAACTCTGTAATGGATGTGCTGAGTGAGTGAGCTTTCATTACAATGTCCTTTAACCTTTAACAGTGTTTTCTAGGTCACCTAAACATCTGTCACATTCTCCAAGCCATGATCCAGAACTTTTGTCTTGTGTTAGGTTTCTCTGCTCTCATCTCTCAATAGCAAGTGGTTTCAAAAAAAAAAATCATGTGCAACTTCCACCAATTTCATCTGCCACTCTGAAGTGACTGTGGGTTATGTTGGAACTTAAACGTTTTAATATGCTATATCGCATACAGAACAAGATGGAAGGAAGGTATAGGCACTTCAAATGTGAACAAAATTCTGATATTTAATAGCAAGGGAAGCACTCTTAAATATTATTGAGCACCTTTGAGGTCATTAGAAATATAAGGAAGGAAGCTGGTCATAACTCTCATACATAAAATGTAACATGTCAGGTGGGAAAGTGTCAGTTTCTCTTGTCTGGAGAGATGGGCTAGGGTTTCTATATGCATAGGGAAGTGTGAGAGGTGAGAAAGGAGGACCCAGCATTTTTTTCCAGCAGAATTCACTCTACAGTAAATTAAATTAGTTTATCTTTATAAATAGTATTGAGATTAAGGATAGCTCATTTGAAATTATAGGCTGTCTACAGAAATTACAGTCACAATGAAATAGAGACAAATTTCAGAGGTTGGTTAAAGTATTTAAATGACTTATCAGCTCTATATTATTTCATTCATTCTTACAATTATATTTTTTATTATTTTACTCTAGGTGTCTTTAATTTTCCTTAATACTGCTTATTCAGAAGATACAAATTTTTCTAATACTTGCTGAATAGATAATATTATTATGAAGCCAAGCATATAATCTTCCATTTCCAAAGTCAATTTTAAAACGAATACTCACCAAACCTACCTTCTATTTGTCAATGAAATAAAAATAGTTAGTGTATTGACCTTAGAGAAATTTTGCAAGTTCTTTTTTATTTCAGATCATTTAAATTTTTCAATCACCAGTTTTGTGTTTGACATTGTTTTCTTTAAATAAAACTAGAGATTCATTATTTCTTAGTAAAAGTTAAAAGCTGGTAAGTCGAAGTTTTACACATTTATTTGATGAAGTAGTTGTAGCTTGTCTCTTAGAAGAAGAAGAATATTTTCATCTCTTATCCTCAAAGCAGGTTTGCTAGGGATAAAAGTAACTTAGTGCCATATTAATATAAGCATAGAAAGCAAATATAATTTTTATTACTCTGAGAGTAGTTTATTGTTAGGGTTTAGCAACAATGGTGTTTTTGGGAAATACATGAAAAAAGCCCTATATATCTCAACTTTATATAATGAAGCAAAAACTGTAATATTCCAAGCATTCCTGTTAGCCTTTTCAGATAACCAAAACTATAGTACATACATAAACATGCTCAAAGGATATGTATGGCTGTATGTTAAGATTCTTCAACCTTCTTAGTGATTATTTTTATATTTAATTGGTATGATATATTTATTTTCTAGTAGAAGATCTACTAAATCAATGCCTAATTGCTGACTACTTTTTTTCTTTAATTTCTTCTTTTATTTTCTTTATTTATTTTATTGCTTTGATTTTTATTTTTGCTAATAATTAGGAAGGTGCCAAAATCAAAAGAAATATCAAAGACTGGAGATTTAATATGGGTATATATTACATAAACAAGTGATAAACTTTAAGTAATAATTTCAAGAACTTTTTGATAAATACCTATTTGGTTCTAAATTTCCCCTAAAAATATTTATTTTCTCTATTCATGAATCGAACTTATAGTTGCTATGTAGTTACTGCTAAGAAAATCTTTAATATGGAGTAGAAGAAGCTCAGAAGCTGGCTTCTCCCCAGGAGGTTTTGGCAATACATGGATAACACACAAATAAATGACTATCTTTGATGTATTCTGTTTTATCCCTAAACTCTACTTTCAGCATGCTTTACTTCTGACACACTAGAGTCCACTAAACAAGTTAAAATGCTCACTTCATTAATAAGAAGATCTACATACAGAACTTCCCAAGTCTGGAGTGGCCTTGGTGGGGACAGAGTGACATGGTTCCTGCCCCTGGGGCATGGCCCTGGAGTGAGTCCCCATTAGTGCTGATGGCTACTATGGCCTGGACATAAGACTTGTATGTGTAATAATGAATATATATTCTGGATCCAGTACTAGCAGTGGAGAAACATTTCCTTCCAAGTAGTGTCCTCACTGTTAACGTTAATGACTCCATGATGATTAAAAACAATAAGTTGAGGGTGTGGCTATGTCTCAGTAAGATGATAAACACTGGGACCTTCAAGACAACCCTTAAGGATATGGGAGTTTTACATATGTGAATTTAAAAATAAAGAAATTCTCAACACAGCAAAATATAAGGATGCAATATGAATTATACAAGGGGCTTCATGGATCTAAAGGAACAAAACCAACTGCGTTGTGAGCCAACCTATCAAGAAAATACTAAAGTGGGCAAAGAGATTTAGGGAGTGATGATTCCAGGAGATCCTTCTTCCTGTTTGACTCAGTATTTAAGAATGAGAATAGAAGATGGAACATGAACATATTAGGCTGCCCATTATTATTATTATTACTCCAGCTTTGTTTCTTGACCCTGGCAATCACAAATTATCTCATTAGCAGCAAAAGTATCTAGATATCCAAGATATCTCTGAGATATCCATACCAGTAGCCTGTGTTCACTCCTTAGAAATTTGTGTCCAAGATTCACAGAGGAACAGAACACTGTCTGAAACTACTACTCATAATTTCAACTCAGCATGTCCAATTTTCTACAATGAATTTTAATATCAGCAAGTGTCCTATCAGCAATTGCACTATTTCTTGCAGTTGCTAATTCCATTATGCTTTTGGTTTATCCTTTCATAGTCTCAATTCTTATTTAGCAAGGTAGTTTTAAAGCAATTATTTCTGCTTAGCATAACTAGAGTTATTTTTTGTTTTGTTCCCCCCTAAACCAAGCATTATAGATGGTCTTAGGAAATAAACACAATGTTCACGGTCTCTCTGCAGGAGTATGAGCTACAACTTAAATGCCGCTCAAAGGCATGACAATGGTCTATTATGGAAGAAATATTGAGTGACTATCTTATTACCCAAAAATGTAGACATTGCTACATAAAAATCAGTATAATACACATTTGCCATCATTGTTAATATTGTATATATAGTATAAATTGTAGAATTTACACTAACATTTGGCATTGATTTAATACTACAAACACCCAGGACTATTGCTTGTTATCATACAACTTCATGAGTTAAAAAAAATAATCATGTAGCAAACAGCACATTTTGCTGTATTAAATAACATAGTCCAGTTTGCAGTATTGTACAAGCTATTTGGAAAAGGCTCCACATAAAACAAGCTGAGTGTATCTCAGGCAGAATAACTGTTTAATTGCTGTCATGCATCCAGGTACATTATCTTGTCCAGTCTTTCTTGGTTAATTTCCCTTTGTGGGATTCTGTATTTGTAGGGAGCTAAGCCACTGGTGGCAGATGTTTATGTCTTTCTTAGCCAAGTGCTTTAAAAAAAAATAAATAGAAACTAATGAGAGCACATACTGTTCAGATAGTCTGTTAGTAACATAGTCATAATGATCTATTGCACACATAGAAGTCAAACAGATTGCATATAAGACAAATAAGTAACATTGAAAATTGGTTGTAGTTAGCATTTTTTGTGTAGTGGAGAGGACTCAGAGAGCTTTAGGCTCTATAATATTTTGCCTGTTTAAAGTTCTTGGTCTTTCCAATAGAAGGTCTATTTTTTAGCTATTGACGTAAATAAGTATTTTTTATAAACAAAATCCAGAATATATCCTTTATTAATTAATTTGCAAATCAATTAATTATCTTTTTAGTGTGTGTCTGTGTGTTTGTGCAGGCATGCATGAGAAGGAAAAGGAGGTATGTCAGAAGAGAACTTGAGCAGTCAGTTCTCTCCTTTCTTTTTGTGGGTCCTGGTGATTGAACAAAAGCTGCCAAGCTTGCAGAGAAGCCACCTTTACCTTTTAAGCCAGCATATCAAGCCCTGTATCTTGTCTTATCTTTTAATCTGAGACAACCGCATATTTGATTTTTCACAAAATTGGAAGATTTGGTGTCAAAACTTGTGCTTCCTACCTCGTAGAATAAAATTTATTTAAATAAAATTTTATTAATTATACAAGGAAACATTAAAAAATGTAACTAACACAATGTCATTTTGATATGCTGTTAGGTGAAATATAGTAATTGTAAACTTATCTAGAATAATAAAACAATGTTTTGCTTTCTTAAAGATTTCCAGCAAAAAATGATTTTGAAACTATCAAAAGTTAAGGTTTTCAAAAAAATGTAAAGACTATCTCCATGTCATATCTTCTTAGTAGGATATGGCATTATTTTTACGGCTACCAGATGTTGGCATTGTCTTGAGAGCACATTATCATAAGCTACTAAATTTTTAAATATAATCTAATATGTTGTTTAAATTACAAAACAGTTGGAGGGAGTCATTCTTTAAGACTACCTTTTGTTTACAGGAGGAATTAGAGATGTGACTTTATCCAGTTCTGTGAAGTGTGTCCTTTGATCTGACTCACTTTAGAAGCTTTGGGGTACATTAACCCCACATATAAGTAAGATCTATTCTGCCTCTGTGGATATCCATGCAGTCTATTGTAAAATTAGAATACATGATCAAGCTATGAGTATATCTGTGTCTGTAATAAACAAAAGGGTTCTATGTTTTAAATGATATTAACTACCTGCTAATGAGCCATTATTAGCCTATCAAAAGTTTACATCATTGTAGTGCTCTGCAGCAAAGTGAGGCAGGCATGATTGGCAGAAGGAACTACAACAATATAAGCATGGGAGGGAGCCTGCTGGGCCTGAGAGGGTCTCAGGGAACCCAATTCAATTTGAGTATAGTATTCCCCCTGTGCTCTAAGGCATGATGTCAAGGGAAGGAGGCAGCCAGAGGTCTGAGGAGATGGAACAGCACAGAGAGAAGACCAAATGGCTTTCTTGTAGAACTGATATAATATTCACAAGTGGGTAGGAAACTTCCAAAGGATTACTGGGCTCCTTTGTCCATTGTGACCTATTGAAAACATTTCTCTGTATTTTTATGTAATTCTTTGCACTCCCTTGTTTTAATACTACTTGTAATTAAAGTTTATGGGAAATATTTTCCTTATTTATGTATCCATTCATTTGTTTATTCTAATTGTCATCTATAGCTGATTTGGGTTCTTGTGAGTTAAACATGACTTTCCTTATAAACAATGAGGTACATAAAACAGTTTTCTAAAAATTCAAATTAAATTTCTGATAGCAAATTTGTAAGCTGTCATTAACACCTCAAAGCACAGATTTTATTATTCAAATAAGTGGGTAATGCAATCACTTCTATAAAAGCCTGCAAAAGATAGTAGCTGCTAACTAGATTGTTTACACGGAGGCTGCAATCAGTCCACTGTAATATGTCCTATGTGGCATTTAATATTTAATACATGTAGCATTTATCAAAAACAAATAATTAAAAATAAGAATTGTTGACAACAATAATTTCAGAATTGTAACATTGAAAGTAACTTCAAACAAAAGTCAGTAGACCTACCAAAGAAACAGCTGAGAAAAGTTGCGTTAGCATGTTCCTTGAAAGCATCTAGATCTGGACCCAGTAAAATGAATGAAACAGTTCCTAACTGCTATCTATAAGAAAAATGTATCTGATGTGAGGAAAGGAAAGAAGGAATCTCTGGGGAGAAAATGAATATGATGCTACCACAGGACTATATATTGAAAAAACTTGAAGAGAGACCTTGTACAATTAGGACAAGGGACTGAGGCCATTATATCCTTATAAAGGACCATGGAAACTCTCAGAGCACAAGACAGATGCTTGCTCCAGATCCCAAATTACCTGGTGAAAGGACACAAGTCTGTACTTTGTGGGACGGTTTTGATAAATTCTATATAAAGGGATTGAACAAATTCTTAATAATGGTATTTTCAAGTAAAACATGACCAATAATCATCATTTGCCTCTGGACTTTTAATGCAGAGACTCAAAAGAATTGTACAGTTCTCTTCAGCTGCTGTTCTAATCAATTAAATATATCACAAAGACATGAGTTTTAGGTTTTGTGGCCTGCTTGCCTGTCTACCTGCCTGCCTTCCTTTTGTTCGTTCCTTCCTTCCTTCATTGCTTTCTTCTTTTCTTTTGTACTTTTGGAGTCATAATAACTCTCAGCTTTGAAAATCCTGTTAACAGTTTGTCCTGAAAATAACTAAATGTTTAAAATGTTATTTTAATATCACCAACAAAATTTGAGGCTTTGTCAACTCTAATGTTCAGTTCTAACTCCAAGATCTGCAGCATGTGAATAAATATAACAAAACTAAGAAATTATATGTATGTCACAATTATAGAAACTTCACATTTTAAATTTGTAGTTATAACATATTATTTCAAGCATTTAAATTAATTAAAGCTTCAGTAAAAGAAATGCATAAAAGAAAACATAATACAGATTCCAGAAAACAAGGCTGAAAAATTCACATACCGATTGTAGAAATCATCTCTGTAGTAATCGTAGTCAAATACATAACCTCTAAGAAATGAAAAAAATAGTTAGTGTGGGTTTGAGTCATGCTCATTTGTAATATTAATTTTTGATTTTGTAACAGGAAATCAATTTTACTTTACACTAACACATTTTAATGTTTTAGTTTATAAAGAGCATTATAAGATAATGTTTAATTTTGTATACTATACCTCTATCTTTACAGATTGGTAATTTAGGGTATGTAAATGGGACCAATGCATGCATTTCACTGATAAAGTCATAAAGGCCAGTTCATTGAAGAATTTACAGTGAGAACTGCCTACACCTATTTGGATAAAGGTCTTTTGTGAGGCACTTTATATGCATTTCAGTTTTAGTCTTCAAGACTACTCTGATGTATAATGTAACTAAAGTATAAGAGACCCATGTAGTTGAATAAATTTTTATCACTACCAAGAGGCAGGTGGGACTGGAGAGATGGCTCAGCGGTTAAGAGCACTGATTGCTCTTCCAAAGGTCCTGAGTTCAAATCCCAGCAACCACATAGTGGCTCACAACCATCCATAATGAGATCTGACGCCCTCTTCTGGTGTGTCTAAACAGCCACAGTGTACTTAGATATAATAATAAATAAATCTTCAAAAAAAAAAAACCCCACAAAAACCCAACAAAACAAAACAAGAGGCAGGTGGGCATTTTGACACTAAGACTGAATCCACATCTATAGCCACATTTATCCCTTTTAATATTCCCAACCATAACATCTAAATTCTATAGTTTATGAAATACTTATAATATAAAGCAGTAGTTTTTATAGTGTGTTTGTTCATTTAAATTTTTATTGTGGTAAAATATACAGATCATGAAAATTGTCATTTTAATAATTTCAGCTATAATTTGAATGTGCCATTCAGCGTATAATTTTAACCATGTTCAGTATACAGTTCAGAAGCATTAAATGGACTCATAAAGTTGTATAAAGAATATCACTATATATTCCATGAACTTCTTTATAGTACCAGATAGATGACATTTCCCACTTTCCTCTGTCTTAATCACCTCTATCCCAACTTCTATCTATAAAGCTCCCTGTTTTAGGTATCTCACAAATTGTGAATCACAGGTGGGTATCATATAATTACATAATCACAGCTTTTCTTTCTGTTTTATTTCTCCTATCATACTTTATAACTTATCCAATCTATTATGTACTAGATATCAGAATTATATTCTTATCTAAGTCTGAGCCTTATATAGTCTTATAGTCTTTTTGTTTGTTTACTCATTTACTGGTAAAGAATCAAGTTATTTTTATAATTTTGTTATGATAAATGATGATGATGTTGTATCTTATGTAGATTATTGATATATATCCTTTCATTTTTCCCTGGGTGTATATATCAAAATCAAATTCCCAAGTCAAATCATAATTCAGTATGTATATGTTTGCTAATCCTCTTTATGACTGAAAGGTAATTTTATATTTCCAAATCAAACTTACAGTCATTTATTTTTTAACTACTCTCAAATTAGGAAAACTGAGAACTTTACTAACATGTTATTAAAACTCTTCATTTTAAGAAAAGAGATCACGTATGCCTCATCAGACTTCCTGTATATAGAAGGGAAAAGCTCAATGTAGCATATCTAGTCTATCTTCAGTATGAGTTGAAGTTCTGTTAAGTTAAGAGAAAACCTCAACAGAGAAATGCCTGATTAGATGACTGCATACTTCTGATTGCTGATTATAGGAATGCCATGTCTATCTCAGCAATCCCAGAAAAACAATGCAGCCACTGCCTAAAGAGTTAAAAGCAAAGTAAAACAAACAACATACACACACATTAGTTTGTTAGTACAGATTATTTAAGTGGAGTGATAAATGCTTTAGTTTATATTGCTTGCATAGACGTGACTATGTTGACCAACTGAGAGATGCTCAAGGCAACCTACTGGTTTACCATCAAGTTCTGGAGCATAAATAGTGGGACCTTCCTAATGAAATAATACATAAATTTCTTCCATTGGATAACAAGTATCCTTGGTTGACAAGAAAGATTGAGACACTTGCTTGAACAGTCACTGCAAAGTATAAAATTAGACTGCAAAATTTAAAATTAGTCTACTTGCAATTTTAAATTTCATATGGAAAAATAAAAACACATATAGGTGAAACAATCTTGTACAATAAAAGAACTTCTGGAAGTATCAATCCCTGATTTCAAGCTGTATAGATTTATAGTAACAAAAACTACATGGTGTTGGTATAAAAACAGACAGGTTGGTTAATGGAATCTAATCAAAGACCCAGAAATAAATCCACACATGTATGAACACTAGTTTTTTGACAAAGAAGCCAGATTCATACAATGGTAAAAGAAAGTATCTTCAATAAATGAAATGGTGCTAGTATAACTTAATGTTTGAATGTAGAATAATGCAAGTAGGTCCATATTTACCAACATGCACAAAGCTCAGGTACAAGAGGATCACACACCTCAACATTAAGACCAAACGCACTAAATCAAATAGAAGAGAGAATGGAGAATTTCTTTGAATTCATTGGTACAGGATAAAACTTCCTGAACAGACTACCAACTGCTTAGACTCCAAGATCAACAACCAATAAATGGGACTTCAGGAAACTGAAAAGCTTCTGTAAGGTAAACGACATTGTCAATAGGATGAAACAGCAGCCTAAAGAATGAGATATAAACTGACAAACCCCACATCTGACAGAAGGTTAATATCCAAAATATATAACGAACTCTAGAAATTAGACACCAACAACCTAAATGCCCAATTAAAAAGTTGGGTAAAGAGCAACACAGAAAATTCTCAATGGAGGAATCTATAATGGCTCAGAAGAGGTAAAAGAAATGTACAACATCATCAGTGATTAAAATCAAAATGACTCTAAGATTCCATCTTTCACCTGTCAGAATGGCTAAGATCAAAAATTCAAGTGACAGCACATGTTGGCAAGGATGATGAGTGAGGGGAACATTCCTCCATTGCTGGTGGGAGTGCAAACTTCTGCAACCACTTTGGAAATCAATTTGAAAGTTTTGCAGAAGATTGGGAGTAGTTCAACCTCAAGATGCACCTATCCTATATGTGTGTATGTGTCTATATTAATACCTTGTGGTACCAAATTATATACACCCACATTAATACCACAAGGACACTTGCTCAACTATGATCATATTAGCTTTATTTGTAACAGCCAGAAACTGCAAACAATCTATATCAACCTCAACAGAAGAATGGATAAAGAAAACATACCTTTACCAATGGAATACCCATCAGCTATTAAGAAAAAGGATATCATGAAATTTGCAGGCAAATGGATAGAACTAAGCAATATCATCCTGAGTGAGGTAACACAGACCCCAAAAGACAGATACCCAAAGAATGATAGTGGATATTATCCTTAAAGTACAGGGTTACCACACTATAATTCACAGACACAAAAAATGTAGCAAGTAGCATCCAAGGGAGAATGCTTAAATTCCATGCACAACAGGCAATAAAATAGACATCAGAAGTGGATGAAGAGAGGGAATTGGGTGAGAGTCAGGGTGGGGATGCAGTGTGGAGAGAGGGAATTGTGAGAGGGCTGGGAGAAGGGAAATTGTTGATAGTGCACCTCTGGGACAAGCTAGAGAACTGGGACAGGGGAGGCTCCCAGGAGTCTGTGGGGGTAGCACTAGCTGAGACTCCTAGCAGTGTGGGATATAGAGCCTGAAGTGGCCACCTCCTGTAGCTAGGCAGTACTTCCAGTAGAGGGAGGGGAGACAGCAAACCACTCCTGAAACCTTGAACCCAAAATATCTCCTCTATACAGGGATAAAGATGGAATAGAGATCTAAGAATGGGCAATCAATGACTGGTCCAACTTCAAAATCATCCCATGGAAGAAAGCCAAGCCTGGACACTATTAAAGATAATACTCTTTATGCTTGCAGACAGGAGCCTAACATAACTGGCTTCTAAGAAGCTTCATTCAGTAGCTGATACAATCAGATGCAGAGACCCACAACTAAACAGCAGGCAGAGCTTGGAGAGTCTTGTGGAAGAGTGGGGTGGGGGAGACTGAGAGAACAAGAGCGGTCAAGGACACCACAAGAAGACCTATAGAGTCAACTAACTTAGATCCATGAGGTTTACAGAGACTGAATCACCAACCAAAGATCATGCATGCATGAGTGGACCTAGGCTCCCAGCTCACGTGTGTAGTGGGTTGCGCTGATGTTGTTTGTATTCTAATGCCAAATACTAGTTCCTCAAGGTGTAGTTGCCCCAGACAATGTACTCAAGTTATGCCATGTGAGCCTTCTCCCAAGTTATTACTAATTGGTAAATAAAGTTTCTGGGCTTGGGTTTGGATTGCCATGAGGAGAAAGAGGAAGATGGAGAGAGGAGAAGACAACAGTGGGTAAGAGTGTTAAAATCATAGCCCTGAGAGCTGGAAAATTAGGAACAGCCCAGATGGAGCATAGTAAGTAATAACTTGGGGTTGTTGGTAGGAAAGTAGATTTTAATAGCATGGAATATAATAGATAGTAGATATGTGCTCAACACTAGTATTGATTAGGGCTTATTATAAATAAAAAGCTTATTTGTATCTTCTATTGTGAATGGAATAATCAAAGGTTGGTGGCAGTCCAGGATTGAGATTAAATATATTCCACAACACAGGTTTAGCAGATGTGGAGATTGGTCCTCATGTGCATCTCCTAATAATTGAAGGGGGGCTTTCTCTGACTCTGTTGCCTGCCTTTGGATCCTTTATCCCTAGTTGGGCTGCCTTTTGTGTCCTCAGAAGGAGAGGATGTCTTTAATCCTTCTGTGACTTGCTGTGCCAGGGTGGTTTTGTACCCATGACTAGTTTTTCCTTTTCTGAGAAGGGGAAGGAGAATTTAGATGTGAGTGTTGTACTGTGAGGAGAAGACAGAGGGTTGGCTGTGATGTAAAGGTAATGAATAAATACAATAATGAAAAAATTAGACTGCTTGCTCAATTATCATGATTGTCTGTCTTTGATGAGTTTTAAGACTATATTAGAAGTTATAAATGCAATAGAATTGTATTTGGATAACAACAATGAGGTTTCCACAATAAAATCAAATATTTAAACCAAATCAAGTATATCATTTCAAGATTCTTTCATAGAATATGTTTGTAAAGCAATGACCTGGAGAGGGAAATATTCTAATTTAAATTGATATTCTTTGTACTTTTATACACACAGTCTTTTTAAGTCTTCAGTATGCATAAAAGATGCAGTGAGCTCTCTTCATAACTTGATAAATAACATGCCATCAGCAACTGAATGAGACACTTGGGCTCAGAAGTAATAATTTCTATCTCTGACTGAATTTTAATCTGATTGTATCAAAATTACCTCAATTTCCTCACAAATTCACTAAATTTCAGTTTCCTCTGGACTTCAGACCACTGACCCTTTTGAGGTTTTAATTTTGAGAATTTATATTGAAATAAAATTATCAATGAAGATATTTCTTAAATGAAATTACTCTCTGTTCTTAACATCCACACTCCATAACCTCTTCCAGACACTATTTTACTCGCTATTTTTATGGGATTAACTTTTCATCTTCCTCAAGTGAAAGAAGAAATATACCATCAGGCACTGTACAGCAAGGGTTCTTAATGTTTTTCTCCTTACAACTCTTTTTTATTCTGAGAATTTTATATGGCCTGGGAATATGGGTAAATAAAATAGATTTATACCTTAGCGACCTCTGCTCCAGGGAATGACTACCCTGAGCCTTCAGGTACGCAGGAATTCCCCGATATAACATCGCTTGGGACACAGCCTGCTAGGCTTCCATCTGTGCCCAAAAGCAGGGCAGCTCTGTGGTCGTCTGGGTGCCAGCTCTGCTGTGGGCCATCTGCCCTGAAGAGTGATCTGCACCAAGAGGGTGCACAGTACGCTCCGCCATCTTTGATCCAGCAACAGAGCAGTTGGGACCTCCAGGTACAGGGATAAGCAAGCATAAAATCGCTTGGGACTCAGCCAGCTTGTGTGCTCCCTGCACCCAAGAGCTGGGCAGTTCTGTGATCATCTATGTGCCAGCTCTGCTGTGGTATATCTGCCCTGCAGAGGGACCCGCACCGGGAGGGAGGGCACCAAGAGAGAGCACACCAGCCTTTCCTTAGCGACCTCTGCTGATAGGATTGACTACACTGAACCTTCAGGTACACAGGGATTCCCCAATATAACATATCTTGGGACACAGCCTGCTAGGCTTCAAGAGCGGGGCAGCTCTGTGGTCTGGTCGCCAGTTCAGCTGTGGGAAATCTGCCCTGCAGAGTCATCTGCACCTAGAAGGTACACAGTACACTCCTCCATTTTTGATCTGGCAACAGAACAATTGGGACCTCCAGGCACAGGGATAACCTAGCATAATATCACTTGGGACACAGCCAGCTTGTGTGTTCCCTGCATCCAAGGGCTGGGCAATTCTGAGGTCATCTACACATCAGCTCTACTGTGGGACATCTGCCCTGAAGAGGGACCTGCACAGGGAGAGAACACACTGGGAGAGAGCACACCAGCCTCCCCATAGCCAATTCTGCTCCAGGGATTGACTACACTGAGTCTCTAGGTACGCAGGTATTCCCCAAGTACAACATCACTTGGGGCAAGGCACATCAGGGCTCCAAAGCCACTCAGGAGCAGGGCAGCCCCTCAGCAATCTCTGCAAGGAGAAACCCAGTCACCCAGGGGGGGCAGAAATAGACTTGCAGACTCAAAGGAGGTCCAAGCAACAGCCAGTCACAGAAGGACCAACTAACACCAGAGATAACCAGATGGCAAAAGGCAAATTTAGGAAGGTAACTAAAAGAAATCAAGGCAATATGTCACCATCTGGACCCAACTCTCCGAGAGCAGCAAGTCCTGGATACCCCATCACACCCAAAAGGCAAGATCTGGATGTAAAATCACTTCTCATGATGCTATTAGAGGATTTCAAGAAGGACATAAATAAATGTCATAAAGAAATACAGGAGAACGTGAATCAACGGGTAGAAGCCCTTAATAAAAACACAAAAATCGCTTAAAGAAATAGAGGAGAACATGAATCAACGTGTAGATGCCCTTACAAAGGAAACACAAAAATTGCTTAAAGAAATGCAGGAGAATATGGATCAACAGATGGAAGCCCATAAGGAGGAAACACAAAAGTCGCTTAAAGAAATACAGGAGAAATTGGGTCAACAGGCAGAATTCCTGAAAGAGGAAACAAAAATATCTTAAAGAATTACAGGAAAACACAAACAACAAGTGAAGGATCAGAGCAAATCCACCCAGGATCTAAAAAAGGAAGTAGAAACAGTTAAGAAATCACAAAGGGAAACAACTTTGGAGATAGAAAACCTTGGGAAGAAAGCAGGAGTCATAGATGCAAACATCAACAAAAGAATACAAGAGATGGAAGAAAGAATCTCAGGTGCTGAAGATACCATAGAAAGCATCGAGTAAACAGTCACAGGAAATGCAAAATGAAAAAAAAAACATGTAACCCAAAACATCCAGGAAATCCAGGACACAATGAGAAGACCAAACCTAAGGATTATAGGTATAGATGAGAGTGAAGATTTGCAACTTAAAGGGCCAGTAAATATCTTCAACAAAATTATGGAGGAAAACTTCCCTAACCTAAAGAGAGAGATACTGAAGAACGTACAAGAAGCCTACAGAACTCCAAACAGACTTGACCAGAACAGAAATACCTCCTGTCACATAATAATCAAAACACCAAATGTACTAAACAAAGAAAGAATATTCAAAGCAGTAAGAGAAAAGGCCAAGTAACATATAAAGGAAGACCTATCCGAATTACATCAGACTTCTCACCAGAGACTATGAAAATCAGAAGATCCTGGGCAGATGTCATACAGACTTTAAGAGAACACAAATGCCAGCCTAGACTACTATACCCAGCGATACTCTCAATCACCATAGATAGAGAGACCAAGATATTCCATGATAAAATCAAATTTGCACAAAATCTGTCCTCAAACCCAGCCCTGCAAAGGATAATAGGTGGAAATTGCCAATACAAGGAGAGAAACTACACCCTAGAAAAAATGAGATAGTAACCTTCTTTCATCAAACCCAAAAGTAGATAACCACTCAAACATAAATATAGCCTCAAGAATAGCAGGTGGCAATAATCACTATTCCTTAATCTCTCTTAAAATCAATGGTCTCAATTCCCCAATAAAAAGACATAGACTAATGGACTGGGGACATAACCAGGACCCAGCATTTTGCTGCATGGAGGAAACACACCTCAGTGTCAAAGACAAATATTACCTCAGAGTAAAAGGCTGGAAAACAATCTTATAAGGAAATGATCCCAGGAAACGAGTTGGAGTAGCCATCCTAATATCAGATAAAATTGACTTTCAACCTAAAATCATCACAAAAGACACAGAATTATACTACATACTGGTCAAAGAAAAAAATCCACCAAGAAGAACTCTCAATTCTGAACATCTATGCTCTATATGCAAGGGCACCCTTATTCTTATAAGAAACTTTATGAAAGCTCAAAGCACATACCGCACCTCAGACAATAATAGTGACTTCAGCACCCCACTCTCTGAAATGGATCATTCAGGAAAGCAGAAACTAAACAGGGACACAGTGAAACTAATTGAAGTGTTGGACCAAATGGAACTAACAGATATATATATATATATATATATATATATATATATATATATATATATATATATAAATATTTCGTCCTATAGCAAAAGAATATACCTTCTTCTCAGCACCTCATGGTACCTTCTCCAAAATCGACCATATGATTGGTCAAAAAACAGACCTAAATAGATACAAGAAGATTGAACTAATCCCATGCCTCTTATCAGATCACTATGGAATAAGGGTGGTCTTCAATAGCAACAAAAACAACAGAAAGCTCACATACACATGGAAGCTGAATAATGATCTACTCAATGATACCTTGATTAAGGAAGAAATAAAAAAGAAATCAAAGACTTTTAAAAATTTAATGAAAATGAAGGTACAAAATATCCTAATTTATGGGACACAATGAAAGCAGTGTTAAGAGGAAAATTCATAGCCCTGAGTGCCTCCAAAAAGAAACGGGAGAGAGCATACACTAGCAGCTTAATGGAACACCTGAAAGTCCTGGAACAAAAAGAAGCAAATACACCCAAGAGGAGTAGAAGGCAGGAAATCATCAAACTCAGTGCTGAAATCAATCAAGTAGAAACAAATAAAACCATACAAAGAATCAACAAAACGAGGAGTTGGTTCTTTGAGAAAATCAACAAGATAGAGAAGCCCTTAGCCAGACTAGCCAGAGGGCACAGAGACAGTATCCAAATTAACAAAATCAGAAACGAAAATGTAGAGAAAACAACAGAAACTGAGGAAATTCAAAAAATCATCAGATACTACTTCAAAAGCCTATATTCAACACAACTAGAACATCTGGAGGAAATGAACAGTTTCCTAGATAGACACCAAATACCAAAATTAAATCAGGATCAAATAGACCATCTAAACCATTCTATAACCTCTGAAGAAATAGAAGTGGTCATTGGAATTCTTCCAACTAAACAAGCACAGGTCCAGATGGTTTTAGTGCAGAATTCTATCAGACCTTCAAAGAAGACCTAACACCAATACTCTCCAAACAATTCCACAAAAAAGAAATAGAAGGAACATGACCCAACTCGTTCTATGAAGTCACAATTACGCTAATACCAAAAGCACACAAAGATCCGAAAAGAAAGAGAACCTCAGAACAATTTGTCTTATGAATATCGATGCAAAGATACTCAATAAAATTATAGCCTACAGAGTCCAAGAACATATCAAAATGATCATTCACCACGATCAAGTAGGCTTCATCCCAGGGATGCAGGGATGGTTCAATATAAGGAAGTCCATCAATGTAATCCACTACATAAACGATCTCAAAGAAAAAAAGCACATGGTCATTTCATTGGATGCTGAAAAAGCATTTGACAAAATTCAGCATCCTTTCATGCTAAAGGTCTTGGAAAGATCAGGAATTCGAGGCCCATATCTAAACATAGTAAAAGCAATTTACAGCAAACTAGTAGCCAACATCAAACTACATAGAGAGAAACATGAAGCAATCCCACTAAAATCAGGGACTAGACAAGGGTGCCCTCTCTCTCCATATCTTTTCAATATAGTACTTGAAGTTCTAGCTACAGCAATTAGACAACAAAGGAGGTCAAAGGGATACAAATTAGAAAGGAAGAAGTCAGACTATCACTATTTGCAGACGATATGATAGTATACTTAAGCGACCCAAAGAACTCCACCAGAGAACTCCTACAGCTGATAAACAACTTCAGCAAAGTGGCCGGATATAAAATCAATTCAAGCAAGTCAGTAGCCTTCCTATACTCAAAAGATAAGCAGGCTGAGAAAGAAATAAGAGAAATGATACCCTTCACAATAGCCACAAACCATATAAAGTATCTTGGTGTGACTCTAACCAAACAAGTGAAAGAACTGTATGACAAGAACTTCAAGTCTCTGAAGAAAGAAATTGAAGAAGACCTCAGAAGATGGAAAAGTCTGCCATGCTCATGGATTGGCAGGATTATTATATTAAAATTGAACATCTTGCCAAAAGCAATATACAGATTCAATGCAATCCCCATCAAAATCCCAACTCAATTCTTCATAGAGTTAGAAAGAGCAATTCAAAAATTCATCTGGAATAACAGAAAACCCAGGATAGCTAAAACTATTCTCAAGAGTAAAAGAACTTCTGGGGGAATCAATATCCCGGACCTCAAGCTGTACTACAGAGCAATAGTGTTAAAAACTGCATGGTATTGGTACAGAGACAGGCATGTAGATCAATGGAACAGAATTGAAGACCTTGAAATGAATCCACACTCCTATGGTCACTTGATCTTTGACAAAGGAGCTCAACCCATCCAGTGGAAAAAAGATAGCCTTTTCAACAAATGGTGCTGGCTCAACTGGAGGTCAACTTGCAGAAGAATGCAAATTGACCGATTCTTAACTCCCTGCAATAAGCTCAATTCCAAGTGGATCAAGGACCTCCACATAAAACCAGACACACTGAAACTAATAGAAAGGAAACTAGGGAAGAACCTTGAACATATGGGCACAGGGGAGAATTTCCTGAATAGAACTCCAATAGCTTATGCTCTAAGATCAAGAATTAACAAATGGGACCTCATGAAATTACAAAGTATTTGCAAGGCAAAAGACACCATCAAAAAGACTAAGCCGCAACCAACTAACTGGGAAATGATCTTTACCAACCCTACATCAGAAAGAGAGCTAGTATCCAATATATACAAAGAACTCAAGAAGTTAAACTCCAGAGAGGCAAGTAACCCTATTAAAAAATGGGGTACAGAACTAAACAAAGAGTTCTCACCTTAAGAATATCTAATGGCTGAGAAGGACCTAAAGAGACGTTCAACATCCTTAGTCATTAGGGAAATGCAAATCAAAACAACCCTGAGATTCCATCTCACACCAGTCAGAATGGCTAAGATCAAAACACAGGAGACAGCAGTTGTTGGTGAGGATGTGGAGCACTGCTTGTAGGATTGCAAGCTGGTACAACCACTCTGTAAAGCTGTCTGGCGGTTCCTCAGAAAACTGGGCATGACACTCCCAGAGGATCCTGCTATACCACTCCTGGGCATATAACCCAGAAGCTTCCCCTGCATGCAATAAGGACACATGCTTCACTATGTTCACAGCAGCCTTATTTATAATAGCTAGAAGCTGGAAAGAACCCAGATGTCCCTCAATGGAGGAATGGATTCAGAAGATGTGGTATATTTACACAATGGAATACTACTCTGTAATTAAAAACAATGAATTCACGAAATTCTTAGGCAAATGGTCAGAACTGGAAAATATCATCCTTAGTGAGGTAACCCAATCACAAACGAAAACACATGGTATGCAGTCACTGATAAGGGGATATTAACCCAGAATCTTAGAATACCCTAGACATAATTTGCATATCAATAGATTTCCAAGAACATTTCCAAGAAGATGGAAGAAGAGACCCCGGTCCTGAAAAGACTGGATGTAGGGGAATGCCAGGACAGAGAAGTGAGAGTGGGTTGAATATGGAGCAGGGGGAGGGATGAGGGCTTATTGGACTTTTGGGGAGGGAGGAACTGGGAAAGGGGAAATCATTCGTAATGTTAATAAAAAAAATATAGAAAATAAAAAAAAAGATTAAAGGTGTGCCCCACCCCAAAAAAATAATAAGCAAGGGACTTTGAGATCCAAGCTAAAAATCCAATACTGAAAAAAAAAGCAAAAGAAAACCCGAAAAATAAATCTTTTTTTCATAATTAAAAAAATAGATTTTTACATGAAATGTGATAAGAAATCATAAACATATTTTAATCAATTCTTTAGTATGCATTTTTATTTATTAAATTTAATTTGTGTGACAAAAGTTGCTTGTTCACATTTGTTTTGGCATAAGAAACAAAATTCTGTTGATATTGTTCTTGTGGAGTTGATATCCCCTTCAGCTCCTTCAGTCCTTCCCCTATCTTTTCCATTGGAGTCCCAGGCTCAGTCTGATGGTTGGCTTATCAGTATCTGCATCTGTATTGGTCAGGTACTGCTATAACAATATCAACTAACTGGACCACTGAGAGCTCTTAGGGACTCAACCACCAACCAAAGAGTATACATGGAGAGAGCCAGGTGTCCAGATAAGTATGTAGCAGAGGATGGCCTTATATGGCATCAATGTGAGGGGAGGCAGTTTTGATGCCCCAGCATAGGGGGATGCTAGAGCTATGAGGCAGGAGTGGGAGTGGGTAGAGAAGCACACTCATAGAGGCAAATGGCAGTGCAGAGAGGGGGATGGAATGAGGCAGTTGTGGATGGGTAAGAGGGAAGGGGTACATAATTTGAAATATAAACAAACAAGATGAATAATGATAATAATAATAATAATAATAATGAGGAGGAGGAGGAGAAGAAGAAGAGGAAGAGGAAGAGGAAGAGGAAGAGGAAGAAGAAGAAGAAGAAGAAGAAGAAGAAGAAGAAGAAGAAGAAGAAGAAGAAGAAGAAGAAGAAGAAGAAGAAGAAGAAGAAGAAGAAATAGAAGAAGAAGAAGAAGAAGAAACTAAATCCTGGATAAGTATTTCATATTGCAGGATGCCCAGTACTTTCAACATTTTTTGAAATGATCAACATTTTAATTCATACTTATTGTTGTTAAAATGAAGATTCACATTAAGTTGCAGAAGTATGTTTAATGCTATTTCAGATAAGATTTTTAAAATTCTTCACTAATCCCATTTATTAAAGTACAATTTGTTTTATGAAACTCATGTTGTAAACTCAAAATTTTTAAGATCAAATATTTTAATGATAATGTTGTATAAGGATATAGTAATTTAATGCACACTAAAGGATGATAGGAGGGTATTAAAATTTTTGTTTTACAAATTTAAGTCATATTTCAGTCAAGGCAGTAAAAACCATTGTAATTATTAACATATGAAAAACTCTCACATCTGTCACAGTTTTTAAGCAGAATTTGATGGTAAGGTGCAATGTCACAGCATGCTCTCTTTAGTGTGTGCACGCCGTCCTTAATATCAAGGTTGCAGCACAGGATACTGCACAGGTGAGTTCTGCCATAATATCTCAGATCCATATGTATTTGGTTTTGATTTATTATTTGTTAAGAAACCTAGTTTTGCCAATTATTGTTCATGTTTGTGACCCCCCATGTGAGGTCATAAGATCCACTTTAAGAAGCTCTAGCATGGTATGGGCAATTCATTCACAAATTATTATGCCCATTTCAAACTAGGCATAGATTTGATCATTCTCACTAAAAGATCAAAAGATATTAGATATTGTGGACACATGAACAACCTGCTTTGACTGTTACTCATTATATATGTATATGAATATCACTGTAACCCATAAAAGTATACAATTATTAAGTGTCACTTAAATAAAGAAAGACATTTTCATTAACAGCATATGAGCTACAATAAATTTATTCTAATTGCCCAGGTACCTTACTATAATTGTTTAGATTGCCTCAAAATATAAATGGGAAGTCAAATTTGTAAATATAATTTACATTCATATAAACACACTATTTCTTTTAGTAGTGAAGATTAAGTGAGGACCAAATAACTTTCTTGTAACTTAATTTAAACTTTTTCCTTTATAGGAGAAATCACTACTGATGGAGTTTTACAATATATGTGATCAATTTTAATCCTTTTGAATTCATAAAACCAGTTTCATTTGAATATATTAATACTCATAACACTTTTTTGCCTCAAAGAACTTCATTAAAACATAATCTGAAGGATAGTAATAAACAACCTTACATTAGGAGAAGGCACATTGCTGATTTCTTAGCAGACATATGACAAATAATAAATCTTACCCTTGACTTCTAAATTAATGTTTCTGGCTCCTAAATTAAATTGAATAACCAGTTATTGAACACTTATTTTAAGGCATGTATAAGAATGGAAGTTATAGATAATAATATCTGGAGAATGCCAGTCTATGCAGAAGGGATTAGACAGATAGATACTCAGGTGATTGTACTTGAAAACAGAGTTCAGTGAATGACTAAACAGAAGTAAAGCCTCCTGTCTTAGGCTTTTATTGCTGTGAAGAGACAATATGATCATGGCAACTCTTATAAAGGCTAATATTTAATTGGGTCTGCCTTACACTTTCATAGGTTTAGTCCATTATCATCATGCTAGGAAGCAGAGCAGTGTGCAGGCAATAATGATGCTGGAGAAGGAACTTAGAGTTCTACATCTTGCTCCTCAGATAACAGACAGAGACTGTGTTCCTCACTGGACAGAGCTTGGGCATATCTGACCTCAAAGCCCACCTCCACAGTGGGACACCTCCTCCAACAAAGCCACACCTATTTTAACAAGGCCACACCTCCTAATAGTGCCACTCTAAGGGGGCCAATTACATTTAAACTACCACACCTGAAAATTCATAGGTAGAAGAAACAGAAAATGCCTCAAGAAATGTGAATCAAACTAGGCTTCCTAGAAATTATGATGTTTTATTTTTCTTGTAAAAACAAAAACATGTAAAATAATTGTTGAAAAATAAGGTTGTTGTGGGTAGCCATAAAACTGTTGGTAGAAAAATGTGGGACAATTGTGATTGTGGAGAAGACAAAATGGAAATTACACTTTCTCATTTTTTTATATATAGGAATACAAAGGCATACTTAGTATGCTGAATTTTGAGATGTTATAGTGAATTAGAATTATACTCAAAATATTCTTACAGAATTGTGTTTCTAATTCACATTATTCATAGTTCAATAGACATGTACATATCTGTCCATTTTTTACCTAAGAGAAGACACATAAAACTGTATATTTACCGAGTATTTGCAATGAATATACTTATACACATATATATCCAAAAGTAAAGCTGATGAAGTAAATCTCTTAGTTACAATTATTTCACTCCAAGTATGGTTACAATAGAGAAAATATTGAGGGTGAAACTAAAAGATTATGACAGATTCAGTGTACACGTTTTGTGCCCTAACTCGTAGTGGTTTGGGCTTTTGCTTTAGGGTGTAAAGGTTTGAATGTAGTATGTTTCACTTTAGGCTTATGTGCTTGAACAGCCTGTCACTAGTTGGTGTTGCCATTGGGGGAGGGGATGGTTATTGCATCTTTAAGAGGTACAGTCATGCTAGAAGTACAATCACAGTCACTGAGGGCTGGCTTTGAATGTTTATGTCTTCTACCCCTTCCTGCAATAACTCTGTATAGCTGTGATAGAGACTTTCAACATCTGTCTGCTTTCTCCATGCTTCTTCCACCGTCATGGACTCTCCCTGTGGAACTCTTCCCTATGTAACTTGCTTTCAGCTATGGTATTTTATCATAGTAACAGAAAAGAGACTGATACCAAGTTAAAAAAAATAAGATTAAGAACTTCAAGCAAGTAAAATAGTGCACAGGAGCCAGAGGTGCTGGTGCCAGCATGTCACCCAGGCACCTGAGAACTGGAAGCAGGAGCATAGTAGTTTAAGGTGAACTTAAACACTGTAAATTGGAGGCCACCTTGATCTACCAAAACATGTTTTATGGTATAATACAACAATAATACAGCAAAACATTCCACCCAGTAAATGACAGTTCTCATCTCCCATTTACTTGAGTCAACTATTTCACACATTTAAAAACAATTTCAAGAGCATAATAAAATTTGCAGGCAACTGGATGGAACTAGAAAATATCATCCTGAGTGAGGTAATCCAGAACCAGAAAGACATGCATGGTATATACTCACTTATAAGTGGATATTAACCATTAAATATAGTATAACTGTAAATAGACGTTAAGGAACTCCATTAGTTATTAATATGACTCAGCCAGCCTCCCAATAATCAAGGCAGAGTCCTATGGATTTATGTAATCAGCTTAGCACAATTACTGGGGGTTTATCCCTAATCTACTTTTCTATACACTAGACTGTCTATTTTCCCCCAGTTAACTTGATGTCTGAGTCTCACAGGGGTTATTTCTGTCCTCAGGGGGAATTTTTATCTGGCCGTATACTCCTATCTATCTAGTCTAATGGAGACCTCCCTGTTGCCTCTGTCTTCTTTCTTCTTTTCATTCCTTCCTCTCTCTCTCTCCTTGTCTTCCCTGCCTTTCACCACCAGACTGGTAACAGAAACTCCCCCTACCTATATTCTCCCCAGTAACTGGCTGTAGCCACTTACATGGGGATCTCCTCCTGGGCAGCCAAATGTTGGGAGGGTGGGAGGGAGAAGAGGGGAATATCTATCATTTGAAGACATAGTAGCAACAGATCAAGCCCCAAAAGACAACTAAGTTAAAATCCAGACTCAAAAAATATGTTACAAGGAGGACCCAAGAGAGGATATTTGATTTTTTTACTCAGAAGGGGAAATAAAATAGACATCAGAAGTAGATGGATGGAAGGAACTGGATGTGAGAAATGGGGAGGGGAAAGGAGGTTGAGATCAGATGTGGGGAGAGCAGATGAGAGGACTTGAAGAGAGAAGGGAAATTGTGCGGGCTGGGGTGGGGGTGGTGAGGGTGGCATAATCTATGGGACAAGTATCTGGGACCTGGCATCTGGGACAAGGAGGCTCCCAGAAGACTCTGGGGGAGACCCTAGATGAGACTCCTAGCAGCAGGGGATATGGAGCCTGAACTGGCCACCTTCTGTAGTCAGTACTTCCACTAGAAGGAGGGGAACACTAACCCACAAACACAAACTTCCACAGAAACTTTGCTCTGCCTACAAGATATGCAAGGATAGAGATGGAGCAGAGATTGAGGGAGTGGCTAATCAAAGATTGATCCAACTAGAGATCTACTCTATAGGAAAGAGCCAACCCCGACACTCTTAATGATATTTGGCTATGCTTTTCGACAAAAGCCTAGCATAACTGTCTTCTAAGAGGCTTCATCCAGCAGCTGATGAAAACAGAGGCAAAGACCCACAGTCAACCATCCAGCAGAGCTCAGAGAGTTCATGAGTAAGAATAAGGGGAAGGATTGAGGAAGTCAGAGGGGTCAAGGACACCACAAGAGGACCTACAGAGTCAACTAACATGGACCGATGGGGGCTCACAGAGACTGAACCACCAATCAAAGGGCATGTATGAGCTGAACCTTGGGAGCCCCCTACACATATGTAGCAGATTCAAAGCTTTGTCATCTTATGAGTCCCCTAACAACTGGAGCAGGTAGGATAGGGGATGTCTCTGGTTCCTGTCTTTGGATCTCTTTCCCTTTGCTGGGCTGCCTTTACTGGCCTCAGTGGGACAGTCCTCCTGTGAATTGATGTTCCAGGGTGGGTTGGTACACAACTCAGGGGAGTGGGAGTAGAGGGTGAGACTGGGAGGAGAGGAGGGAGTAGGGTTACAATCAGGATGAAAAGTAAGTAAGTAAATAAATAAATAAACAAACAAACAAATAAATAAATCAGGAGCCTGATATAGCTGTCTACTGAGATGCTCTGCCAGACCCTGACAAATACAGAGGAAAATTCTCACAGCCAACTATGGGACTGCACATGGAGTTTCCAATGGAGGAGTTAGAGAAAGGACTGAAGGAGCTGAAGTGGTTTGTAACTCCATAGGAAGAACAATAATATGAAACAACCAGATCCCGCAGAGCTCCCTGGGACTAAACCACCAACCAAAGAGTACACATGGAGAGACCCATGGCTCCAGCCTCATATGCAGCAGAGGACGGCCTTGTCAGGCACCAATGGGAGGAGTGGCCATTGGTTCTGTAAAGACTAGATGCCCCAGTGTAGAGAAATGCCAAGATGGGGAGGTAGGGATGGGTGGATGGGTGGAAAAGCACCCTCAGAGAAGCAGGCAGAGGGGGAATGGGATAGTGGATTTCCAGAGGGGAAACCAAGAAAAGGAACAACATTTGAAATGTAAATAAATTAAATATCCAATTAAAAATAAATAAATAAATAAATGAAAAACCAAAACAGCAACAACAACAACAAAAAGCTCCTAATAGTTTTATTTTAATACTAGCGATGTGACATGAGAGAATAGTAATAGACAGTACTGTTAGAGGAGTGGAGTTTGCATATAAGTGAGAAGGGATAGTAAATATTTTTTTTGTCTTCTGGCTGAGTGCACGTGGTTTTGTATTTCTAAGTTATACCTTAAATTAATTTCATTGACCCTTCTCTGCGGAATCCTCTGTGATGAAGGGTATTAAAAGAAGCAATTTTAAAATTGCCATGATATTTCCTTTCTACCATTGGGTCTGCAGTGAATGAAAGGAAATGCATACATATCTGACTCGTGATTTTACAGATACATGAGCATCTTCATCATTATTATTTCTTACTGTGGTAAGAATGAAGAAAAGCAGCATGGCATGTACCTGGTCAGAAAAGTATCAGTGTGAGACAAGAGAGACCAATTTATAACTGTTCCAGGCCCTATTTAGAGATCTGTAATCTCCATAAGACTTGCTTATCTGAACCCCATGAACCTCCCCATACTCTGACCATCATTTCAATGTTCTTGTGAAGCATTACAGTTTCAGCACCAATAGCAAAGTGTTTCAGTTACTGTCCAGATTCTGTAAGAAAAGGCACAGATTCTCCAGGGTTCAGGGATTCTCCTTCAAGCAGCATTTCCTCCAGCTGTTCTCTGTGTCATTGAGGGACTCAGCTTGTCAACAATTCTCAGCACTTGGTCTTTTCCTGGCACTACTGTGGGACAACAATTCTTTTAGATTCTGCTTGATATTAGCTCTCATCTGCAGCAGTATTAACTCCAGTTGTTGATCAATAATGAGGTTCCTGTTATACCCTCCATCTCCCAACATATCCCATGTCTTCTTGCTGTTGAAAATGCACCCATGTTTTTCCATATACACATCTCTATATTTATATATTACATATAGGCACAAGGAAGTGGGAAGGGGCACCAGCTCTCCACGGTCCCCATCTCCACATCCAATCACCCCACACAGAAGCAGCAAGGGCGTTACATGTGGCAGCTTGAGAGGGAGAGAGTTAGACCTGGGCCTAGCTCCTCAGACAAACTCTTCATTGAGGCTCTTCGAAGGGAAAATGGTGTGGGGTTCCAACAAGATTAGTGGGGCAGAGCCTGAGTCCCTGCTCAGTGCCCTGCACCTCTCCTCTCCATAACACTTGTCCTAGGTCACACATAACCCTTCTATTCCAAAGACACATCTCTACCAGAGACGGGGCTAACAAGGGTAAAGACAAGGCAGCAGAGATCAGCTCTAGGGCCACCTCAACACTCAGGCCAAGGGAAGATGGGACAAGGGATTGCAGTTGGAGAAGCCTTCTTGAAGCAGGAGACCAAGAAATGTAAGAAAAAGTGTCCAGGTTCACCCTTGATCCAGCCTGGGATGCCTGGGTCTGGATTGAGTAGTTCATTTTCTAACAATCTTCAGAGAAGGAACAGGTAGGAGCAAGACCAGGTCCAAAAGGACAAGGATGTCTTTTCTTGTTAGGGCCCTCTGGTGCTCCTGGCTGGAAGTGGGCTGTCTTTTGGAAGATCATTTCCTTCAGCCACTCCTTGGGAGGATCATCCAGTTCCATGTCAAAGGTGAATGGCTCCTCAGCCACTGGCTCATCTGTCAGATCATAGTACTCTTCCAGGTAAGAGTGAGTCAGTGCTCCCTCTACTGTGATGCACTTGTTCAGGTTAAAGGTTAACATGCATTCCAGCAGGTCAAGAGCTTTGGAGTCAGATTTGGGAAAAAGCTTGGCTGAAGCCACATTGGTTTTAGAGTGCAGAGACTGTAGGTCTTCATGTTAATAATACAATTAAGGTCCTTCTGGGAAGTGGAACCCACTACACCTAGAACGTGGTTGAGCTGGTCCAGGTACTGCTTGCCGGGAAGATCGGCTGGTTGGAGAACATCTCAGTCAGAATGCAGCCCACAAGACCAGATGTCAATGGATTTGGTGTAGCCCTTGGAGTTAAGCATGATCTCTGGGGCTCAGTACCAGCGTGTGGCCACCTACTAGGTCAGAAAGCCAGTATGGCCATGCTCAGAGTCAGCAATGAGGACCAGGTCAAAATCACAGATCTTAGAGGTTCAGGTAGTGTTGATGCTGAGGCTCTAGTCTTTCTGTATTTATATCTGACCCACTCATGTCAGCTCTTGGCCTTTCTTGCTCCACAGTTAATCTACACAGATTCATTTCTGTCAACTATTTCACATCACATGCCATTCCTTTAATTCCATTAGTCATTTTTGTCTTTCTTCTTTGAACATATTCTAATTTATGTGACTTTTTTGGTGTTGAAGTTTTCACCTAAATATTCTAGAAGGGCTCATGTCAAAATGGAATAAAATATTACTCATGTCTTTGCTTCACTTGAATTCACAATTAATATGCAGGTCTCAATCTATGGCTTCTTGTGCACACTTCCGTAGAAGCAGATACTGCATTTGACTATTTACAGCCTACCAGGAGACACTTTGTGAATTCAGTGTTTCAATTTCATGGAATTGTCTATGATAATATCTAATTTTGTAGAAAAAATATGTTTATAATACAAAGTTGGAATACCTGACTATTGATATTAAAAGTCTGATTCCATTACAATTACCAGTTTGTGATATTTGTCTTCCTTCCACTTATCAAATTATAATCTCTCAACTTACTTCTTTATGATAAAGGGACCAGATTCCGCAATAATGTCTCCTCTTAAAGGGCACCTTACCACACTTTGTCATCACAGATAATCGGAGGAAGACCTAGACATACAGAAGAGGAAGAGCCATCTGTTTCCGGGTCCTCTGGCCTTTTCAACTTCCAATTGTGGTATAGCGTCTGTACGTACCAGTGACAATCACTGGTATCCCAACAGAGATTTCCCACTCATACCTTCAAGGCAAAAGGACATTTTGTCAAATTCTCTACTATGCAACCAGCTGCAAGTATATCCCTTTTAGAGGAAGATGAATTTTAGCCTTGAGGGTCTCATTAAGGTTGCTGTTGCATTTTCTATTTAGTCTCATTTTGTACTCTATAAACATTGTAAGGAGTTCCTTCCTTCCTTCCTTCCTTCCTTCCTTCCTTCCTTCCTTCCTTCCTTCCTTCCTTTCTTTCTTTCTTTCTTTCTTTCTTTCTTTCTTTCTTTCTTTCTTTCTTTCTTTCTTTTTTCCTTTCTTCCTTCCTTCCTCAGTCCCTCCGTCCCCCCCTCCGTCCCTCCCTCCATCCCTTCCTCCCTCCCTTCTTCCCTCCTTCCCTTCCTTTCCTTCCTTCCTTCCTTCCTTCCTTCCTTCCTTCCTTCCTTCCTTCCTTCCTTCCTTCCTTCCTTCCTTCCTTTTTTTACCATTTCATAGTGCTTTGTACCATACTGTTTGTTATACATATATCACTGGTATTCTTTTCATTCTCACATTATTAACTAGACTCAGAATGGCACATTTCAGCCTGGGCACTTCTGTGTTCTATGTGTATGAAAGTGGTTTCTTGTGACATGTATAATAAGAGAGAATGTGCTGTTTACAAAAAGGCCTTTCATACCTCATGTCACTGAAATTTTTATTATGATGGTTTTGCTTTATTATGTTACAATATACATTATCATTTCATAAGTAAATACATAGTTTATACAATTAATATTTGATTATTATAATTTCATTTTTTGGATTTTAATGTTTTTTTTCCGAGGATAATAATATTGACCATCTAATTCAATATCATAGCTACTAGCTTGGAAAAATGGTACATAATAATGATGCAAAATATGTTATTAGAGTTAATAATATTAACACTTAACTTTTATTAATAATGTCCTAATAATATATATACACATACATATACATGTATATACATACATATATATACATGTACATACATGTTTTATGAATCCTTTGATTCTGGCATTAATATTGTGATTTTTTTTTATGAATGAGATAAGTAGGGTTTAATTGGATCTATTAACGTTGAAAGTATAATCATACTTTGGTTGATCTATAATGAAGTGATATTAAAATTTCTGAGGTCTTAAGTTTATTTGTTAGTTATAATCTCATTGCAAGCTATGCATGAAATACAGAATTTCAAAACCTACTGAATGTTTAGTTGGGAGGTATATTATTTTTTCTAAAGCAATGATTCTACTGAACTTGAAAATTTGATATATTACTGGGAAAATTAAGTTTAATATATGTCAGAGCAGTTCTAGAAGGATTTTAACAGCTGGATACAGTTAAGAGAAATTAGAATAACACAATATCTCCCAACCATGACCCAGTGTCAAAGTGATCATTAATTAAGGTTGATTATTCTAGAGAAGATAGACTTAGAAAAAGATGGAGGCTATTCAAATATTTCAAATGTTGTCAAGTGGAAAAGCAATAAATGTTCTTCACTGAGGTTCCAAGTAAATGTATCAGAGGGTAGCAATTATGAGGAATAATAGTGTTATTACTAAATATAGCAAAGAAATGTATTTCAAATAACCTGACAGAAGTGTCATGATGAAGCACTGGGTGACCCAACATAGCACTCAGACATGGGTGCACCAAGAGGAGCTAAAAGCATTCATTGGGATTTGTCAAAGTTGAGAGTTAATGTATTGCATAATACTGGGACATATTGAAGGACACATTCTCATAGTTTTAATAAGATCAGATTACACCGTTTAAATACATCACGTATGTGTTCACACACAGAAGAGGCTCTGGCTCTACTTCTGGCACTAAGAACTTATATTCTCTGAGTCTGTGAGAAGGATGTGAGAAGAGAGGGAAATGAACATTCACACTCTAAGAAGAATTAAAAGAGCCTGTAGAATGCTAAAATCCTGACAAGAAAAATTGATAGCTTCTGATGCTCTTATCTTTAAAGAAAGAAAATGAAAACTTAGAACTCAGACCTAACTTTCATAGAAAAAAGGAGGAATCTAATAATCCAAAGTAAGCCAGAGAAAGGAAATTAATGTCAAGTTCAAGTCTGAAAATATATCAACACAATCAGGCATACAGACAAACAGAAAAGGGGAAATTGTGATTATATCAGTAGATGTTGCAGACAGTTGATAACATATAAGTGGTATTTCTTGTAATAGTACAATAGTGTACAATCAAGATGTAGCTCTTCTCAAAATCAGTAGCCTGTGAGCAAAATCAGGCGGCAAGTATTATTTCTACTTGAAACAGTAAAAGCATTTAACTTAAAATCAAAGGACCAAAATTCACTAACAGAATTATTAAAACTATTTTCAAGGTTTTAAGTAAACTTTAAGTAATGGTGAACATTTAACTATGTGTATGTACTTGCATTATTGAGTCATTCATTTTTCCAGATTCCAGGATTATCCTTTCTCTCAGGTTTATTACAAATTTGCATTGTATTGAAGACACAATACTGTCACTGTTTTCCCTGTAATATTTATAGACATAGGTGGGATTTGGGGGCTAGGAGGATGGTTCAGTGGGTAAAGCACTGGACATGCCAATGGGAAGACCTAAGCTTTGCTACCCAGAACCCTTGTAAACAAGATGTGTTAGCTTGCATGTATAACTCCAGTGCTCTAATCGAAAGACCAGAGGTGGAAACAGGAGAATTACAGAAGCTCTCAGGCTTGCTAGCATGGTGTACACAGTAAAAAACAAGTGTGTGCACAGACAGTTTTTATAAGTGAGCATATCGATATATATTGAAATGATTTGCACTTTATCAGTGATTTTTTTATAAATATAGCTTACTTTTGTGGCTTCTATCCCACCACCTGTAAGCCCAATAGGTTATGCATTAGAAAGATTCCCTGATAAGCAGACAAATATGAGGAGAGGGGCCATGTTTAGTAATAAATGTGACAAACTTCAAGATGGTCATCTTTCTCACCCTTCTGAAACAAATGCCTGCCATCTTGAAATGAAGGCCTTGTGAGCCTTTTCTCCAGCTTGTAAGTAGACTCTTGTTGATGGACTGGCTCAACAATTTCAATGCCTGATCAGCATGTGTTTAAACAATAGTTATGTGCCAATCAACCATTCTGCCCTCTATTAAACAGAAACAACACTAAATTTTGGAGAAAGAGGCCTTTTAGCAACTTTGAAAACCCCAGCCTTGAAGAAGAGACTGAATTTCTGGCTCTGTGAGTCCATTCTCTGGTAGAGCATAAAGCAAATTTGTCTTGGTTATTTTCTCTTACTTCACAATAAGAAAATAGCATTTCTTAGTATAGAATTCTTGTGTTATACATTTCTCTTGAGAATGATCTATTACTGTTTCCATGCCCAAGAAAAGGGAGTTGTGTTTTTTTTTTTAATTTCTATTTAATTTTTTGGTCCAGGGCCCTTTTATACATCACAGTTGGCCTCATACCTCTTGCATTCAAGGATTACAGAAGCTGTCTTCTTATATTTGGTCTTAAAGTTAGTCCCTTTTTGGCATATCAAGAATGCATTATTCTTTACATTTATTAAAGAAACATTTAAGTATATACTATCTTTTATTAATGATCATGTCTGAAATTGTTCTCTTTGGAAATGTACCCAGAGGTATGTAGACAATTCTTTTTCATCTTGCCTTTTTTTTATCAATAAAACATCTTTGTTTTCTCAAGGAAAGAAAATGTGTCAAGTTTTCACTAAATACATCCTTGTCATTATTGGCTGTGTTCTTTGCTTGCAACCTCAAACCTTCTGTTAACTGCTAACAATGAGCATTGTTTGTGTTATGAAATTTCATTATGACCTACTATTCCTTGCAGGCATTTTCCTGGAGAATTACTACACTATAGGACCAGACCCTCTTTGTAATATAATTTAGTTCTAGAATTAAATCTCATTCAGCAGCAAGAATATATTGCAGCCAGAAATTTCATTTGTTTATTTATACTAAGGAATTATTCATATGCTTTTATTTGTTTCACTTGTTAATTCTTTTATATTTTCACTGACAATCTTTAGAATTTATATTGTTATGAATGTGATTTTCAGCTGATTAAGGGTTAAATTTCTTTATTTTATAGTTATTTACTTGATACTGAGATTTGTGGGTTTGCATAGTCTTGGTAAGCCCTAGGCAGTCCCCTCTGGGTCTGTAACAAAGCCACCTACCTGACTTCTTTCTCCAAGAGCACATTTTAAGAGGCCCACCCCTCCTGCTTTTGTTTGGTTAGTGCAGTGATTTTGTAAAAAAGCCTTTGAAGATTTCTCAGAAAACAGTTATGAATCACTAGGGTTCTTCAAATAAATGAATCCTCACATTTTTTGGATTCTGTCCTGTAAATTGTAAAGTTTTTTTTAAAATGACCAGATCAATACAGGCATAGCTTTCTTAAGCATAACACACATGTGGAAAAGTCCCAAAGCTTTTGATTTATCTGATATCAGTAGTCCTGCCTTAGGTGTCCCAGTGTATGAACACATTCTTTGTTATTGAATTCACACATCATGGTTGTTTGTTTAGAGTTGTTTTGTTTTGTTTTGTTGTGTGGCTTGTAACGGCCTGAAGAATAGTGCTATGTAGGTCTGGACTTTTTCTAAGAGTGAAGTGACTGAAAGAAACAGCATGCTTCGTTCAGACATGAGTTGTGTTCTTAGTCTTGAATTCAATTAGAGTGAAGCAACAATGTGTTTCTTCAAAGAGAGATGGGCACAAGGCAGGCTCTATGCTAAGCAGCTCACAACAGTGTTGTGAACAGAGATGCTGGCAGAAAACAAGTCCAAGCTTCCCCTGGTAACATGTGGCAGAGTTGCTAATTAGGTGTTTGGAAAATAGAATATATACTTAAAGTGCTCCTCTAGTATTGTATGTTTCCTATTTACATGATAAATAAAAATGTAACATTGAAACAGGAGGCTAAGTTGGAGTGTTACATTTCTGGGTGACTTCACTTATCAAAGTAGTTCAATATTTTCAGTTTCTGTTCTCGAAACTTAAATAAACCTTTATTAAATTTAAATGCTTTTTCTATAAAGTTTTAATTCCAAGAAAGTTTTCCCGTTTTCTCTATTTGTAATATGTTAATAATGTATTAGAAATGTGGATGTGATATATTTCCCATTTCCAGTGTTATTAATTTTACATTTTATTTTGAATATTTTTTATTTTTGTTTTTATAATCTCGCTATATCATCCACTTATATAGAGTTTCTGACTTTCTCTGAGAATATTTCCTCCATGTTTAGAAGACTCCTCAGTCCTGGAATTCTTCTTTTTTATTTTTTAATTTTTGCTTGTTGTTTATATTTTAGAGTAAGACAATAAAAACCTGGTTGCGAATGTAGGTGCTTATGGCTGTGCTTGTGCCTGAAGTAGGTAGAAAGGAGTCAAGGAAAGAAGTCAGGCAGAAGGGAACGACTAGTGAAAACAAGTTGGATTACAGTCAGTGCTTTCCAGCTTACTTCATATGGTCAGTTTTCAGTCATTTTTTTTTTAATCAGTATTATCTTGTGAGCTTCCTTTCGACCTTAAGATTAGCACCATTGTCTAACTCTGGAATAAAGAGTAAAATTACCTGGCATACTGGCCCATTGCGGTTTTACAACTCTTTATTAGCTCTCTTTCAGGACTTATCCTATGGAAATAAAATATAGGAATATACAGAAGAGATGAGGTCCTAAAGATCCTAGTAAGCAAAACTTTATGAAATTAGCATATGAAATGAGCAAGCAAACAAATAGAAAAGCTTGAGGGGCCCTGGACTACCAGCAGAGGCATCACAGGGTGGCTGCAGGTGACTTGTGGCTCATTATAATAATAGAATATGCATCTTTGGGTAAAGAGTCAAGATGCTAATGAGACATGTAATAAATGATCTGTGTTGAAGTACAAGTAACAGAGAATACATAAGAATGCCTGCATTGCACAAATGAGGCAAAAGGATCATGCTCTGCAAATAATCTTAACAAACCTATTATATAACACAAAAAGCACAGGTTTTTGTACAAAGAGGGCTATATGTACCCAGAAAGTCTCTCACTGCTCTGGCTACTCCCTCCTTTGGACATGTTTTTGGGTTTTTGTTTATTTGTTTTTACTAAAAATCTGATTTCTGCTAAACGGTGTCTATGCAGGTTTTTGATTAAAATAACTCCAGGAGAGTTTATCATTGATAAATGTTATTTGTGTATAGCCATACTGATATTCTGAAATTAAGATCAAAATCATGTCAAAAACATTCAATTAGAATGTAATGAAGTGCTTATTGTGGCAGACTTAAGATTTTCAAAATGTATCACTGAAATATCATAAACTCTAAGTGTGTAAGGTAGCCTGCCTATAACACTAACGTCAGAATGTCAACGTCTTGCATGTTAGGGATCCAAGTGACAGTCGCATTAATCAGGACAAAGGGGGTGCGCTGCAATAGTACACCAATGCATCCTTTATTAAATGTTCCAGCATCTTTTGTAGACAAGCAGAGTAAAGATTTCCCATAGCTTCTAATTCTCAACAGTATCTGTTTCCATAGCAATAACTTATCATGGTTAAAAGTGACGCACACCTTCTTGCAGACTGAGAAATCTGTCTGCAGTTCAACTCTTTGATGTGTTTTCTCTTATAATTGTAAACAAAGTTACTTTCTCATGAGAAACTGATCATGAAGGAAACTTCCTCAGACATGCAGCCATCTTGGCAGAACACCAGGAATCTCTACTGAGAAAGTATGCCTTCTCAGTGTCTCAGTATGCTGAGAGTTATAGGAATACTTATGTCACTCTGCATCTGGCAGGCTGGGAGCAGTCATGCCTTGCCATTTATCTACATCGGAAGACTAGAGACAAGGATCACTAGCTCAAGTTGGTCTAGCTAAAGTGGTGAAATGACCTTAATGTAGTGAATAAAATTGGGGAACAATGGAAGATGGTATGCATATCAACCTCAACCTTTACATGTGTACACACTCATGTGCTTGGGACACCCACACACATGTGCCAAACATACTTATATGAAAATTTATACATGTACAATACGTGTGCATGCATGCATGCACACAGGAATGAAATGACATCAGAATAACCACTTTTATTTTCGCACTCTGGTTTGTACTTTGAAGATATGTGAACTACAGAAATAGCATACCTGATATTTATCTAAATATATTTTAGTATCATTCTTCTAATATTGTTAACAAAAATGTCTATATTTCCCACTACATTCTACTGCAATAAAAGTTTTTGATTCTGGTTTTTGCAACTTGGAGGCAAAGCTCCATGTTTAGCAGGAAACAATTCCTTCTCCTAGACTGGTGTCAGTAGTCTCTACTGTAACCACATAGCATTTTCAAACAGTGCCCATCAAACAATAATTTGATGATCTTAGTGAAATTGGATAGCTATTCCTTGCATAAAGACTAGCAGGACTATCATATCTTTTCTCTCAAGCTTTAAACCCCACGATGATAGCTTAAGAAATAGAAATGGGTATTGTTGCTTTTTTTTTTTTTTTTATGAAGCATCCTTATCTGCGTCTTGACAGCCTTCCTTTTGCAGCTGGAGTACTTAGCCTGCCTCAAACCTTCAGAGACTGATATGGACAATACAGGCTCAAGATTTATGGGTTTCCTTTAAATTGCTTCTTTAGAATGGCTCACATTTAAAAGGCCATTCAAGATTTTTATTATCTAAGTGAGCTATATCACACTTCATTGGAATACTTTACCATGCATGATATGATAATTTAGTCAGGATCTAAAAGAAATGTATTATCAGGTGTTTCAACTTTAATATTCTTCTCATTGATGCTGAGGGGAAGCTGTAGTTAAGAGTTGTCCACTTGTGCATTGGCTAATGAATGTTATTAATTTCAGAGTAGTATATGTCCTACAGCTTCTAATGACATGTTTTGAATGAGATCTAATAATACTTTCATACCTTCCAGAAAGGAAGTTTCTATGAATGTGTAAGACTCTACCTGAATATCTACCTTAGTGTCTCTCAAGACTCCTTGTGCATGTGTGTGTACTGAGAAGTTCTGAGGCATAAGTGATCACTGTCTTTGGCTAATATTTGGCAGCCACGGATTATATTGGGTTGGATAATTTCTACATAATTCAGTAGAAGATTTTATTCAATCATAAGGTAAATCTGTGCTTTGAAAATGTTATTAACAGTATTGAAAAAGTCATGTCTTGTGATTGATGAAATAAAGATCAGTCATTTTTTTTGAAGTGACCAAAAATATCACTTAGAAATGAAACTTTAACATTTTTAAAAAAAAAAACATAGTGAAAATAATGTGTGACTCATAATGCATCAAAGAACAGTCAATACCTTCCAATATGTGAGAGTTTTCAAGAATGATTAACAGGACCACTTAGACATGATGATTCAATGAATATGGGGACACAGAATACTGCATAGAGATCTTGAGTTACCTGCTCCTTCACAGAAGCCCCAGGATAGGTCCTGCAGGGCAGATCTGTGCCTTCATAAATATGACCACATCTCAGCAGCTCAGTGTTACAACAGCAAGAGCAAGGGCAGACATTTTATGTACATAAGGGTCAGCATTCATTGGCTACCAAGATTAAAGTACAACTAGCCTTGTTGTCCCTATTAAGTGAGCAATGCTTATGTTGCCGAGATAGAATTTGTAATTAGCAAGGATTCAGCTGGATATTTGATTGTATGTGTATTCTATGTTGTTCACAAAGCAGGAGGAAGATTATCTTTTCAAATGAAGTTTACTAGTTTCTTTCCTTTATTCTGAGTTGAAGGTAGATAAATGAATAGAATCTTTTTTCTCCAAGTGAAAGAATGTTTCTTAGAAAAATATGTGGAAATAAGATTTTATTTTTCAAAGGGACCAATTTCTTCATGTATTATTTCTATATATGAAACAAAAATATATTTATTTATATATAGTATTTCTGTCATTAATAACACTACCTTTTTCAAAATGGCCTACACTTTAAAAAGCTCGTGGTTAGGTTTTGGTAGGTAAGATCATAGTAAGAATGTTGCTAAACTATCAGTTCAATTTGTTGTATATGGGAAAAAAAGAAGCAAAACCATCTAGAACCAAACCATTTCACAACCCAACAAGAGTGCTGGTAGCAATAGCCAAACAATGCTTATAAATCTAGATCTTAAAGGTTTTTATTATTTAAAATTTGATTCCATAATTCTACTTTCTGATTCTTCTCAAGAGTAAGATTTAGCATTGTAAATATGCCTCCTGTTTTCTTGTGTAAGAAAATTTCCCTTCAATAAATTGGGAATTTATTTATTTATTTATTTAATATATTTTTTATTATTTTCTAAGTTTTTTTTTATTTACATTCCAAATAATTTCCCCTTTTCCGTTTCCTCACTCCCCAAAAGTCCCATAATAATTGTAGGGTACGATGTACCCTCAATCCTCTACAGACTTTAAAGGACTTCCTATAAGCTGTCCCCTTTTGAAGTTATTGTCTGGTAAGGACTGCTACCAACTAGAGTTCAGAAAATAAGAAAGATTATTTTGTCAATGTTAAGTTTACAGTTTTGATGAATTTTATCATAGGCAGACACATAGCATATAATGCAGTTGCTGATTTGGCGGGTTGAGTGAATTTAGTGATTTGATAGATTTTCTTTCTCCCTCTCTCCCATTCCCCCTCCATCAGATGAAATAACAATCTCATCTCACTTTTTATGAGGGAGCAGTTTCCTATGATACACACTGATACAGAGTCCCAAAGTGAAAAGAATAGATTATGACATTTGGGTGAATGTGACACTTTATTATTTGAACAAATTAGACAGTAGTGGAAATGTTGGTTATATGGTTTTTGAAATATCCTCAGCTGTAAAGTAGTGAATTGCTGCTTTCTTTACAGAAAGAACTTAAATAAATCTGTTTAATGTTCCCATACATTTTCTTCTTTGCATGTATTTTCCTTTCTACTATAATCTGCAATTATATCGTTTCCCCTGAGGAGAATATTTTACTAAAGAAATAAAAGCTATTTCACTCACAGTCAGCTTCTCTGTATCCTATAATATTTTTTATTTGTAGAGACTGAAGATCTTTAAGATGACTCTACTGTGTTTTATTACTGAAGAGTAATGAGTTCCTGTAACTTAAAAATTGGTCCTGGGGCCCATGTTTTCAAGATGCTTCTGTCACAATATGCACACATGATTGATTACCCAATTTTTTGGCAATATTTTATATGCCATCTTGGTGCAGTTTAAATGATTTTGACAAGTAGAGAAGAGTGTCATTGACAGGTGCAGAAATAAATGATGGGTTTAAACTTTCAAATGTTTTTACAGCATTTCACAGAGTGGCAGGTTGATAAATTAAAATTACAGTTGGAGCATCAGGCCTGAAAGCACAACTGAATTAGATGACACAAATAACACTGCGGAAACTTTGTGTACTCTCTAGAGAAGTTGCCTGGAGGGCCTGGGAAGGAACGAAGCCAGTGCAGTTGCTAAAGAAATCATTAATTCTTTGGTAATGTTGTTCGAGTCTATAAAACAACAAAAATGGACTTTTTAAAGGAGAGGATTATTGGTTTTATCTCTTATTCTGTTTTCCTTGGAGATATATAGAAAATTACAGCCACATTGTAAAAAGACAAGCATTGAGTTGCCCAGCAGTGATTCAAGATGGTCATATTTAAAGCTTATGGACAATATCTTAATAACCCTCTCTCAGTATAGTTTAGACTGTCATCTTGGCTTGAAACAGGCCAACCAAGAAAGAAGGAAATTACCACTTGGATGCTTACTTATTCTGATATTCTCAAGGAAAATGATTGCATCATTGTTACATCATATTGCTCATACATGTTTTTAAGTCATATCTAAAGTATTGTAGTTAGTTCTAAGTGGTCCTATGACAACCTCCTTTAGCTAAACCAAGAAGGCAAGCCTGTGATTGTGCAGAATACAATGGGTTCAATCACCTATTGGATGAGGTGTTCACTCTTTTGGTATAATTTCTGCTCATCTTTGACTTCATCTCTCTTTTTGTGAACCTGTTAAGCTTGCTTGTATATGCTGGGCTTGGCACAACAACTTCTCTCTGCTGCTACCTATACAACATTTTCTTCAGGAATGCCATTCTTAATACAACTATACTAAAAGCTTATCTGATCTTAAACATGAACATAGTTTTCACTTGTGTTTTGAAATCTTTCCTACTACTCTGGTCAATGGTTTAAAGTTTTAAATTACAAAATTGATAAAACTAGTTAATTATGAAATGATCAGGAGACATTTGTGTAATTCTATTTTATATTATGCTGAGCCTTGGTGAAAATCCCAAATCAGCATAGTTTCCTACTGCCCATGTTTGTATTACAAAGGGTTTAATATGACACTCCATACTATACATAAACCTGATATATTTGTTCTAAAACTGTCTTCATCTCTTTATGCTACTTGTTGCTTTTTCCTTTACTGCAACCCTCAGAGACCTTATCCACACTATGAACCATCAATGAAATACTCCATGATGATTTCATTCTTGGTTGAATTTCTCTTCCCTTAATCCGTTCTCATCCCTGCCCTTTTGTTATATTCAGATACTTAAATTTTATCACTTAGAATATCTATGATTCAGTGAAACTTAACTCTTCATTGATAATCGATAAGTTCATAAAATACTAATAAAATTGGTATTTATTTCCTGTTTACTATATAGACTACCATACTATGAAACAGAGTTACAGAAGAGTTTTACCAGTTTTCCCAGTTACCTATCAAGAAAAACCAAGATGGTACACAAATCAAGAAAATCAGTTCACTGAGTTTGGACTCTTAAACATGCTTATTTATTATTAGTATTTACTATTTACTGTTATTTATATAATTAGTATTTTTATTAGTATTATTAGTATTTATTAATAATTTATTATTATTGTCATGGTGTATAATACCTATAGTCTACAGCTGCCTATAAAATTTGGAATAATATAACAATTCTTGAACTCAGTAAGAATTTCAAGGTTTACCTGAATTCTTATAATGCCAGGACTATTTGTAAGGAGCATCATTTAAGGAATCTTTTGATCAGTTTTGGTTGTGGAGTGAGTTCTCCTATCTCAATGTCTTTTGGCTCTGCTATTTAGACTTAGTAAAATAGCCCGCATACATCTTACAGGACTCAGAGGTCCTTGTATGACTGGCCTCGATCACCTCACTCATACAACCTATAATATAAAAGGGATAGATACACAACTTCTTGGATTTTTTTTATCTTTGATGCATTCTTGCAAGTTTCCCAATCAAACCTGGGAGATAGTGCTATAATTTTTACTGATGTGTGTGTGTGTGTGTGTGTGTGTTTCAAATTTTAAATTGTTCAGAGCTTTAGAAATTATTCTAACACAGTGAAATAAGCGTAGAAAACTTTGCTTATCTAACATTAATCCTCAAAGTAAAGATACTCATAGGAAAGAGCCATCATTTGGAAGCTTAATATACTAACTCATATTTACATACTTTTAGGAATGTCCACTTAATTCTGGAACATATGAAAAAGGTAAGTTAAAATGGGTAATTGTTTTTCCTCTACTGCATGCACTTTAAAAGAGGCTAAGTATTTACAAGAGCCATCAATCACAGTGCCTGTACCTGAGGGAAATGCATAGATCTTGAAAGACCATTCTCTCCCTGCCTTGTGATCCCAACACTTCATATACCAAGCCAGACCTTTCTCTCTCAAATTCATTTTTATTTAGAAGAAGGTGGAAATGTTTTTAAAGTCAAGACTGTGCTTAAGTAAGTTTTGTCTCAGACTGGGGACAATCACTTTGTTCTTACCGCTCTAAAAGCAAACTTGATTCTTGTTTTCTCTAAGTTTCTTTTCCATAATCATTATTTATTTAATGTCTTTTAAAGTGAAGTATTTGAAAGTCAAATTTAATTAATTTTTCTAAAATTTAATATTCTAAAGATTATTAAAAATCAGTCATTTAACCTTGTAAAGGAAGAGAGATGAGTAATAAATAATGCTAACATGTTTTGCTTAAAATAATATCTATAAATGCAAAATTTTATAAATTTATACTATTTAAGCATATTATGTGAGTATATATATGCATATGTATTTCTATTATATCTTTGGATTTCTACAGGTGACTCAAAGAAGTGTTACAAATATATATATATATATATATATATATATATATATGTCAAACATACACCTATATAACACACATATATAAATGTATATACATATACAATGTGTATATATATACACATATATATATATACAATGTATATATATATATATATAGAGAGAGAGAGATAAAGACAATGTTATTCACTGAGAAATTGTAACGATATCTAATTTTTTTTAGAGAACTTTTCATATATCATGAAGAACTTTAAGAAAAGCTGCCATTAGTGAACCATTCCCATGTGGCAAGAATAGCATTAACTACTTAATCAAATATCTTGCATAATCTCCAGTTTGTGTATGGGAACCTGCCACATGAGAGTTTAAGAAATTGTCTAAATGAATGCAATTAGCAGGAACTAGGAGAGACTAAGAGAGCCAAGGATGCTTTTGAGAACACATATTGACAAATGTTTTTATATATTGATAAATGATGGACTAAAATATGTAATATTTGGAATGGTTTTTGGCTAATATAATTTTCCTGTATTTTATTAAAAGCAAATTAAATATATGTGGGGCAAATACAATATTGCATACTCACGTGTCAACTAATTTATCAACTCTAGACTTGTATTTGTTTAATTTTGTGACTATGCATTACTTAATAAATCTGAACATGGTTTTTACAGACTTCTTGGTGTCTGTTGGATTTACAAGTACCTTGTCATCATGAGATCTTGTTAAACTGAATCAGGAGAGAGATGCGGGTATACTTTAGTACAATATTATTTAAAATAATTATCTGTAGAGAAATTGATATATTTATCTATAAATAAAAATATCCAACAACAGTAACATTTAACTTTTGAGACCTATGCAGAAAACAGAAAGGCAGAGTTCATAACATGCAGATATTCTCACCTGGAGTATTTGCTGAGCTGTAAAATATGCTTATTATGAGGAATTTAGTCTCCTTGCAGAAATATTGAGCACTAAATTCTTGGTAAGCTTAAAACAAAGATTACATAGAATCTCTTTGTTTAAGAAAGGTGTACAACAGAGAGATGGATTCGTCTAAGAGGAATGAACACTGAAAAGACTGTAAGGAAGTATTAAATGAGACATGAAGCATAGCTATTTCCACACTCTTGACTTGAGGGCAGATATGTATGCATTTCAATAAGACTGCTTTGTGGTTAGAGATTTTAACAATGGGACTGATGATCTAAGCAGGACGCAAATACTCTGCAATGATTTTTTTTTTATCATCAGATCAGCTTGATCTTTCATTTTACATGAAATTCTCCAAGACAATTCACCTTCTCCATTTTTTCACCTTCTCTAACAATAATTTTGATTTTCAAGAGTTGAAAGACTCACTGAAAAGCTTTGATGAATGGAAGAGCATTGGGAACCAGGTTGTTCAGTGGATAATAAGAATACTCTAGAACACTGGACAAAGTGATTTAAAAAGAAAAGAAAAGTTGTTCTGAGTATTTCATAGTCTATTCCCATCCCAGTTTTCTGATAGCTAGGCATGAGAACAGTAGCTGCAGCCTGTCATTTCTCTAAATCAATTATGACAAGACAACAGTTTTCTACGTTTTAATACATCCATCAAAATGCAGAACACGTTAAGCTACTTCAGAGTATATTTGCATATATTAGCAAATGATTATTCAACACACCAGAAAAGATACAATATAGCTTATACTTTATTCTAACAGCCTAGGAATAGTATATGCTTCTGATTACCAACATTGTATTCTTATTGGGACATGCAGCATCACTAACACAATACCTCTCCAGAGGCTGTGAGTGAGAGAGGTTACAGGAATAGTGTGCAATAATGAAAGTACAGTATATGGTGGTTATGAAGAATATATAGAACCTCAGAAAATAAGGAAAATATGGGATAAAATCCATATAAAGGAATAATATAAAATAGATATGAAGACTACGAATGGCTTCAAGGAGTTTCTAAAATTAATGTGTCCCTCTCTTTAGTAGATGAAAAGAATATTCATAATAACTTAAACAATTCTATAGGAGACAGACAGCTCCTTATGTATTTGTTAGCTGAATGCTCCGATTCACAAAACAGCTTCAAGAGTATTTTAGTAAAATGTTTTATGGAACAAAGGTAGGATTTTTTTTTCAGGAAGTGAGATTATTGTTTTAAATATGATTCTAGATGACGAGAAATAAAATTTATAAAGTCCAGTTATTAAAAGATAAATATTTATATTTAAAATATTTAGATGTACACTTACCCCACAGAAAGGAATGGCTCCTTTGAATCAAGCCTGTAAAATATGAAAATCTTATTTTCATATAAGAATTTCCTATACATTCAAACATTGATTTTATATGAATATGGTGAAATATTGTACTGTCTTTGATGGAAATGTGTTTTATAATAGTAAAATCTTACACACACACACACACACACACACACACACACTTATGTTCTAGTTGGACTGGGCAACTAAATAAAGTCAAAGCCTCAGTCTGGAATGCAACTTTTAAAAACATTATCTCAGTAAGAGAGTCAAATTTTTAGGTATACTATGTATGCAGTTATTTTGTTAATAGTGGCAATTCATTCCTAGAAGTTTTAATATATCTACTTTTAGTTGTCATAGTAGAACAATCTATAGTAGATTTGGTTGAATGTTAGCTGAGTACTTAATTTACAGAGGAAATCTCTGTAGTGAGAAAGGAGAGGAGGTGTCATACTCAATCACTTTTTTTTATTTAATATAATATTCATTTACATTTTAAATGCTAAAATCTTTCCTGGCTACCCCCTCCCCGAAAACCCTCAGTCGCTCCTCCCATCCCCTGCTTCCAAGTATATGCCCCTCCACCTGACCCATTCCCACCTCCCGCACCCTCTATTTCCCTTTGTTGAGCATCTATTGAGCCTTCACAGGACCAAGGAACCCTCCTCCCACTGATGCCTGACAAGGCATTCCTCTGCCACATTTTTGGCTGTACCATGTGTACCCCTTGATTGATGGTTTAGTCCCTGGGAGTCCTGGGGCGTCTGGGTGGCCAAATAAAAAAGAAATGGCTGGCTCCTGACACCGTGTAAGGAATGGTGATGTCTTGCCACAGATTAGGCTTCTCCCAGTCCCCCAAAAGCACAATGTTTCCTGTTCCTCTAAGAGAACAAATCTCTCAAGTCTGCTTAGCTGCTACATCTCTGGAAGTCTACTTTAAAGGCCTCTGCAGCACATTCTTGTCATCCAGAAATGGTACAGATCCACTTTAAGCTAATTTTCTAATTTCACACATCTCTGCGTACTTTATAAAAATGTCAGTTTTTAGGTACTTCTGAACAAACACTCAAGGACATATAAGGCAGGTATGTATTTTTAAAATAATTTTTACAAAATTATGGGCTAAATACGGCCAACAGTGAAATATTTTAAACAAATACAAGAATTTCTTATTTAAATGTATAGAAGCCAGAGGACAACCAGATGTCCCTCCTCAGGAGTCAGCCATTTTCTTTTAATATTCATTATTTTTTGGACAAATCCCATCATTGGCAGAGAACTCCATGAGTAGACTAGGCTGGCAGGTCAGGAAACACAGGGAACACTTTTGTTTTTGCTTTCTAAGCACTGCTATAGCAAGTGTGCTACTAGACCTGACTGTGTTAGTATTGGTTCCAGGGATTGAATTTTGTTCTCAGTTGCCAGGTGAACACCTCCCTGGCTGGACTATCTTCTTTACCCCTACAAATACTTAATATAGAAGTGGTTATCAGGAAATGACAGGAAAATTTATTATTCACCAAATAACTGTTATTTTTAAATATTCAGGTTGGTAATGGAAATAAAGGACTGCATCACAAGTACACAGTCCATGTCAGTAGTTTGCCTCCATTTCCATTTCCATATATCAAAGCATGACCCATTAGAAATAAATCTCAGTGCATTGTGGACAGAGCTTGAATGAACTCCTGACACAGACCATGATGTCACAGCACATAGGAGGATGCAAAAAGCAAGAGCACTAGCAATTTCCCTCTACATCCACCAAGAATCAAGCAGTTAAAAACACCAGTGGTTGTTAGGGGTTTAGAGGTGTGTATTTATGTAGTCTTTTCCTTTATGTGAAATTTAGGTATTCTTATTTATATCTATAGGTAAACTAATGAACTTCTTTTGTTTGTTTTTTTGTACATTTTTGTTATTGATAAGCCAACAGACCCAGAGGGAAATTTTAAAAATTAATAATGACACAGAAGTTTTTTCCTTAAATAGACCAGTGTTTTTCATCTAATAACACTGAGAAGCACAGAACATATAGGCATTAATTGGATTGATTACTCAATTTTTGTCAAATGATGTCAGGCTTCCATGTAAGTGTTCGATCTACCTGTGTGAGGTGGAATCCTTCAGTTTCTATACCATCACTTAAGAATTTCATTGACCTGCATTGCTTAAGAATGTCATAGACAACTCAAATAAAAACAAGGCTCCCACTGTGCGTTTACTTGTGAGTATCCAAAAGCTAAGTTCAAAATGTGTTTCAAATCAGGATTATTGATTACATGTTTTTAATGTTTTTCTGAAACTTCCAAATATGCAGCTGTTTCATTGGGACATGCAGGGATGCATGTTATCTTGCTGTCCCTCATTGTTACTATTTTTGGTCTGATTATGTAGCATATTGGCCTTCTCTTACTATTTCACTCATTTGACTATTCTCCTATAATTGTTAATGCTAAGTATCAAATTGACAGAGTCAAGACTAAACCAAGAGGTAAATATCTCCTATAATTGTTAATGCTAAGTATCAATTTGACAGAGTCAAGACTCAACCAAGAGGTAAATATCTCCTATAATTGCTAATGCTAAGTATCAATTTGACAGAGTCAAGACTCAACCAAGAGATAAATATCTAGCTATGTCATAGAAGAAATTTCTAGATTGAGGTGAGGTTGGAGAACACAACATAAAGTCAGACATTAGCGTTCTGTGCTTTGGGATCTTGGACTGAATAAAAAGAATTTTAACTGAACATTAGTATGCGTCACGGTGTGCTTCCGGAGTCCTCATGAAGAATGACAAGTTACCTCATGTTCTTGCTATGAGGGACTATGCCCTCAAACTCCAAATTCTTTTCTAAAAGTGCTATTGAGTATTTGTCACAGCAACAAGAAAAATAATGACCATATCCATCAAATGTTTCATAAAAGCTTTCAGGGAGGAAGTCAGAGTTTTTAAAATGATATCAGATTGAGAGTTTTGATGACTATTGTACCTGAGGTTGTCAACTTTAGTCTAAAGCTACTCACTATGAAATGTTATATTTTACAAATTTTATTTTTAGTCACAGACTAAGAATGCTTTCACATTTTAATATGGTAAAAATTCTAAAAGAAAATAATATTTTTGTCTGGTGAAATTAATATGTAATGTCAAATTCAACATCTTCAGAAAGAGCTCCTGGGAACACAGCCATGGGTATTTGACTTACATATTGTTCAAAGACTGTGCAACAGCAACGTATTGAAAAGTTGGAACACATATGCTATGTCCACACTCTTGTAGTATTTGCCACATGTCTTTTATAAAACAAAATCACTACTCATTCTTTATAATTATCTTTGTGGAAGGAAATAGAAACAACCTTTCACAGAAATAGACATGGTATTTTTAATATATAGGAAGATTTCTCTCTGATTTAGAAAATCATAGTAATTTGAATTGCTTCTCTGTTTCTGAATTTCAGCTTCTGTTTTAGTGCCAATTTTCTCTAAGATACCACTTTCATATCACCATCTTTCTTGACAATTTTCATAGCATTGGATGATGACAGTACCTTCCACAGCCTCCTAATGTGCACATGACACAGCCCAGATGTTCATAATGTTCCTTAACCCATTTCTTACTGAGCAATTTACAAAAGAGTAATTGTCTACTTGCTGCCGAGATCCTAACATTTCAGGTTTGTTTTTGTTGTTGTTGTTGTTGCCTTTGATGATCTAGTTTTATGGTAAAATGTCGTTTATGATCTCTCACCCTCTGGATGAAATGCAAAGTTTATCCCAATCTAACTTTTACAGTTTTAATCTCTGAGTTGCTAATACTCATAGTTCTTACTGGGGCACAGTCTTGGGACAAGTTTAGTATATTAAAAGTAAACTTGGAGATTCATTAAGTCTGGGAAAAATACTAATGTGCATTTCAGCTGAGAAAAGAAACTAGTAGCAGTTTAATACTTATCTTACTGTGAACCCTGTTAAATATGATCTGTGTACTGAAAAGAAAAGATATTATTGACCATTAGACATCATGAGCATCTACTTGGTGAAGCAGAACAGAAACTCAAGAAAAGCAATTGTCATTGGGTACTATAGCACATCTTCCGTGTGAAGACACTGCAGAAGAATGTCACAGCTTCTCATGCTAAATGGTTCTCTGCTTTGGTACCACATAGTTAGTTATGGGTCAGAATCTTGAATTAAAGTCTCCAGCCTTGAAATGTAAGAAATATCCACACTTTTGGTTCCCAATTATATGACACACATCTTTACCAATTCATGTTTCTATTATGAGCAGTAGGAGATTGAATGCTTAGAGCAGCTATCAGAGTTCCTGTTGCTGATGGGATGTTGTGTACAGGTTTATGATAAAGATAAATTTCCAACACTAAACACAACTATTAAAGTGTATAACAAGCTTATTTTAGTCCTGAAACCTGAAGTATCAATTCAAAAGAAAAAGCAATGAGAAATATCCTTTCAGAGAAAAATTGTTTGTCAATTTAATGTTTAGAAACAGGTGTACATTGTGATATGCCCAGAGAGAACTAGAGAAGAGCCTTGAACACATGGGTACAGGGGAAAATTTCCTGAACAGAACACCAATAGCTTATGCTCTAAGATCAAGAATTGACAAATGGGACCTCATAAAATGACAATGTTTCTGTAAGGCAAAGGACACTGTCAAAAGGACAAAACCAACAAATTGGGAAAAGATCTTTACCAACCCTACATTCAACAGAGGGTTAATATCAAAGATATACAAAAACTCAAGAAGTTAGACTCCAGAGAGCCAAATAACCCTATTAAAAATGGGGTACAGAGCTAAACAAAGACTTTTCATCTGAAGAATATCGAATGGCTGAGAAGCACCTAAAGAAATGGTCAACATTTTTAGTCATTAGGGAAATGCAAATCAAAACAACCCTGAGATTTCACTTCACACCAGTCAGAATGGCTAAGATCAAAAACTCAGGAGGTAGCAGGTGTTCACGCGGATGTGGAGAAAGAGGAACACTCCTCCACTGCGGGTGGGATTGCAAGCTGGTACAACCACTCTGGAACGCAGTCTGGCAGTTCCTCAGAAAACTGGGCATGACACTCCCGGAGGACCCTGTTATACCACTACTGGGCATATACCTAGAGGCCTCCCCAGCGTGCAATAAGGACACATGCTCCACTATGTTCATAGCAGCCTTATTTATAAGAAATATAAATATAATTTTCCAGCTTTTCCAGAAGCTGGAAAGAACCCAGATGTCCCTCAACTGATGAATGGATACAAAAGATGTGGTATATTTTGACAATGGAATACTACTATGCAATTAAAAACAACGAATTCATGAAATTCTTAGGCAAATGGACAGAAATCGGAAAATATCATCCTTTGTGAGGTAACCCAATCACAAAAGAACACACATGGTCACTGATAAGGGGATATTAACCTAGAATCTCGGAATACTCAAGACACAATTCACATATCAATAGATTTCCAAGAAGATGGAAGGAGAGACCCCTGGTCCTGGAAAGACTGGATATAGCAGTGTAGGGGAATACCAGGACAGAGAAGTGGGAGGGGGTTGACTGTGGAACAGGGGGAGGGAAGTGGGCTTATGGGACTTTCGGGGAGGGGAGAACCAGGAAAGGGGAAATCATTGGGAATGTAAATAAAAAATATAGAAAATAAAAAAGATGAGGTGGAAATTGTAAAATAGAGCAGAGTTAATATCAATATGGAGAATTAATAAGATTAAGACTACACTTAACCACAAACTACTTTATATTTAATAAAGACCACTCATGATTCAAAATGTTTCATCATCACTCACTTATTTAAAGATTCTACTCTTCTTTGAGGTAATTATTACAATCCATTGGAAGAAACAGAGTAAAAGATAAGCATGTATCGCCTCTCATGATCTTGCAGCCAATAAGTGATGGGTAGTTGAATTCATGAATTCTGCCTTCAAAATTTCCCCCTGCAGTTTTGTGTGCTGTGCTGCCCTGCAGACCTCTCTAGTCCACTGTTTGCCTTGTTAATGTAACACTACCTCACGGTTGCATCCTCTCAATGGATGCTCTTGTGCTCCATTGAGAAATCACAATTATTATCAAATACCATCTTCATACTTCATCAATTCTGATATTTGTGTCTCTCATTTTGTTCACTTCTGACATATGACTGTTAGCAGACACCAAACATTTGATAAGAGCTTCTAACTTAAGAGGTTCCAAGTGAAGTTCATTATCTCTGCTTGTTTTGCTCTCCGTTGTTTGTTCTCTAATCCTTAGTTTAGATCTCTTGTCTCAATATTCACTCTCAAAATAATCCTCAACTTTCATAGGAACTTTCAGAAAAGCATCTTCGAAAACTTTCATCCTTCAGTACTCTTTGAGCAACCACATCTACTACTAGAGCTGCTTTCTTTTGTCCAAATACACTCATGTCACATCCCACTTCTTGAAAGTGTTAGTGTAAGTCACAATGGTTTGTTTTCTGACTACGATGGCAGCATCCTACTGCTCTTACTCATACCTGTTAAGATTGGGAGAACAATATGGGCTGTCTTGATCACCCAGTACTCCCAAAGTAAGACCACCAACCAAAGAGTGTACCTGGAGGGATCCATGGCTCCAGATACAAATGTACCAGAAGATGGCTTTGCCTGACAGCAGTGGGAGGGGAGGCCCTTGCTCCAGGAGAGGCTTGATGCCCCAGTGTAGGGGAATCTGGAGTGATAGAGTAGAGAGGGTGGGTGGGGGGGGAGCACTCTCATACAAGCAAAAGGGTGGGAAGATTGGGATGGGGGATTGATGGAAGAGTAACCCAGGAGTGGGATACCATTTGAGATGAAATGATTAATAAAAAAAGAAAAAAAAGACTATAAGCCCTAAAAACATGTGAGCTTCCTATATTTTAAGTACCATAATTATGACATATTTGTTTAGTTTTCTGAAGCAGGGTGTTATTTTGCCCCACAGGTTGGCACTAAAGTCATTATTCTTCTGCTTCAGCTTTCTAAATACATGAATTACAAGCATTGAGTATAACATATTATTCATTAGAGACTCACAAAAAAGGTTTGTCAGTAAACGTTCACTACTTTGCCAGGTCCTGATCTCATTCTTTGTGTGGACCAAAAGTCAAAGTCCTTAAAACAAATGAGTTCACTCACAGCCTATAGCCAGTGTAAAACTTTGTCTTTCATGTTTTACTGTTTCTGTGTATATGGCTTGAGCATCAGCCACAGTGACCCGATTGCTCATTTTCTATGTGGTGTTTTGATTTCTTATCTCCTTATCTTCTTATTGTTTTTATAGACACAACCTCAAGCAATTAAAAAAATTTTTTTTTCCAGGAAACTAAAATAGTTTAGACAGACTTAGATCTATAAATTGAATACTATGAATGTGAAAAAAAATGGTCTTGAGTAGTTTCAGGATCTTATAGTTAAAATGACATGTAACAATACTGTTTGCTATTATCTTATCCATTCCCTTTAGTAATCACAGCCAAGACCCTAATGAATATTTAGCAAGTACATGGTAAACAACTGAAGGATTCATGTTTGAGAATCCAGTTGCCTACTTTTCTTTTGAACGTGGCTTTGGAAAAGTAAAGAACTTACTGTCATGGTTCAGTAGTCTCATTCTGATAATAAAAATAATGGTAAACCCAGTTCACAGGAATGTTTTGAACAGGAAATGTACACATTTGGCTACTAAATAAAGATTAAGTGGACTGATAAATTCATGTTGTAAACCAAGACAATCACAGAAATCACTCCAAAGTCAGGACAATACTCTTTGCTTCACTATGATGCTCTATGAAAATGAAAAAAAACCACAATTTCCAACTTGGCTGATCTTCAGTCAACTGTGTCTCGTAAGAAAGACAGTGGTGTCTAGGTCATTCTGAATTACATAATCATACTAAAAATATTTTTGAGAATGAAGGAGTTTACATTTTTGAAATGTAAAATACATCTTGTGTACTATAAAACACATGGACCACAGGACTCCTTCTTCATTCCAAGGCATTGATTGCAGCAAGCTTTTCCTTGTATGTGATGAAATGTGAGCTAATGATGAAGCCTTATAAAAAGATTAACAACTGTAAATGACTTTTTAATCTCTTCCGTTTTGTATACTTTTTATATTAACATCCAACAGATTGGTAAATCTGCTTAGACATCCCTTTCTGCCAATGTAATTTTCAGAACGACTAACTTTTTCATGTGGCTAGAAAAAGAAGTCATGCATAGATAAGTTTGCTGCGAAATGCTGAAAATTGGAATTTGTCTTAACTCTCTTGAAACAACACAAAATAAAATAGTCTCCTGATTCCATACTTGCCATCTAGAACCTCATAGCTAGGAGATAACTATTTTGGAAGAAAAAAAAAATCTCCTTAGAGGGAAAAAAGAAGCTTCTTTCTTATATAGCATGGGCTAAGGCATGCATTGACTTACTCCCTGTAGCAGAATTTTTTCCCAAATTAATTTAAATATTAATACAAGAAGCCTGTGATTGGAAGTGGAAAAGGTAGTCAGGTAGAGCTTTTTAGAGACAGCAGAGAGAGGACATGGAGGAGAAGGAAGGAAGGTGGAGGAAGAGAAAGACAATCCAGATTCCACTTGGCTTTAAATAGCTACAGGTAGTTATTAATATCATAAAAGGATAGAATAATTGGGATAACTTGTCTAATCTAGGTGGGCAACTTGTATCATTATCAATTGGCTCTGTAATTATTGTGTGGGTATCATATATATATATATATATATATATATATATATATATATATATATATATATGTGGGGGGGGCTAATTATAAGCTTCTAGAGTTTTGATTTACTGGGTTAAGGGGATTTGTGACAACTAGCCATAGGGTGTGGGTATAGTGAGGGATGGTGCCATTTTTTTAATATTTCCCACAACAACTCTCTTCTACCTGTACATTGGTGTTAATCTTGTTAGATTGTGTCTTTATTTGAATGAAAGTTCAAAATGCAATATAAAAAAGCTTGGCATAGGCACACAGTTGACTCTTGCACCAATCCCATTATTTCTCTAGCTGTGGCTCCCTGCAAGAGCACAGTGTTGAGACAGATTACAGGGATTTTCCCTAGTTTAGTCATGTTTGTCAACAACATGAGAAATTGGTGGCAAAGATAGGTTCTGTATTAGACTGAATGCATCTTCTAGGATGCTGCATACTTGAACAACCATCTCCTTAAGAGCTGGCATGCTCTAAAGCTAGGAGGTCAAAGAAGCTCTAATTTTCTTGTCCGCTCTGATTAATTGATGATGGTTTCTAGGAGAAATGTGTTGACAAGAACTCTAAATCCTTCTTAGGCCAGAGGATGTGAGAGGGTTATAATTAACCTATGTCTGCTGCAGCAATGAGGGTAGTAGAAAAAGAATGATGTCTAAATATGTATTTACTCATATTATATTGGCAGAAAGTACACAATTTTATTCGAAGATCCAAAACGAAGTAGTGTCCAAATTCCCTAGAATAACAGATTTGTAGACCAAGTGCCAACATAAACATAACAATACATATTATTTAGTTTTCTATGCTATAAGGAACATTTTGAATTTGGAAAGGGTTATTTTAACATATTTAACCTTTAGAACCATCTTGTTTACAAAGGTGCCATCATTGTAAGTTCTATCTTTTAAAGGACAAAGTACAAAAAAGATTATCTTTCTTCAGATTTTAAAACACAGGGCATGATATTCACAGAAAGCATGCATCTAACCTTAATGTTTCAGCATATTTGTGTGCTTTTCCTGTATTTAATTGCTGATCATTAAGTAACCAAACTAACCTGCAGTTCTAAAGAAAACCAAGTTTGTTCATTGCTGTGGTAGAATATCTCCCAGGTAGATTCAATTTCTTTGGAATAAAAAGTAACTTTGCCTTCTCCTCCTGTAATACTATTTTCAAGGGCTTTCATGCCCAATTGAAATCTCAGCTGAGGGCTACCATCAGGCCTCTTGGTAATCTTCATTTGCAGTTACCACCATCTGCACTGCTGTCCCCAGTGACAGATTAATAGATGGCTATGGGATCAGCAAAAGACCTCAGTGAGGTTTTTACACTCACAGTCATGACTTTTGCCTCATTGGAAATTGAGGCTACAGGGCTTATATCTTTCGGACAGTCTGTAATGTTCTTTCATAACTCTGCCAGAGGACGGAACTATAGTAAGAAAGGAAGAGAGACTTCAGAAATACCTCCTGGCAAGAAAGATCATTAGCCCTTGTAAGATTCTCTTGAGAAGCTTAAAATACTTTATCTGATACCTCAGGGGTCTTCAGTGAGAAATGGAAGAATATTTGAACAAGGAAGTTTGGTGACTTGCTCTTTCTCCAATATGACCCCTAGCATATACATCACTGCTCCACAGTAGAAGTGATGCACACGGCTGTGCGGACATTTCTAGTAAACTAAGTAAAATAATTTCCTAAACAAAAAGTACCTTCAAACTCAATTGTTTTCAATAGGGCATTTTCTCATTAATATTCTGAGCTTAGGATGTGAGAAAGGGGTACACAGAACGCAATCCAGAGGCTTCTATGCTGTCTCTTTCAGCTACCTTTAGTTGCTTGCTAATGGCTAATAAACCCTACAGATCAACTCCATCTACCTAGAGTGTCATCTGTGGAAGTAGAGCATCAGTCACAGGGTTATCCAGTTATAGATCTCAAATCTCATTCCTGTATGTTGCCCAATTGTTCTGCCTTTTTTCATTGTTCTATATTAGAGGATAAAGTTATTATTCAGTGCAATTTTATGTTGTCATGTATTGACCAGTCATGATAAGTTATAGAACATATGAATGTTGATCAGCTCCTAGATGTGTTCTCAGGACACAGTAAGATGGAAGAACAGCTGACATCTGCCCTCTTCAAGCATCCATACTCTATTACTTTTCATTTCATTCTATACTCGCTAAGTATATCCCACCTTCTCACACACTGCTGACCCCATGTTAAACATTGCTCTCTCCCCTTCTCTTAGCAAAGTATGTAAGATTCCTTCAGATGAGGTTGTGGTTAATATTTGATGGAGTGTTTAAAAACAACAGCACATTTTTGCATGCATTTTCTTAACTCTGTTGTTGTTTTCTTGCTCATGACAATATTAGTCTGAGTTCTATATTGGAAACTCCAGTTCCTATATGTCATAGTTTGAAAATACCCACTCCCCTACCCTTAATTGTTGAAAAGACCCAAGCATTTGCACTTTATTTCAGAATATTATGGCCTTTAATTTTTAAATGTGTTATTTTTGTGTATATGGATGTGTTTTCTATATACATGACTATCATGATTAGCATGCAATGCCTATAGATGCCAAATGATCGTATCAAATCTAAAAACTGGAGTCTATTGTTATCTTCATATAGGATGAAGGGACTTGAACCGAGATCCTCTTGATGATCAGCCAAAGTTCTTAACCACTGAGCCAACTCTACAGCCTAGAATAAAATGATCTCCCCTACCTTACGTTCATTAAATTGAGAAGCACCAATTACCTAAGGGAGTTATTCCACGTCCCTTCTCCCTGAAATGAGACCCCTTAATGACTGGCAATGTAAATTCCCTCTCCTACTTTAGCTATAGCTGTCTTAAAGCACATGAGTCTCTCATTTTAGGGTCTGCATTTCCTACATTCTTTCTGTATTAGCCTACATAATTTGGTCACATCCTTAAATAAGGTGACTATAATGTCTGGTTTGTTCTTTTCAAAAATTTTAAACAGCTTCCACAATGCAGAGTCTATAATGAATTGCAAGTTAAAATGAAATTGCTAGAACATTTGACTCAATCAGTATATTCTCACTAGGAACATCATTCATATATTAAAAATTCAAGAATGCAGTTTCTGAAACACTCCTGCCTTTCTTTATTGAACAAACATTCTTACCCTTTCTCAACAATTTGAATTTCATTTATAAATAGTTGACTCATGCACACATCTAGTCCAGACTCTTTTTCCTAATTTCAACCTTGATACTCAACTCTCTATTCGACATCATTACTCAGATGTCTCATAGACATCTCAATTTTAACATGTCCCAGAACTGAACAATATGCACCCTTTGCAACCTCCTCCATTTTCTCCAAAATTTAATATTCTCACTGACATGACTCCATACTTATTTGACTCCAGATTCTTAATTTCTAAGACCTTGAAAGCATCTCTAGTAAGTAGACTGATCATTAAGTAACTCCTTTTTTCTACATATCAAGAGACACATCCTACTCTAATGAAAGAGTATGGCGTTTTGCAAGTCATGATCCTCCTGCCTCGGCTTCCTGATTTCAGGAATTCTAAATGTATTTCATGTTGAACTTCCTTTCTCCTTCTTGAACTCAAGAATTCTGACTACTTTGAGTTTACCTTAATATGACAAAGGCTTCAATAGTCATAGGAAAAGGTTATGTGGAAAATAAAGTGCAATTGACATAAATGTTGTGTTATGCCAAATGAAATATGCACTAGCCATCTACTCATCACAGAGAACAGAGCTTTTCAACTAGAAATAATCAGACCATGGAATATATAAATTTTTTAAAGAGGTAGCAAATTTGGTTATTGCTCATAGATAACAAAAACATACTTGGCTCCACTCTTTATCTTAAAGTCTACATCCAATATGCCAGTAGTCTTGCTGGCTTTGCTTACAAAGTATGCATGCAGTGTAACCAAAACTTGTCGATCTCAGCAGTGTCAGCATGGTTTTGCATATTTCACCTTTGGTTCTCTGCAGAATATCTCAACTTGCAGCTACTATAATGCTTCTGGATATATTTATGGTCTATATCAAATGTTTACACCATTCCAAGGTCTCTATTTCATTCAAAAAAGAACTGAAGTATTTTCTAGGCATCCAGACCCACTGTCACATGTTGTATCACCAGTATCACCCATTCCTATCTCTGTTTCTGCTCCAGAGCATTGGACTTCTGCTGTCTAAAATATGGGAATAGTCCTACAGTATAAGATCATTTCATAACTATTCCCTTTACACAAAAGCCCTTCTCTAGCATCACCTAGCCAGATCACCACTGCTTTCAAGTCTGCCCACCAATGTCTTGCCAAAGTGCCCCATTCAATACTGTCCTTCTTTAGTTATATTGTCCTATGACATCTGCTGCCTCAGACATGTAACACTCAGTTAAAGTCAATATTGTGGATTTTTGGCAGTTTTGCTACCTGGTGTATATTGGTGACAAAATAAGTAAATTAATCATAATTTAATTATAAAATTTGGCAAATTTGTCTTATCCTTTCTTCCACTACATGGGCTGAGCAGATATCTCTAATGTGAAGTGAAGCTGATTTCTTCCTGGGTCTGCCTGATTGACAAAACTTCAGAGATTACCTGTATTTCCAGTCCTTAGATATTATTTTCCAATCAAAATTGTTGGGTGTAGGACCCGGAAAGATGAGCTAAGGCTCAAAGACCCGGAGATTCTGAAGGGACAGTAGGCACTTTGCCTGTTCCTGGCACCAGGCTCCTGTTGCTAGCTGCAGCCCCCATAGATTTGTGGCCATCAGTCATGTAAGGGCAACATCAAGCTTCTCCACTTTTAGAGGATCAGATCATAGGTCATGTAGGCTCAAGACAGATTTCTATTTTAATGAGGTACCTAAGGGCCTGGAGGGCTTAGCCAATAAGCTTTCCTTCCCAGAAATTCATCCCTACAAACAGTATTTTATCTCAGGCCCACCCTGAGAGGTGGGTTTTAGCTTTACACATTCACCTTCTGCCATGACAATTAATGCCTTAAGTCCATGGACTGTCTCTTTTCATCAGGATCTACCTTGGGGAATCATGGAGAAGATCTTCACCTATAGAGCTGCTGTATAATCTCCTGTAGAAGGCCTCTTTGTGCACCCAGCCACAAGGCCACTGCCACTGTCAAGCCAAGGACTCTCCCCAATACCCTCCAATAGGGCCAGATGGAGTTCCCCTTTCCCCCCACCCCCCAGCTAGATCCAGCCCATGGGCCCCCAATTCATTCTCAGCTCCACTGCAACTTCCAGTAGTGCCTGGATGTCCAAGAGCCTGAGAATCAGATGGCCCTGGCCTCTTCAGAGGCCTGGGGACCCCCCAGGCCAGCTTTGGCTGTCCAACACCTCAGACACCTCTTCCCCATCCCTGGAACAGTGTCCCTGGGCTTCTCTACAGCCCAACACCTGCCCAGCGACAGCGTCAGGTAAGACCAGCTACCGATATTGTCCAAATGTCCCCACCTTTGATCTTTATTTTTTCTAGTCAACATCTCATTGCAGAAGTCTTGTTTAGGATGTAGATCAGTGTCCAAGAGACAAAGTGGCTGTTTTTCTTGGGAGTGACTCCATCCAGAAGCAATGTCAACTGTCTGGTAACTTCCTATCCACTTGTGATTCACTCATAGACCTCATTTTCTTATGTCATCCTTTTAAAATTACATGCAAAGATACATGCATCAGTTTAGTTTGTATTTTAATATGTATATTTTCTCAAACCACTAAACATATGATATTTTTCTAATAATGATTGCAGAATGATAAAAACTAGTCTTCAACAATCCATCAGAAACATTACAGTTCCACATATCTCTGTGCAATTGTCTCACCATTTTAGTTACATCTTTTCCCCTGGTTTAGTCAGTTGTCCTAGTAACAGAACATAGGGAACCAACAACACTGTGCAAAACAACCCTAGCCAGAGATCTGTCTCACTCCACTTATTTGCACTTTGTAATTTATTTGTACAAACAGAAATTTATTTATATTCTTTATAATTTCAGGGATTGGTTGTTGCATCATTCTTAAAAGCCCCCACCCTCTCTTACCCCCTCTCTTGTGCTTGTGTCTGTGTGTATGTGTGTGTGTGTGTGTGTGTGATCCTCTATGTTTGTTGCCTATTTGTATGTTTGCTTTGTTTTATTATACTTTCTTTCTGTTTTTATTTGCCTGTATTTATTCTAAAGAGAGGAATAGTAGGCATGATGTTGGATAGGAAGGGAAGATATGGGGCAAGAAAAGAGAGGGGCAGTGTGGATCAGAATATATTGTATGAAAAGATTATTTCAATAAAAATAAAATATTAAAAAGCATTTACACTGTATCTACTAACTCCTAACCATTTGTTGTACTATATTGATAATTTCTTGTTCAAATGAACCTAGAACTATGCTCTGTATATGACGGTTACATCCTAGTTTTATGCAGTTGTTATTTGTAAATCTCATACATTGTATCCTTTCAATGCAGCAGCAAAGAAATGGTATCAAAGATTTAGGACAGTGAGGGTCAGTTGGAGTCAGGCATAAGAAACATGGTCTCATTGTTTGCTTGCTAACCCCAGTCAGAGGTCATCACCATGCATCCATGTTTAAGTCATTTCACCACTTTACCTTTTTCGTTTTTGATGCAGAGATTACTTCAGCTCTTCTCTCTAATCATGCTGCTCCTTTACCCTTTTTCACTCAGTGAGACCTTTGTCCTTTCTACTAACTGACTGACACAGCAATTCAGGCAGTTAGCTCTGACAATGACTTTATCTCCACATGGGCGGCTGGTCAGCACTGAACTGTGAGACTAAAGTTAATGAAGTTGCCCTTTTAGAAAATTAACTTTTTCCAATAACCGTGGGGACTGGTGAAGATGAGGGGCTACATGGAGCATTAAAAAAATCGTCACTATTTTCTGCCTGAGTGCTTGTGCATAATGCATATCATTTGCAAGGGATACAATCTGTTCTTTAATGTATTTCTTTTGTTGCAAAAAATACCTCCAAGGAAACTTTAGTGTTAGGCTATAAAATTAGAAGAAAACACAATCTAAATGCAATCACAGTTAATATTTTTGCTTTATTGTTCTTCACGCATGCATTAAGAAAGTATGGTGGTTTCTATGAGAAATGGGTCCCATAGGCTCATATATTTGACCAGTTAGTCTTCAGTTCATGGTGCTTTTGCAAGAACCTGTATCTGTTGCTAAAGGAAAATGATCACTGGGTAGTCTTTGATGGTTTATAGTTTCTCCCAAGTATTCTTTATGCTGTTTCCTATGTATGGTTGATATGTAACAGTTTGTTTAGAGAGAATTAAAGAGATGGTTTTGAATCTTAAAGGAGATTTAGGACTTTTGACTTTTGATTTTGATTAGTGATGAGCTTGTTAAAGATTGTGGAGCTTTTGAATTTTTACCATATGTTTAATTGGATATGAGAGGAGCTTATGTGAGTCAGGGGCTGATTGTTGTGATTTCATAGAGAAATTTCCTAGGAGGTTCATGTTTTTGAATACTTGTTCTCAATTTATGTGTTGTTTGGGTAGGTTATGAAACCTTCAGGAAATACAGCCTTGTTAGAGAAAGCATGTCTGTGGGGCAGCTTTGAGAGCTTACAGTCTTGACCCAAAGTGTGTACTCTACACATTCTGTTTGGGGTTGAGATGTGATCTCTGAGGTTTCAACTCCAGCCACATACCTTTCCTACTATTGTGGACATCTAGCCCCCTGAAACTGTAATCCAAAGCAAATTACTGCTGTAGTTGCCTTTGGTCATGATATTTCATGGTATTTTATTTTAGCAACAGAAAGGTAAGTTATATTGTGGGTTTAGTAATAATTTTATATAGGTTTTTTTTGTTTCTATAATCAAATGTTAAAACCTTTTGTATATCATTATCAATATCCTTTGAGTGATTAGCACAATGAGCATATTATTGTTATATTATATTTTGGTTGGATCAGATTATCTTGTGATTCTGGAGAAATCTGTAAACTACATCTTTGAAACAATTTAATATTTTTACATTATAACAATATTTAAGGTTGTATCCTAAAATGTGATTCAATATATACAATGTCTTATTCAGATATGTATTTGAAGCATTGTCTAGAGTTTGAAAGTAAATATAAATAAATTCCATATTGAAGCATGGAAGCCTGGGATTTTCTCCAGATTAGAACATAAACAACAGTCTCAGAACATTGGAAATGAGGATAATAGTGTGAGCTGCGTACATCATTTAATGATGAGAAAATGACTTAAAGGACTTTAAATTGCTTCTAAACTCTTAGTTTATAAATGAGATTAGCTTCATGGTTGTAAGTTCATGACTTTCAGTCCAGTGTGCATTCTAACAAGTGGCAATTCTATACCAAGAGTGTTTTCCTGCCAGAAGCAGGAATATTTCATGAAAATGTTAAAACACAAACTCTTTGTTACCTCAATGTAATGGCTATAATGTACCATGATTCTCCAGTATTGTAAACATGAGCAAAACCTACTTAGAATGGGAATATCCCCAAATATTCTGAAATGTAAAAGTGTCAGTGAAACGGATTACAAACACATTTAATTCCACCAGAAAGAATGATTTGAAAGTTTAAAAGTTTGTTTTCCAAGGGAATGATGTGTGTCAAACATAGGTGATTGATAATCTACCAAAACTATGATGGCTCTCTCTCCTCTTTTGTCCAAGCATAGGAAAGAAAGCAATTCAGGTTTATTCCTTACAGGTAAAGGTCAAACACAAAACTCCCTTTTAACCAAGCCAGATAAAATATGAGATTTTCACAAGAAAAAAATTAGACTATTTGTTATCAATATATTTTTAATCAATCCAAACTAAGGCACTATTAACTTCAATTTCCTAGGAATAGAACTATTATAGTTAAGCTTTGAAAACTTAAAATATAGCTGGGCGGTGGTGGTGCACACCTTTAATCCCAGCACTTGGGAGGCAGAGGCAGGAGGATTTCTGAGTTCAAGGCCAACCTGGTCTACAAAGTGAGTTCCAGGACAGCCAGGGCTACACAGAGAATCCCTGTCTTGAAAAACCAAAAAAAAAAAAAAAAAAAAAAAAAAAAAGAGAACTTATAATATAATATTTTAATTACCCCATAATTTGTAAGAATTATTTTCAAAGTTTATTTGACCAGGATAAAATATAAAAAACATAGAATAATCTAGTTTTATATGTCAGGAACCATCTAGGATATGCTAATGCTAGCAGGTGGTCTTCTTGGAGCTGCCCTACCATTTTTGCATGACCTACAATGGGTAAGCTCTATGAGGTATTGTCCCAAAGAGACTTCCTCTCAGGATTGCTTCATGTAACTGATTTGTTTTTCTTGTCATTATTAAATTGATATAATACCTTTAGATTAGCCCACCCTATTGAACAAATTTCCTGAAGTTCAACATAAAGGAGAATTTTCACGAATTAGTGCCATTTAGATGAATTAATTATTTTGTAGAATCCCTGATTTGATTAAATATTTTTAGAACGAAATTTTTAAGGGATGGTCTGAGTTGTTTTGCCAGAAAGATGTAATAAAGTTAAAATCAAGAATATAATGTGTCCACTCCTCATAAGTAAGTAAAGACTTCATAATAAGAAATAAAATGAGCTTTCATAATTACACTAAAAAGAGAAATAGGCTTGGAACAAATTTGTGTTCAAGGAAAAGCATTCAAGTCCAAGAATGAAGTCATAGGTGTGCACTTTGATAGACAAGGCCATGAAAAACTGTTGCTTTGAACTTATAATGAGCATATAGAATGAAGCACTGCTTTAAACTTAGTATCAGCATCCTAAATCACATTTTGCGTAACATTTTATCTATGAGGTAAGATTTTAAAGAACTTTGGTCTACAACAAAGGCCAGAGAAAGAAATAATGATGGTGTGATAGTTTGGCTTGGGGGTGGGGCTCTGTGACATCCATCCATCCATCCATCCATCCATCCATCCATCCATCCATCCATCCATCCATCCTTCCATCTGTCCATCCATTCATCCATACAACCAAATGTAGTGGTATAGTCATTTTCTACTTCATTTAGTGTGTACATGTATGTATATGTATATGTATATGTTTATGTGTATGTGTATGTGTGTGTGTATATATGTGTGATTTTTTTCTTTCCTCTGTAGTTCACAAGGAGTTAAGTAGCCAGGCCTGCGAAAGGTTCATTGCTAGTTGTTCAGAAAAAGGAGCACTAGTAGTAAACCTTCTTCTGAATTCCCCACTGCAATACAGCATATGTTAATTGCCAGAGAATTATATACTAAAGTTTATAAAGTAAATATTAGTTAAGTTTTCCAGTGCTTAATGAAGCACAGAACAGTTAGAGAATTACAAGTCCAGAAATCATCAATCTTTTGCCCTGCATCCAACGCTGTTCCCACTTCAACTGTTTCCAGCCATGCAGGTTTCTGGTATTTATGAAAATAATTTATGTGGTTAATAGACAGGCATTCACTTTGTAAAGATGAGACATGATGACAGCATAGAAAAGTCATGTGGTTTATCGTGATTCATATGTAATTTTATGTAGTTTTTATAAAATGACATGCATTTTTTCTTTCTACTTTCAATACGTGAAATGGGCTTGGATGTTCTACATACTCATGTTATATGTTAATATATGATAAACTACTTGAAGAGCACAAAATATGCCAAGACAGTTTTGCAGGTAAATTCCTGATTTATAAAGCAATCACATACAAATAATTTTAACTGTTCAGGAAGATGATCCCTAAGAACTCCCTACTAGTATTACACAAGCCTGTCTTCAAACCACACTCTCACTTGTGCTTCTTTAAAAAAGAAACCTAGGGGAATGAAAGTAAAAAAATTGGGGGGTGAGCAGGGGAAGGGGGTTTTCAGTGGAGTAATGTGGAAAGAGGTTAACATTTGAAATGTAAATAAAGCAAATATCTAATAAAAATTTAAATCTTTTTTGAAATTATGGAATGGGTTTTTGAATGGCAAAATATCTGGGTCACAATTCCAGTTCTACGATGTCCTAGCTTACTCTCCCTTATGACCCTGCTTTCTCCTACTTTTATGAATGCGATTTAAAAATGATAGGATTATTCCTATTGCAGATATTCAATTTCCTGATTTTTCTTCTCTTTTTTTAAGTAAACACCCTGTCACTCTAAAATACTTTTACTGTAAGGAACATACACACACACACACAAACACACACACACGCACACACACAGAGAGAGAGAGAGAGAGAGAGAGAGAGAGAGAGAGAGAGAGAGAGAGAGAGAACTAGCATTTCAATTTCTTAATTTTCTATGATTCTGAATGTTTTCATGGAGTTAAAAAGGTTCTTGTTGAAGTTTCAATATCAAGAATGATAGGGCTCCTACTTTGTATGTATACTGTATACATGTATGTGTATTGCTGTACACGTGCTGTAGTTTATACTACATAAAGTGACTTCTAAATGCTCACATTAAGGGCATGGTTCCAAACACAACAATGTTTAGATCTGTACTTTTGGATAAGAGAACAGATACTGAGAGTTGATTTCATCAGTGTTTCACTGATGGGTTTTTAATCTGTTGTCCCTATTGGGAGGTGATTGAAATGGAGAAATAAGGTCTGATTGGAGGAGGAAGCATGATGAGTGTGTTCCTTTGAAGCGTGTATATTATCTGTGGCCTCTCAACCTGTTTCAATCTTATTCCTGCTCTTCCTGAGCATAGTGGCTCTGCTACACCTTGCACTCTCCATCAAGATGCTATGCTTCTCATTACCTGGAAACAATGTAATAAATTCTCATGAAGTAAAATTTTTGAAACCTCAGCCCAAATCTAATGTTTCTCCTTTTAAATTGTTATCCTTTATGTCTTCAAAGTGATATAACCCTGATTGAAAGAAAATCTACACCAAAAAGGTTCTATCCTGATTACCTGGCCATGAAGAACAGAACAAATTGCAAGTGTTGAGGGAAGTGTTTGAGAAAGTTTGGAGGTGTGAACTAGAGAAACCCTAGAAGTGCAGATTCATTGGGAGATCTTGAAAGAAAGATTGCTGACAGGAATGTAAAGAATGTCTGGATTACTGAATGTGACTGATTAATTACTAATGAAGACTTTCCTAGGAGACACTGTGTGAATAAAGAATCCTGGATCTCTCTTCTCAAAACAAAGTCATTTAGAAGACTTTATCATTTTTATTCCTGGACATATAATAGGAAGGATCTGGCCAATTTCTGAGATATTGTTTTGGCTATTCATGTTTTGGCAAAGAATTTGTCTCCATTTTGTTCTTTCAAACTAATTTAAAAGTAACAGACTACTTGACTTGATGGAGAAGCTTTCAACACTCAGGAGTGTGGTATTACTGAGTATATTTAGCCAGATTTATTATGATAACTGTGAGTGAAAATCAGAGTACAGGGAGGGATTTAAAAACTTGCAATTCAGTTAGAAAATAAGTGTGAATAATGTTGGGGTCAATGAATGTGTGATTTCTAAAGGAGATTAGCACTATCAAAAAGAATACAAGTACTTTGCACATGGAAGGAAATGAGCCAATGCAATAACTCAGAAATTGGTCAGATCTTTCTTATTGTAAGTCCATGTATACAAAGGCACAAACTCTTTTATATGACTTTGTTTTGAAAAGAGAAATTCAGGATTCTTTGTTCACACAGAACCTCCTAGAAAAGTTGTAACCATACTCAGTAACCCAGACATTTAGTGATCAATTAAGGCATGAACCAAAGGTTCCTAGAATTTTTTTGTGTTGTGTTGACCACTGACATCAACCACATGAAACTGAATTTTCAGACATGCATAATACAAAAGTTATGGCTACAGTAGAGACTCCTGGAATCTGAAGGTTCCAGGAACACGTAAAATCTGATGACAAAAATTGCAGGCAGTGAGTGTTCTGAGTAGTTCAATATATATATATATATATATATATATATATATATATATATGTATATATGTATATATGTATATATAATATATATAGATTATAAGGATTATATATGTATATATCAGAAATGCATGGTATATAATAATCTGAATACATATGCATTATATATACATGTGTATATGTTTGTACATATATATGCATATATTACTCAGCTATTCTGAGTATATTCTTTCATGAGTCTCACAGAAAATTTGAGAAATGCTTGAGTTTTAAGAAGTTGTGACTGTGAAGATGAACTAAATAATTTTGCAATATTAGCTGTACCTAGGCCTCAGGAAATCAGGACTTACGGAGTCAATATGTACACATAGGAGTCCTATGTGTATGACGCTTGGTTGCCAATGCTCGGACACAGGGGTTTGGAGAAGTGATAAGATCATGATTGTTCTTACTTCATCAAGGTTTTAATCTATTATAGAGTCATAATTAGATGACATGACAGCTATGGGAAAAAGTGGAAAGTAGAAGGTAAAATTTCCTTGGCCACTTGAATGTGGCCCTGTGTGGTACTTTTTTTTTTTGGCCTTACATTTTTCCTGAGGTCTCTGTTCTTTTGATTACCATGAAGTGAGCATTTTTGTTCCACCATGTCCTTCTATTAGGAGGTTTCAATCTCATACCAAGGGCACAACAATGGAACCAGTGGCCAAAGACTGGCTCACCAGAATTCTAAGTCAAAATAAATAAATGGTTAACACCATTTTTTAATGTATTTAGTCACAGAAATTAAAGGCTAACTTAATACAGAGTGTTTGGAGGATTCTAACTTCAAATGGCACCTTGTCCTGAGTAGTCAAACTATTTCCTGTCTAAAAGATATGAGAAGGGTATTTCTTTTTCTTCCCCTGGATGTCACTTAGATAATATAAATTAGGACTCCATTACCCAGAATGTTAGAATTAATGATGTTTTGTTTATCATTAGGGTATTAGTGACTGATTATCTTACAAATAAGCTTGTTATATGTTTTAGCTTATTGATTATGAATGTGTATTTTACTCTGTTTTCAATCCTTCAGAGAATTACTTGTGATAAGAACCACATTATGGTTTTAAGCTTTTTACTTTTCTGCCAAGTTTGTAAGCAAGATTTCTGGGTTGGAGAAGTATTTTAAAGTAATATCCTTCTTGACTTCACAGTGAAAAGGTAACACTTTAGTATTACGTATTCTAACTATTCAGTGTCAGTTTGTTACATCTAAGAATTGAAGCACATTTCCACTTCTTTCATAATCCCTCCTCCATGATCCTCTGGGTATATGATTACAACTTGAATATATGGCTTACCTCATATGGTTTTTAATATGAATGAAGGTAAGCACAAACAGGATGGGCCACAGCTTCAGTATAAAAGTTACTGACTATGGGGTAGCCCTTCAAAATAAGAGGTAACTGACATTTTTCTCATTTAGGAAGCACAATGCCCTAAATATTTTACCAAGCAGTTAATGGTTTTTAAAATATTATTTAATAATTATATTAGTTATTAATATGACCCAGCCAGTTCTGCAATAATCAAGGCACAGTCCTATAGATTATTTTTAAAATCAGTTTTAGCAGAATTATTGAGTGAATTACCAGTGATCTATCTTTCTATACTTTCGAACATTAATTCCCCAGCTCTGCTACCCAAGTACTTGCTGGTTGAGTCACAGCTGTGCTATTTCTGCTCCATCAGTCTGTCTTTAGGAGGCATTTACTTGTCAACATGCAGTTGGTCTGTCATGTCTAATAGAGACCTCCTGTTCTCTCCATCTTCTTTTCCCTTCCTTTTTTTTCCTTTTTTTATTTTCTAAGTTTTTTTTATTACATTCCAAATCATTTCCCCTTTCCTGTTTCCTCCCTCCCCAAAAGTCCCATAAACCCCCTTCCCTCCCTCTTTTCCCCATTCAACCCCCTCTCGCTTCTCAGTCCTGGCATTCCCCCTACATTCAGTCTTTCCAGCACCAGGGGGTCTCTCCTTGCTCTTTCTTCACTCTCCTTCTACATCCTCTTGTTCTTCTCCTTGTGGTCCCTACCTTGTGAATGCTAGCCCAATAACCTATACACTGCCTATCTCTATTCTCCCTAGTAATTTGCTGTCAGCCATAATTATTTAACCAGTCAGAAAATAAGAAAAGTGTGTGGGTTCGATTCTAGAGAAAGAGTTATAACTCCTTGTTATTGTGGATCACAATGGGTCACTGTGTACCATGTGGAAAGCACCTACACATGCTTCTATTTTCTATAAATTTGAAGACTGGTTGATCAAACACTCACGTGTTTGGTTCACTTTTACTTTTGTCTTATATAAGTATTTAAATTTGTGGGCAATTTAAGCTTAGGAGATACTGGAACTCCATTGAGAGAATTCTATTGGATGGTAAATTTGCCAGAGAATGTCACAGTATGGAAAATTGCCTTCAATGATTTATAAAGGTATCTTGGATGGTTTCTTTGTGAGACTTCTGTCTCTGTCTCTGTCTCTGTCTCTGTCTCTGTCTCTCTCTCTCTCTCTCTCTCTCTCTCTCTCTCTCTGTGTGTGTGCATGTATGTGCATATGTGTATATATGCATGTGATATAAAATGATAGTTTTATAATTTTAGATGATGCAGACAAAACTCTATGCAATACATTTCTGCCAGAAAAGAGAATAAAGAAAAATAAATTCTCAAATATTTGAGTACCTTCCTTTACTATTCTAATTATCCCTACTTTAAACCTTGTCTACCGGAAATCTTGTAAAATTTGTTGTTCCCATATAATCTTTTATTTTTTAAATTCTATGTTCTTCGGGTTCACTAAGTTAATACTCATTGGCAAAATTTTCTACGGGACTGGTCATTTGCAAAGAGGAGATACTGGCTTGATCTTTCACATTGTTTTAACTTTTGCAATGAAATTTGAGCATGTAGTCTCCACTCTACAGAAAGAGTTATAACACCTAACTCCTTGTATTGTAGACATTTTCTTGCCTGATATTACCTTTTCTTTAATCCCTGAACTGTTACTTCCATGTTTTAAAAAATTGGCCCCAAATCATGTGAACAGATGTTAGATTTTTTAACAATATGAATAACGAAGGCCTTACATAAATCTTCTGGGCTAAGGCATTACATTATAATAACCCCTCTATCACTATCATGTCCTGCTCCATAGGCAAGAACATAATAATAGATATTTGTACAGTAAAATCAATCAGAAAATGACAAAGAGGCCATTCTTTAGCTTAGCAGAGAATTTCCTGCAGCAATTGGTATTGTGTCAGCATTTCTTTGGACACTTTCAGTGAAAAGGTTTGTAAATTAAATTTGTTTGGTATTAAATTATGAAGAATGTACCATAAGCAAAAGCATTAAATGCTTTTTGCTTTGATTAACCAAATGGCCATCCCTGAAAACATGCACAGAAGTAACATTCTACACACTGAGCTGGTATTTAGGAGTGTGTGTGTGTGTGTGTGTGTGTGTGTGTGTGTATGAGTGTGTGTTTGTGTGTATGTGCATGTGTGTGTACCAATAGTTAATAAAGAAAGAAGGGGGGATGAGTTTGAAAAAAGAACAAGGGGGCTATATGAGAGGGTTTGACGGGCAGAAGGGGAAAGGAAAAATGATATGATCACATTACAATCTCACAAAATAAAAAAAAAATCAAGGAGATAAGAATGGGTCAATTTGCATTCTCCTGCATGTTGACCTCCAGTTGAACCAGCATCATTTGTTGAAAAGTCTATCTTTTATCGACTGGATGGTTTTAGCTCCTTTGTCAAAGATCAAGTGACCATAGGAGTGTGGATTCATTTCTGGGTCTTCAATTGTGTTCCATTGATCTACATGCCTGTCACTGTACCAATACCATGCAGTTTTTAAAACTATTGCTCTGAAGTACCCCTTGAGGTCCAGGATACTGATTCCCCCAGAAGTTCTTTTACTCTTGAGAATAGTTTTAGCTATCCTGGGTTTTATGTTATTCCAGATGAATTTTTGAGTTGCTCTTTCTAACTCTATGAAGAATTGAGTTGGGATTTTTAAAAATTGAAAGAATATACCCTGCACAAGGAAGACACGCAAATTTGTGAAGCGTTCCATATTTTTACCACTCAAACATAAAGATAGCGTCAAGAATAGCAGGTGGCAATAATCACTATTCCTTAATCTCTCTTAATATCAGTGGTCTCAATTCCCCAATAAAAAGACATAGACTAACAGACTGGATACGTAAACAGGACCCAGCATTTTGCTGCCTGCAGGAAACGCACCTCAGGGTCAAAGACAAACACTACCTCAAAGTAAAAGGCTGGAAAACAATTTTACAAGCAAATAATTCCAGGAAACGAGACAGAGAAGCCATGCTAATATCAGATAAAATTGACTTTCAGCCTAAAGTCATCAAAAAAGACACAGAAGGACACTACATATTGATCAAAGGAAAAATCCATCAAGAAGAACTCTCAATTCTGAATACTTTTGCTCCAAATGCAATGCCACCCTCATTCATAAAAGACACTTTATTAAAGCTCAAAGCAGACATCGCACCTCACACAATAATAGTGGGTGACTTCACCACCCCGCTCTCTGAAATGGATCGTTCAGGAAATCAGAAACTGAACAGGGACACAGTGAATCTAATTGAAGCCTTGGACCAAATGGAACTAGCATATATATATAACATTTCATCCTAAAGCAAAAGAATACACCTTCTTCTCAGCACCTCATGGTACCTTCTCCAAAATTGACCACATAATTGGTCACAAAATAGACATCAACAGATATAAGAAGATAGAACTAATCCCATGAATCCTATCACATCACTATGGAATAAGGGTGGTCTTCAATGACAACAAAAACAACACAAAGCCCACATACACATGGAGGCTGAACAATGCTCTATTCAATGATAAATTGGTCAAGGAGGAAATAAAGAAAGAAAACGAAGACTTTTTAAAATTTAATGAAAATAAAGACAAAACATACCCTAATTTATGGGACACAATGAAAGCAGTGCTGAGAGGAAAATTCATAGCCCTGAGTGGCTCCAAAAGAAATGGGAGAGAGCATACACTAGCAGCTTAATGGCACACCTGAAATCCCTGGAACAGAAAGAAGCATATATGCCCAAGAGGAGTAGAAGGCAAGAAATCATCAAACCAGGGCTGATATAAATCAAGTAGAAACAACTAAAACCATACAAATAATTAACAAAAGGAGGAGTTGGTTCTTTGAGAAAATCAACAAGATAGATAAGCCCTTAGCCAGACTAACCAGAGGGCACAGAGATAGTATCCAAATTAACAAAATCAGAAACGAAAAGGGAGAGATAACAACAGAAACTGAGGAACTTTAAAAAATCATCAGATCCTACTAGAAAAGCCTGTATTCAACACAACTAGAAAATCTTGAGGAAATGGACAATTTCCTAGACAGATACCAAATACCAAAATTAAATCTGGATCAAATAGACCATCTAAACCTTCCTATAACCCCTGAAGAAATAGAAGTGGTCACTGGAAGTCTTCCAACCAAAAAAAACACAGGTCCAGATGGTTTTAGTGCAGAATTCTATCAGACCTTCAAAGAAGACCTAACACCAATACTCTTCAAACTATTCCACAAAATGGAAACAGAAGGAACACTACCCAACTCTTTTTATGAAGCCACAATTACGCTAATACCAAAATCACACAAAGATCCGGCAAAGAAAGAGAATCTCAGGCCAATCTCTCTTATGAATATTGATGCAAAAAGACTCAATAAAATTCTTGCCATCCGAATCCAAGAATACATCAAAATGATCATTCACCAAGATCAAGTAGGCTTCAACCCAGGGATGCAGGGATGGTTCAATATAAGGAAGTCCATCAATGTAATCCACTACATAAACAACCTCAAAGAAAAAAAACATGGTCATTTCATTAGATGCTGAGAAAGCATTAGATAAATTCGGCATTCTTTCATGTTAAAGGTCTTGGAAAGATCAGGAATTCGAGGCCCATATCTAAACATAGTAAAAGCAATTTACAGCAAACCGGTAGCCAACATCAATCTATATGGAGAGAAACTTGAAGCAATCCCACTAAAATCAAGGACTAGACAAGGCTGCCCTCTCTCTCCATATCTTTTCAATATAGTACTTCAAGATCTAGCTAGAGCAATTAGAAAACTAAAGGATGTCAAACGGATACCAATTGGAAAGGAAGAAGTCAAACTATCACTATTTGCAGATGATATGATAGCATACTTAAACGACCCAAAGAACTCCCCTAGAGAACTCCTACAGCTGATATGCAACTTCAGCAAAGGGGCTGGATATAAAATCAACTCAAGCAAGTCAGTAGCCTTCCTATACTCAAAGGATACGCAGGCTGAGAAAGAAATAAGAGAAATGATACCTTCACAATAGCCCCAAACAATATAAAGTATCTTGCTGTGACTCTAACCAAACAAGTGAAAAACCTGTATCACAAGAACTTCAAGTCTCTGAAGAAAGAAATTGAAGAAGACCTCAGAAGAGGGAAAAAACTTCTATGCTCAAGTATTGTCAGGATTAATATAGTAAAAATGACCATCTTGCCAAAAGCAATATACAGAATCAATGCAATCCCCATCAAAATCCCTACTCAATTCTTCATAGAGTTAGAAAGAGCAATTCAAAAATTCATCTGGAATAACAGAAAACCCAGGTTAGCTAAAACTATTCTCAAGAGTAAAAGAACTTCTGTGGGAATCAGTATCCCAGACCTCAAGCTGTACTACAGAGCAATAGTGTTAAAAACTGCATGGTATTGGTACAGAGAAAGGCATGTTGATCAATGGAACAGTATTGAAGACCCAGAAATGAATCCACACTCCTATGGTCACTTGATCTTTGACAAAGGAGGTAAAACCATCCAGTCGAAAAAAGATAGCCTTTTCAACAAATGGTGCTGTTTCAACTGGAGGTCAACATGCAGAAGAATGCAAATTGATCCATTCTTATCTCCTTGCAATAAGCTCTATTCCAAGTGGATCAAGGACCTCCACATAAAACCAGACACACTGAAACTAACAGAAAGGGAACTAGGGAAGACCCTTGAACATATGGGCACAGGGGAGAATTTCCTGAACAGAACTCCAATAGCTTATGCTCTAAGATCAAGAATTGACAAATGGGACCTCATTAAATTACAAAGTTTCTGTAAGGCAAAAGACACTGTGAAAGAGACAAAGTGGCAACCAACTAACTGGGAAAAGATCTTTAACAACTCTTCATCCCACAGTGGGCTAATATCCAATATATACAAAGGACTCAAGTAGTTAGACTCCAGAGACCTAAGTATCCCTTTTAAAATGGGGTGAAGAGCTAAACAAAGAGTTCTCACTTGAAGAATATCTAATGGCTGAGAAGCTCCTAAAGAGATGTACATCATCCTTAGTCATCAGGGAAATGCAAGGCAAAACAACCCTGAGATTCCATCTCACACCAGTCAGAATGGCTAAGATCAAAAACACAGGAGACAGCAGTTATTGGTGAGGATGTGGAGAAAGCTGAACACTCCTCCACTTCTGGTGGGATTGCAAGCTGGTACAACCACTCTGGGAAGAAGTCTGGCGGTTCCTCAGAAAACTGGGCATGACACTCCCGGAGGATCCAGCTATACCACTCCTGGGCATATACCCAGAGGCTTTACATGAATGCAATAAGGACACATGCTCCACTATGTTCATAGCAGCCTTATTTATAATAGCCAGAAGCTGGAAAGAACCCATATGTCCCTCATTGGAGGAATTGATTCAGAAGATGTGTTATATTTACACAATGGAATACTACTCTGCAATTAAAAACAATGAACTCACGAAATTTCTCGGCAAATAGTCAGAACTTGAAAATATCATCCTTACTGAGGTAACCAAATCACAAAAGAACACACATGGGATATTAACCCAGAATCTAGGAATACCTTAGACACAATTCGCATATCAACAGATTTCCAAGAAGATGGAAGGAGAGACCCCTGGTCCTGGAAAGACTGGATGTAGGGGAATGCCAAGACATAGAAGCAAGAGGGGGGTGAATGGGGAAAAGAGGGAGGGAAGGGGGCTTATGGGACTTTCGTGGAGGGAGGAAATGGGAAAGGAAATGATTTGGAATGTAAATAAAAAAAACTTAGAAAATAAAAATTAAAAAAAAAAAGAAAAGAAAAAAAATCAAAATAACACAATAGCTACAAAATGGAACAAGTTAAAGATCAATAAAAAGGTTTTGATTTGAGAAGCTATATGATACATTAACTAATTTAATTAACTGTAAGTTTATCAATATTATCACTTCTAGTCGTTCACTTAAAGTAATCATGCTTAACTCTTTCCACCTCTTTCCCAATACAAGCATCCACCTCCCGTGTGGGATGAGCATCCTTCACTAGCATCCTTCATGAGCCTTATGCCCAAAGTTCCTGATCACTGCTCTGTGTCCTTGCCACTGACTCTTTTCCTCACTGGTTTCCATTAATTCCCTTACAGTTAACAAATTAATGTTGATGATAACAATTTCTATGTTGTAGTGACATTGCCTTTTCATCAAATAAATCTGATTTCTAATAATGAATATACATTAAACATTTTTAAAAGGAAGAAACTACAGTATTTAATTTTTTCCTACTTGCTTTTTTATCAAATATAGTATAATATTTAATATTGATATATTCTTTGAATATCTTTCTTCATATGGCCAAAGAAGCTGAGGAATGGGAGGTCCAGTCCATGTCACTGGTCATGCTATGCTTGTTGAAGGAGCCACTGTCTGACATTTCACTAGGAATACTTGCATCAACTATTAGCAAAGCTTCTCCATTGTTCTTTGGCCTGCAAACCTGTATAAGCTCTCTGTAAATCAATTTGGCATTTCCTCAGAAAGTTGGAAGTCATTCTACTTAAAGTACCAGCTATACTACTCCTGAGCATATACCTAAAAGATGCTCCACCAAACCACAAGGACACATGCTCCACTCTGTCCATAGCAACCTTACTCATAATAGCCAGAAACTGTCAACAACCTAGACGTCCCTCCACCAAAGAATAGATACAGCATATGTGGTTCATTTACATAATTGAATACTATTCAACTATTAAAAACAAAGATTCCATGAATTTTCCAGTAAAATGGATGAATGTATAAAACATTATCCTGAGGGAGGTAACCCAGACTCAAAAGGATATGCATGAAAGGAACCTAGCATGGCTGCTCTCTGAGAGGCTCTACTTAGCAGCTGACTGAGACAGATGCAGATACTCACAGGCAAGTATTGGACAGAGGTTGGGGACCCTTGTAGAAGAGTTATGGGAAGGATTGATTGAGCTGAAGAAGATGGCAACTCCATAGGAAGACCAACAGTATCAACTAACCTGAACCCCTGGGAGCTTCCAGAGACTGATTCATCAACCAAAGAGGTTCAAGAAACTGGCACATATCTGGCAGAGGGCTGCCTTGTTTGACCTCAGTGGGACATGATGCCCCTAATTCTGTAGAGACTTGATGCCTCAGTGTGTGGGGATACCTGAATAAGGGCATCCTCTCAGAGTCAAAGGGGAGGGACCTGGGGCGAAGAACTTCAAGGGGGAAACTGGAAAGGGACAGTATTTGGCAGGTAAATAAATGAAATAATTAATTAATAATAAAGAAAAACTACTGATAAAGCTGTAAGTGCACTATCCATAAAGTACATGTTTGAAATCTGTTATGATACAAACACATGACAACAGTCTTAAAGGCATGTTCTAAATGTTCTAAAGAACCTTGGTATGAGAGAATTTAGGCTCAAGTACTCAGATGTATTTAATTTTAAATCTAGACACTTTTTGGGGTGTATTTTCTCTTATGTTTTATCAACTGTATGTCAGTAATCTCTAGGCCTGGGGGCACTAAAATAGGACCAATCTGAATGGAACTTCTATACAGACTTTCCTGTCTCCCCCTCAAAAACCCACTTTTGAAAAAAGAAGATATGCCTGCTAATGCTGGCTTCCTCTCTAGTTTAAGAAGATAGGATGTACATATATAGGGAAAAGGAAAGGTACTTCCCTTCCATCTTCATGCTCCACATTGGAAGCAGAGGGGCAGCTGATCAGGTGGAACCACCTCACTAAAAATGAGGAATGGAAAGAAGCTTTTCCAGAGCTGAAGGTTTCCACAGAGGGAATGAAACTTTGGCAAGTGAGGGTGTATTGTCCGCAACACTATCAAAGGAGAAACAGAATAAATATCACTATCAAAATCTATGTAGTGAACTCAGTGAGTTGAAGAAGCCAGCAAGCTAGAGATGCCTAAGCCACATTTTCTCCATACTGACTTTGTTCCAACAATGAATTGCAACTAAACCTCCATAATTTTAATTTCTATTGTCAAGATCTCAGAAGGCATTCTGTAACTCCTGGGGTCATAGAATCTTTTCCTTGAGATATTCCAAAACCATTATGAAAGATAAAAAATTACATGCCGATGGAATGAGAAATAAATCACCATGGTATTTTGCTATAGTCACTTTGCTTATACAAGCTCTGATTTTATCATCAAAATAAGTTTCCCCATGTTCGTCACTTCCAGTACCAGTGAGGATGGCCTGAAACAGATGATTCTGGTACCTAAAGGCTATCATTTTCAAGTTTTAAGAAGGCCTGAATTTTTTCTTTATGGTATCTTGATTAGAAATGTCTTCCTGTATACCAAAGGACCTGTATGATGCCTAGAATATTTGAAAATGGTACTTAATCACCTCTTCAAAGTTAATGAGGTGAAACCTTTTGTGCTATTCATCTTTCAGTGTTCTCTGTATGGCAGAAGGCTGCCACTACTGGAATGAAAAACTGCATTTGCTTAGCTTTGATGAATATTGCTTTGTTCCTTGGTGTATTTGTTACTTTTACCCGAACCATCGTGGAAAGGCCTGTTTGCTTTATAAGAAGAAGCAAAAGACTCAAATAACCATTGTCATTTACCAATTGTTTAACATTAATTGGAACTTAGCATGCAGGAAAACTTGCTTCCTAGGGGAGAATCATAATTTCAGAGCACCTTAGAAACTTGCAATGTACACAGAACATTTGAAGGAGCAATTTATTAAAAATTACAGTATTTTCCCTGCAGAATGGATGAGCTATTCATGGTTACGATTTGGTCCAATATTTATGAAATATTCAGAAATGATTAATTATGTTTCATTTACAAATGGACTCTAATGGGAGACTTTTTGATTTCAAGGGCCATTTTAATGAATTGCCTGTCTCTATGAATTCATGTTCATAAAGAATCATTTATTTTTTCCTCCCATGTTCATCAGACATTACATCTGCGTTTTCTATGCCTATCATGTCTCTCCTGATTCTTCTGTCTCATTCCTGTTATCATTCCCTTTTTTCCTATGCTAGAAACCTTAGGCCTCTCACCCTCACTCACAGTGATCTTCCAATCAGTCACATATTCAAATGATCTCTTGTTGTCTGCAAAATAAAAACCTAATATTAATATCATGCATAGAGATATTTACAGGCTCTAGTAATAGAATGCTCCTGTTCCCCTTCAAGTTCCCCTCGCCAGCTCTCACTACGAGATACTCCTCTGTCTCTTCTGTGCTTCAGCCCTTGCATGTTTTCTCAACTCAATATGCTCTTACTTTTGTATGAAGCCCTTACTGGTTTAGAAGCCAGCTCAAGCATCCCCTTCTCCCTATAACTTCTAGAGACCCCACTTCCTTCCACTCAGAAATTAGATTGAATGCTCTCATTTGTCTTCTTCCTGAAGCACATGCAGACATCAGGGTTGTCTTCATCTATTTCTGCATCTAGCTGGTGCACAGTTCACTCAGATTTACGTTAATTCTCATAATTTATTTTTCTATCTACTGTGTGTACCAGGTAAATTAAACATGTAGTAGGTACTAATAAAAACTGTGTGACTAAATTGAAAATTCCTCTGAAATAAGATGTAAAGCATCACTGTGTCAGTAGATATTCAGTGGGGAAAGCAGAATATGGCCAATGAGAGTGACAAAGCAGAAGTGGGGTGGTGAAGAAGGTCCTACCATAGATCAGGCACAGACCCTGATGGAGCGTCTTTTTTGGTTTTTTATTGTCTTGATCTTTTTTATTAGATATATTCTTTATTTACATTTCAAATGTTGTCCCTTTTCCTGGTTCCCCCACCCCTGAAAATACCCTAACCCATCTCCCCCTACCGCTGCTCACCAATCCACCCATTCTCACTTCCCTGTCCTGGTATTCCCCTATACTTGGGCATCTAGTCTTCTCAGGACCAAGGGCCTCTCCTCCCTTTGATGTCCAACAAGCCCATCCTCTGCTACATATGCATCTGGAGTCATGGGTCCCTCCATGTGTATTTTTTGTTTGGTAGTTTAGTTCCTGGGAGCTTTGGGGGTACTGGGTGGTTCACATTGTTGTTCCTCCTATGGTGCTGCAAACCCCTTCAGCTCCTTGGGTCCTTTCTCTAGCTCCTCCATTGGAGACCCTGTGCCAGTGCTTGACAAATACAGAGGGGAACACTCTCAGTCAACCATTGAACTGATGGAGCATCTTTAAGGTGACACCACACTTTAAAGCCTATAGTAAATGAGAAACTTCCTTAAAATATATAGATAACATAGTTTTCTCCTGTTCCACTCTTTTTACTCTGTAGTTTTACATTTCTGTTCCAGCAGTCCTTTGACTCCTGAAAGCATAGTAAATACATGCTCTGTGGCTATATTAAAGTGTGTACATTAGTAGATGGATGGACAAGAAGAGCTATGCAATTTCATGGAGTGTAAAGAAATAGATTCAAACCTTCCAGCACTGGGAAGTACAGATTGGGTCATTTCCTAGCAGACCTCACATCTTCCAAATGGAGCATGTAATTTCACCTCAGCTACAGGATCTTTTATGAGCAAGAAAATTGTAGCTTGGACACATGTTATTAGTGTGTTATTCCAGCTAGTTGGAAGAATGAGGCAGAAGAATCATAAATTTAGTGCCTGAAATGTGTTGTGATATGAGTTCAAGACCAGTTTAGACAACAATTTAGAGTTGTCTCAAAGTAAAATAAAATAAAATAAAATAAAATAAAATAAAATAACAGTGAAAGTAATATAGCTATAAGTGGCACAACATGTGAAGGTCTTTGAGTGCAATGTTAGTGTGGAAGAAAAAAGAAAGGTAGGAAGGAAAGGTGAAAACCAGTGTGATAGATAACTTGAAGCTTAGATATTACCATGGCACAAGTAGATGCCAACTTCATTGCTCTTAGAATGTATCTGGTATGCCATCTTTGTTCTTTCATCTGCTAGCATGGTATCCATAGGCAGAGACATGATTGATTATTGGTGTTGGTGACTTCAAAAGCCCCCATTTGTATAATTTATTTTCGTTTAGGTGCTAGCAGGCAAATGAATGTTAAAAGTTGTGCTCTAATGACAAGATCACCAAACATAGAAGTTGAAGAGTGGAGTTCAGTTACTAATCTTGGTACCTTGAAAAGAAAAGAAATCTACTATTCTTTTCAAAACCTAGATTATTTTGTTTATACAGAAAGACATATAATCTCAGCCTGCTGGATTTGTGTGCTAAATAGATGAATAATGACTGCAGAAACATTTTCCCTATAAAAATAAAGTAAGATTAAATTTATGTAAGAATAAAAATATGTTTAAAAAATGGGGGATCTTTCTCAGCTGCACAGTCATTCCTTTCTATTTTCTTTGTTACTATCTGTTAATTTGCATGTACCTCAACTTTAATTTTCCTTAACAGATAAAAGTAGGACAAATGAATATTTCTCCACTGATGTAATTTATATACAGTACAGCATATTTAAATAAAACTTGTTTCCAATTCTTTTGCACTTATAAGTCAATTTAACTTGGTAGTACAAAAATTACAGAAAGACATTAGTGTATTGTCATGAGCTTTTATCTCCATAAGAAAATCAAAAGCTCCCAGAACAGAGAAAATATAAAATCTAACAGTGTTATATAGACACGAGTAGCCCTGATGAGAGAAGAAAGAAGAAAAGCCTTGCCAGCTTCCTTTGTTAATAATTGAATACATAACTTTAAAGATTCTGTATTAGCATCAACTATATTTGCATACATTTAAAATGAAAGTAACCATAAAATAATTTGGGAGTGCTTAGCTGTACCTCAAACAAGAAGCACAAAAGCACCATTGGTTTGGATAATAATTTAATCCCTGCGTATTTCTGTCACTTAAAAGTATTTTATGTTCAATTATAAGAATTTATTCTTGTTGCTACCTGTTTTTTATAAAATATGTTAATTAGGGTGAATACCTTTATATACTTATTTTTATATTGAGTACATTGAGGCACCCAAAAGAATAAGATAAATAAATTTTATGTTTTCCAAAATAGCTTGAAAATCTTTGATGGTTACATACTGGATAGACTTAGGATCTTCAGTGTAAATAGGACCTTCCAAGAGATCTGTTTATAATCTTTATCTTTTAGTTTGAGAAGGGCAACTTGATGTCTATTATTTTCTTAGAGAATAAAAACAAGAGAACAGCATAGCTCTTCTCATGGGCACCCTTTTTACTATCCCTTATCAGAACACAATCCATCTGATCACATATTGCTTAAGTCTCTGTTAACCAAATGATACCAGTAAAAGAGAAAGGCTTGCTCAACGATTCTTTTAGATCTTTTGCTGTGGGTACTCACTGAATGATGAAACATATCTGGGAGAGTACCAATAAATTGGATGATAGAGATCTCAATAGCCTGGAACAACTTGCTAAATTTAACTAAAGTGAATTTTACAGAGGCAGATGCAAAGTCAGCATTTAAAGTTAAAAAAAGAAAAGTGCAAAAACACAAAGTGAGACATATGGCTTACTGCACTATGGTTTTTCTCTTTGTTTTGTTTTCTAAAAGTGGTTGTTAAACAACAACAACAACAACAACCAACCGTCCAAACAAACAAACAAACAATAAACCTTGAATGCTCTATGAAGTTAACTTTTGTCTTCTTTTCTAGATCAACCATATTTTACACTTGTTAACAAGCATGCATACAGAGCAATCAAGGTCTAAATTGGATCTACTTTGAAAATAGATATAGCCACTGATGAACTCATATAGAAACAAGACAAAAAATTGAATTAACAATTATTACTATCAACTTTAAGACACAGTGGTGGTTAGAATGAAAATGGCTCCTAGAGACTCATAGGGACTGGTACTATTTGAATAGATTAGGAGGTGTGTCCTTGTAGGTATAGGTGTGATCTTGTTAGATGAAGTGTCTCACTGGGGGAGGGCTTTAAAGTTTTAAATGTCCAGCCAGGACAAGTGTTTCTCTCTCTTCTTACAGGCTACTGATCCACATGTAGAACTCATAGCTCTTTTCTAGCATCATTTCTGTCTGTGTGCCAGCACGCTTCCTGCATGATGATAATGAACTAAACCTCAGAACCTGTGAGCCAGCCCCAATTAAATATTTTTCTTAATAAGAGTTGTTATGGTCAGGTTATCTCTAGCAATAAAATCCCTAACTAGGACAGACACTAAAGGAATTGGATTGTCTCAATGGAGGACTATATTTGTCATTCTCAGATCATGTGTACAAGAAGATCATAGGTAGTATAACAAAATAGGCTGAATTAATTTATAGTCAGAGTAAAGCTGGTATGTGATATCTGCTTATATGGGGCTGATTGACTACTGGTATTATGATATTATACAAATTACTAAGAAATGTAACCTTAAGTTCTTGATTTATCATAGAAGGTTGGAATAAAAACACACCAAGCAGCACATCGACACCACAGTACATGGCATGTGGGCAATGGTCAGCAGTGAAGATCGTTCATGGTACTGGCAACAGAACTCATGTTCTCTGGAAGAATAGCAAGCATCCTTCACCATTGAACAATGTGTTCAGCCTGATGGAATGATTATTGCTGCTGTTGGATAATGAACTACTCTTTCAAAAGTTCATGTGTTTAAGTCTTTGTTCCTAGCTGGTGGTACTTTTGAGATGGGGTTGGGTCATGAGAATGTGGACATCATAAATCTACTGAGTTCATGAGGAGTGGACCATTATCATGCTTGTCTGATTAGAGGATGCAAGTCACTGGAGATGTGCTTCTGAAGCTGAACTTCAATGCCATTGTTGTCACCTCTTTCCTGTCTGTCACAAAGTAGGCAACTTGTTCTTCTCTGACCTTTCTCAAAAGCATACTCTTTTATAATTATCCCAGGAACAACAGAGCTGTGTACTAAAACATTCAAAGCATGAGATGAAATAAAGTATGTCTTCTTTTGTTTCTCTCAAATATTTTTGTTAAAGAAAGAGAACATGATTGGCAAATGTGTGTGTGTGTGTATGTGTGTGTGTTTGTGTGTATGAATATTAAGCACCTGTTATGCCTTCAAATTTGTGTGTGTGTATGTGCTTCACCATAAGAGTTTAAGAGTAAAGATTGTTGTTTTTAATTAATTAATTGTTTGTATAACATTGTTTCATAAAGTGGCAAAAATTTCATATATGTAACGGGATGGTGTTTCTTACCTGTAAAGCGCAGACAGGGGCCTCTTACTTCCAGGCTTTGGTCTGTATGGTTTGGGTTCCCCTGCCATGTTGATATCTGAAAATATAAAATAGCATTGTTTAAAGTGACTATTGATAAACAATTTGGAAGCATTGTATCTTGGATTTTTATCTACTTATGCGAATCTTTTTACAAATTTATTTATCAATTAATTGATATTATGTGTCTAATGTGATATTTTGTATGTGGTGGTTGTACATGTTGGTCTGCACGCAAGCACATGTACAAGAATACATGTGTGCACATATGTGGAAATTCCCAGTCTACTTCTGGTGTTTTCCCTTGATCACACCTTTATATTTTGAGGCAGGGTCTCATACTGAACATGAAGCTCATCAGTTAGGCAGTTCTGTCTAATCTTATTACCTATAAGTGTATTTTATTGAACACAATCTTTATGAACTATGTCTCTACCTCCATATTCATGCTGGAAATATGCCTACCTCCCTAGTCTTTTTAGAATATGACTATTGCCCTTTGTACACAAGCCCTGCCAGAAACAATCCGTTCTCCCAGGAGTGTTCTCACTCCCAGGCTCAGAGAGGAGATTGCTACTTTCTCTTCAATAACTGTCCAAAGCAAGACCAGCCTGAGCTCACAGGGCACAGGAACAGTGGAGCAGCTAGACAGGATACTTCTGGTTTGCACCTGCACATGGGAGCTAAGTCTATTCCTCAGCCCTCCACACCCAAACTCTGCCCAGAAAAGAGCCAGTCTTGACAGGAGTGATGACACAGGCTTCCAGACCCATAGCAAGGACAAGCTCCAGCCAGAGACAGTAAGACCAACTAAAACCAGAGCTAAACAGATGGCAAAAGGCAAGCTCAGGAACCTTACCAACAGAAACCAAGGCTACCTGGAATCATCAGAACCCAATTCTCAAACCACAACAAGTCCTGTATACCCCAACACACCATAAAGGCCAAGACTTGGATTTAAAATCACATCTCATGAAGCTGATAGAGAACTTTAAGAAGGACATAAATTACTAACTCTCTGAATGAAATACAGGAAAACACAGGTAAACAGGTAGAAGGCATTAACGAGGAAACAAAACTCCCTTTAAGAATTACAGGGTACAGAGCTAAACAAAGAGTTCTCACCTGAAGAATATCTAATGGCTGAGAAGCACCTAAAGAGATGTTCATCATCCCTAGTCATTAGGGAAATGCAAATCAAAACAACCCTGAGATTCCATCTCACACCAGTCAGAATGGTTAAGATCAAAAACACAGGAGATAGCAGTTGTTGGCGAGGATGTGGAGAAAGAGGAACACTCCTCCACTGCTGGTGGGATTGCAAGCTGGTACAACCACTCTGGAAAGCAGTCTGGCAGTTCCTCAGAAAACTGGGCATGACACTCCCAGAGGATCTGGCTATACCACTCCTGGGCATATACCCAGAGGCTTTACCTGCATGCAATAAGGACACATGCTCCACTATGTTCATAGCAGCCTTATTTATAATAGCCAGAAGCTGGAAAGAACCCAGATGTCCCTCAATGGAGGAATGGATTCAGAAAATGTGGTATATTTACACAGTGGAATACTACTCTGCAATTAAAAACAATGAATTCACGAAATTCCTAGGCAAATGGTGAGAACTTGAAAATATCATCCTTAGTGAGGTAACCCAATCACAAAAGAACACACATGGTATGCAGTCACTGATAAGGGGATATTAACCCAGAATCTAGGGATACCCTAGACACAATTCGCATATCAATAGATTTCCAAGAAGATGGAAGGAGAGACCCCTGGTCCTGGAAAGACTGGATGTAGGGGAATGTCAGGACAGAGAAGCGAGAGGGGGTTGAATGGGGAAAAGAGGGAAGGAATGGGGCTTATGGGACTTTCGGGGAGGGAGGAAACGGGAAAGGGGAAATGATTTTGAATGTAAATAAAAAAACTTAGAAAATAAAATAAAATTAAAAAAAATAAACTAATTCTCAACACACAAAAAAAATAAAGACACTTTAATATGTCAGAAGATAAATATTAAAAAAAATGAATTACAGGAAAACACAACCAAATAGGAGAAGGAATTGAACAAAACCATCCAGAATCTAAGAATTGAAGCAAAAACAATAAAGAAATCAAAAGGGGAAACAACTCTGGAGATTGAAAACCTAGGAAAGAGATCAGGAGTCATAGATGCAAGCATCACCAACAGAATACACAAGATACTGAAGAGAGAATCTCAGGTGCATAAAATACCAGAGAAAACATTGACACAACAGTCAAAGAAAATGAAAAATTCTCCTAACCCAAAACGTCCAGGAAATCCAGGACACAGTGAGAAGACCAAACCTAAGGATAATAGGTATAGAAGAGAGCAAAGATTCTAAACTTAAAGGGCCAATAAATATCTTCAATAAAATTATGGAAGAAAACTTCTCCAACCTAAAGAAAGAGATGCCCATGAAAATACAAGAAGCATACAGAACTCTAAACAGATTGGTCCAGAAGAGAAATTCTTCCTGGCACATAATAATCAAAACACCAAATGCACAAAACAAAGAATATTAAAAGCAGTAAGGGAAAAAGGTCAAGTAACATATAAAGGCAGGCCTATCAGAATTACACCAGACTTCTCACCTGACATGATGAAAGTTAGAAGATCCTGGGCAGATGTCATCCAGACCCTAAGAGAAAACAAATGCCAGCCCAGGCTATTATACCCAGCAAAACACTCCATTACCATAGATGGAGAAACCAAGATATTCCATGACCAAAACAAATTCACAAAATAATTTTCCATAAATCCAGCTGTTAAAAAGGATACTAAATAGAAAACTCCAACACAAGGGAAACTACACCCTAGAAAAAGCAAGAAAATAATTTTCTTTTAACAAACCAAAAAGAAGATAGCTAAATAAACGCAATTCCACTTCTAACAACAAAAACAGGAAGCAGCAACAACTTTTTCCTTAATATCCCCTAGTACAATATCTGTTAAATCCATTTGGCTCATAACTTCTTTTAGTTTCACTCTGTCTCTGTTTAGTTTCTGTTACACAATTCTGAAATAAAGAGACATAGACTAACAGAATGGATAAGTAAACAGAACCCAACATCTTGCTTCATACAGGAAACCTACCTCAGTGACAAAGTACTTCAGTGACACCACCTCAAAGTGAAAGGATAGAAACCAGTTTTCCTAGAAAACGGTCCCAATAAACAAGCAGGAGAAGCCATTCAAATATCAAATAAAATAGACTTTCAACCCAAAGTTATAAAAAAAAAAGATAAGGAAGGAAACTTCCTACACATCAAAGGAAAAATCTACAAAGAAGAATTCTCAGTTATGAACATTTATGCTCCAAATGCAAGGATACCCACATGCATAAAAGAAACTTTACTAAAACACACATTGTACCTCACACAATAATAGTGGGAGACTTCAACACTCCATGTTCAGCAATGGACATATCATGAAAATGGAAACTAAACAGAGACATAGTGAAACTAACAGAAGTTATGAACCAAATGGATTTAGCAGACATTTATATAACATTTCACCCTAAAACAAAAGAATGTACCTTCTTCTCAGCAACTCATGGTGCCTTCTCTTAAATTGACCATATAATGGGTCAACAGATACAACAAGCCTCAACAAATATAAGAAGACTGAAATAATCCTGAGTATCCTATCAGATCACCATGGACTAAGGCTGGTCTTCAATAACAACAATAACAATAGAAAGCCCACATATACATGGAAGTTGAACAACAATGTACTCAATGATGACTTGATCAAGGAAGAAACAAAGAAAGAAAATAAATAATTTTTAGAATTCAATAAAAATAAAGCCATGACATACCCAAACGTATGGGACACAAAGAAAGCAGTGCTAAGAAGAAAAATCATAGCTCTGAGTGCCTCCAAAAATAAACTGGAAAGAGCGTACACTAGCAGCTTGATAGCTCACCTGAAAGCTCTTGAAGAAAAAGAAGCAAAGCACACAAGAGAAGTAGACTGCAGGAAATAATCAAACTCAGGGCTGAAATCAACCAAGTAGAAACAAAGAGAAACAAAGACTCAACAAAACCAGGAGCTGGTTCTATGAGAAAAACAATATAGATAAACCCTTAGCCAGACTAACCAGAGGGTACAGAGACAGTATCCAAATTAACAAAATCAGAAATGTAAATGGAGACATAAAATCAGAAACTAAAGAAATTCAAAAAATCATCAGACCCTACTACAAAAGCCTATACTCAACAAAACTGAAAAATCTGGATGAAATGGACAGTTTTTTAGACAGATACCAGATGCCAAAATTAAATCAGGATCACGTAAACAGTCCCATAACTCCTAAAGAAATAGAAGCCGTCATTAATACTCTCTCAAACAAAAAAAAAAAAAGCCCAGGACAAGATGGGTTAATGCAGAGTTCTATCAGACCTTCAAAAGATCTAATAGTAAAACTCTTCAAACTATTCCACGAAATAGAAACAGAAGGAACACTGCCTAATTATTTCCATGAAGCTACAATTACTCTGAAATCTAAACCACACGAAGACCCAACAAAGAAAGAAAACTTCAGACCAATTTCACCTATGAATATCTATGAAATAAACTCAATAAAATTCTCAAAAACCGAATCCAAGAACACAACAAAATGATCATCCATCATGATCAAGTAGGCTTCATCCCAGGGATACAGGGATGGTTCAATATAAGGAAAACCATCACCATAATCCACGTTATAAACAAACTTAAAGAAAAAAACCACATGACCATTTCATTAGAAGCTGAGAAAGCATTTGACAAAATCAAACACTACTTCATGATAAAAGTCTTGGAAAGATTCGGAATTAAAGGCACATACCTAAACATAGTAAAAGCAATATACAGCAGACCAGTAGTCAACATCAAACTAAATTGAGAGAAACTTGAAACAATCCCACTAAAATCAGGTACTAGACAAGGCTGTCCACTTTCTCCCTATCTATTCAGTATTGTACTTGAAGTTCTACCCAGAGCAATTAGACAACCAAACGAGGTAAAAGGAATACTAATTGAAAAGGAAAAAGTCAAAATATCACTATTTCCACCAAAAACTCCTTATCCTGAAAAACAACTTCAGCAAAGTGGCTGGATATAAAATTAACTCAAAGAAATCAGTGGCCTTTCTCTACTCAAAGGTAAAGAGTTTGAGAAAGAAATTAGGGAAACAATACCATTCATAATAGTTACAAATAATATAAAATGCCTTGGTGTGATTCTAACTAAGCAAGTGAAAGATCTGTATGACAAGAACTTCAAGTATCTGAAGAATGAAATCGAAGAAGATCTCAGAAGATGGAAAGTTCTCTCATGCTCATGGATTGGCAGGATTATTAAAGTAAAAATGGCCCTCTTGCCAAAAACAATCTACAGTTTCAATGCAATGCCCATCACAATTCCAGCTCAATCCTTCTTAGAGTTAAAAAAAGCAATTTGTATATTCATCTGAAATAGCCAAAAATCAAGGATAGCAAAGCATATGCTCAATAATAAAAGAATTTAGGGGAGAAATCACCATCCCTAACCTCAAACTCTACTTGGAAAAAAGACAGCATTTTCAACAAATGGTGCTAGTTCAACTGATGGTCAGCATGTAGAAGAATGCAAACTAATCCATTCTTATCTCCTTGTACAAACCTCAAGTCCAAGTGGGTCAAGGACTTCCACATAAAACCAGAAAAACTGAAAATTGTAGAGGAGGAAGTGGGGACAAGCCTCAAGCACATGGGCACCGGGGAAATTTTCCTGAACAGAACACTAATAGCTTATTCTGTAAGATCAAGAATTAACAATGGGACGTCATAAAATTGCAAATTTTCTGTAAGGAAATTAACAATGTCACAAGGCCAAAATGGCAATTCCAAATTCATCTGAAATAGCAAAAAATCCAGGTAAAGATCTTTACTAACCCTACATCTGATACAGGGCTATTATGCAATATATACAAAGAATTCAAGACGTTAGACTCAAGAGAACCAAATAACACTGTTAAAATGGGTTACAGAGCTAAACAAAGAATTCTCAACTGAGAAATACTGGATGGCTGAGAAGCACCTAAAGAAGTGATGACCCTTGGCATCCTTAATCATCAGGGAATTGCAAATCAAGACAACCCTGAGATTCCACCTCATACCAGTCAGAATGGCTAAAACTCAAGTAAGAGCAGATGCTGGTGAGGATGTGGAGAAAGAGGAACACTCCTCCATTGTTGGTGGGATTGCAAGCTGGTACAACCACTTTGGAAATCAGTCTGGTGGTTCCTTAGAAAATTGAACATGCTACTACCTAAGGACGCAGCTATACCACTCCTGTGCATTTACCCAGAAGATGATCCAACATGTAATAAGGATACAAGCTCCACTATGTTCATAGCAGCCTTATTATAATAGACAGAAGCCCAAAAGAACCCAGATGTCCCTCAGAGGACTGGATACAAAAAACATGGTACATTTACACACTGGAGTACTACTTAGCTATTAACAGTATTGATTTATTGAAATTTTTAGACAAATGGATGGAGCTAGAAAATATCATCCAGAGTAAGGTAACCCAATCACAAAAGAACATACATGGTATGCATTCACTGATAAGTGAATCTTATCCCAGAAGATCGAGATACCCAAGACACAATTCACAAACCATGTTAAACTCAAGAAGAAGGAAAACCAAAATGTGGATGCTTTAGTCCTTACTAGAAGGGGAAACAAAATACCCATGACAGGAAATACAGTGACAAAGTGTGGAGCAGAGACTGAAGGAAAGGCCATCCAGAGACTGCACCACTGTGAATCCATCCCATATAGAGTCACCAAACCTAGACACTATTGTGGTTGTTAACAAGTGCTTGCTGACAGGATCCTGATATTGCTGTCTCCTGAGAAGCTCTGTCAGTGCCTGACAAATACAGAAGTGGATGCTTGCACTTGACTGAGCACAGGGTCCCCAAAGGAGGAGCTAAAGAAAGGATCCAAGGAGCTGAAGGGGTTTGCAGGCCCATAGTAGCCACAACAATATGGAATAATTAGTACCCCTAGAGCTCCAAAGAACTGAACCACTGACCGAAGAGTACACATGGAGGGACCAATGTCTCCAGCTGCACATGCAGCAGAAGATGGCCTTATTGGACATCAGTGGAAGGAAATGCCCTTGGTCCTGTGAAGACACCAGTGAAGGGGGATGCCAGGACAGGGAATTGGGAGTAGGTGGGTTGGTGAGAATTGGGAGGGGATATGGTATTTTTGAAGAGGAAACCAGGAAAGTGGATTACATTTGAAATGTAAATAAAGAATATATCTAAAAAAAGAGGAATATGACAATTTTGGAAAACGTGTTGAAAAATGAAAGATGTACGAAAACAAAGATAATGAGAAACCATCTGAGTATTAGACATTTTAGAGACTTCTCAGCAATCATAAATATTCATATGGGATACAGCTTTGTTCCTAAGAGGAGTTATTAATTTCTGGCATTATATTATCATAATACTTAAAACATTAATTGTGAAGAAATAATAACATAAAATTATAGCAAATGTATCTCCATAGCAGTCACATCCTGACTTCATGAACTGGAAAGTAGATCAGGAATACGATTCAGGATTCCTGAAGACGTAATAGCCTATGCATACAGGTACAAATTGTGAGCGTAACAAAAATGTTAACATTTTAAGAAATTAGAAAGTTGAGCTTTAGAGAGAGTTTTCTGTAGTTCAGGTTGTCTTTATATTCATGGCATCCTATACCATCCTCCAGTATGTACTATATTGGATTTCTGTAATAGATGTTTTAATGGATAATGTTATAATAATTTCCTACTCAAAAGACTGATTATCAAATAGAATCCCTACTTTCTACTATGACAAAACTATTTTTAAAATTTGAAAGGTAAAATATGTAAAATTTAGAGGTTCACAAATAAGAAGGTATTTATTAGCTCAGAATATGGAATGTTGATCTTAAACCAAACATAAAAAATCACTGTCCTGAAGATATAACATTTAAAAATTCTATTATGCTCCACCATCTTGGTTCCTGCCACAGAGCAGTTAGGACCTCCAGGCACAGGGACAATCAAGCATGATATTGCTTGGGTCTCAGCCAGCTTGTGAGCTCCCTGCTCCCAAGAGCTGGATAGGTCTGTGGTCACCTACACACAAGCTCTGCTGTGGGACACCTGCCCTGCAGAAGGACCCCGCCCCCCACCACCACTCTGGGAGAGAATGAACCCGCACAGGGCGGGAGCATACCAGCCTCCCTTTGGCGACCTCTGCTCCTGGGATCCACTGCACTGAGCATACAGGTACCCAGGGACCCTCCAATATAACATCGCTTAGGACAAAGCCTGTTGGGCTTCCATCTGTGCCCAAGAGCGGGGCAACTCTGCATTCATCTGGGCGCCAGCTATGCTGTGGGCCATCTGTCCTGCAGAGTGATCTGCACCAAGAGAGTGCAGAGTGCACTCCACCATCTTTGCTCCAGCAACAGAGCAACTCAGACCTCCAGACACAGGGACAATCAAGCATAATATCTCTTGGGTCACAGCCAGATTGTGTGCTCCCTGCTCCTAAGAGCTAGGCAGGTCTGCAGTCACCTACGCTCCAGCTCTGCTGTGGGACATCTGCCCTGCAGAGGAACTACCTTCCCCCCCCCCCCGCACTGGGAGAGGGGACACAAGCACAGGGCTGGAGTGCACCAGCCTCCCCTTGGCAACCTCTGCTCCAGGGATCCACTACTCTGAGCCTTTGGATGTGCAGGGATTCACCAATATAACATCACTTGGGGCAAGGCACACAGTCATTCAGGAGCAGGGCAGGCTCCAGAAATCGGTGCCAGGGGAAACCCTGTAATCCAGGGGAGGCAGAAATAGCCTTGCAGGCTCACAGGAGGTCCAACCAACAGCTGGTGACAGCAGGACCAACTAACACCAGAGGTAACCAGATGGCAAAAGGCAAATGTGGGAACATTACTAAAAGAAATCAAAGCAATATGGCACCATCCGAACCCAACCCTCCCACAGCAGCAAGTCCTGGATATCCCATCACACCCGAAAGGCAAGATCTGGATTTAAAATCACATCTAATGATGCTATTAGAGGATTTCAAGAAGGACACAAATAAATCTCATAAAGAAAAACAGGAGAACATGAATCAACGGGTAGAAGCCTTTAAAAAGGAAACACAAAAATCGCTTAGAGAAATGTAGTAGAACATGGGTCAACTGATGGAGGCCATAAGGAGGCAACACAAAAATCACTTAAAGAAATGAATCAATGGATAGATGCCCTTACAAAGGAATCACAAAAATCGCATAAAGAAATGCAGAAGAATACGGGTCAACAGATGGAGGCCCATAGGAAGGCAACACAAAAATCACTTAAAGAAATGAATCAACAGGTAGATGCCCTTACAAAGGAAACACGAGAATCTCTTAAAGAAATGCAGGAGACTATGGATCAACAGATGGAAGCCCATGAGGAGGAAACACAAAAATCGCTTAGAGAAATACAGGAGAACTTGGGTGAACAGGCAGAAATCCTGAAAGAGGAAATGCAAAAATATCTTAAAGAAATACAGGATAATACAAAAAAAATAAGTGAAGGATGTGAGCAAATCCATTCAGGATCTAAAAAAGGAAGTAGAAACAACTAAGAAATCACAAAGGGAGACAACTTTGGAGATAGAAAACCTTGGGAAGAAGTCAGGAGTCATAGCTGCAAACATCAACTATAGAATACAAAAGATGGAAGAAAGAATCTCAGGTGCTGAAGATACCATAGAAAGCATTGACTCAACAGTCACAGAGAATGCAAAATGAAAAAATGTGTAACCCAAAACATCCAGGAAATCCAGGACACAATAAGAAGACCAAACCTAAGGATTATAGATATAGATGAGAGTGAAGATTTGCAACTTAAAGGGCCAGTAAATATCTTCAACAAAATTATGGAGGAAAACTGATGCTGATGAACATACAAGAAGCCTACATAACTCCAAACAGGCTGGACCAGAACAGAAATACCTCCAGTCACATAATAATCAAAACACCAAATGTACAAAAGAAAGAAAGAATATTAAAAGCAGTAAGAGAAAAAGGCCAAGTAACATATAAAGGAAGACCTATCCGAATCATATCCGACATCTCACCAGAGACTATGAAAGCCGGAAGATCCTGGGCAGATCTCATGCAGACTCTAAGAGAACACAAATGCCAGCCTAGGCTACTATACGCAGCAAAACTCTCAATCACCATAGATGGAGACACCAAGATATTACATGATAAAACCAAATTTACACAACATCTTTCCCCAAACCCAGCCCTACAAAGGATAATAGGTGGAAACTGCCAATACAAGGAGAGAAACATCACCCTGGAAAAAACAAGATAGTAATCTTCTTGCTTCAAACCCAAAAGTAGATAACCACTCAAAAATAAAGATATCGTCAAGAATAGCAGGTGGCAAAAATCACTATTTCTTAATCTCTCTTAATATCAATGGTCTCAATTCCCCAATAAAGAGACATAGACTAACAGACTGGATACGTAAACAGGACCCAGCATTTTGCTGCAAGCAGGAAACGCACCTCAGGGTCAAAGACAAACACTATGTCAGAGTAAAAGGCTGAAAAACAATTTTATAAGCAAATGATCCCAGGAAACGACACAGAGAAGCCATGCTAATATCAGATCAAATTGACTTTCAACCTAAAGTCATCAAAAAAGACACAAAAGGTCACTACATAGTGATCAAAGGAAAAATCCACCAAGAAAAACACTCAATTCTGAATATCTATGCTCCAAATGCAAGGCTGCCTTCATTCGTAAAAGAAACTTTACTAAAGTTCAAAGCACACATTGCACCTCACACAATAATAGTAAGTGACTTCAATGCCCCGCTCTCTGAAATGGATCGTTCAGAAAAGCAGAAACTAAACAGGGACACACTGTATCTAATTGAAGCCTTGGACCAAATGGAAATAACAGATATATAGAATATTTCATCCTAAAGCAAAGAATACACTTTCTTCTCAGCACTGAATGGTACCTTCTCCAAAATCAACCATATAATTGATAATAAAACACACCTCAACAGATATAAGAAGATCGAACTAATCCCATGCCTCCTATCAGAACACTATGAATTAAGGTTGGTCTTCAATGGCAAAAAAAAAAAAAAAAAAAACAAAAAAAAAAAAAAAAAAAAAAAACAACAGAAAGCCCAAATACACATGGAGGCTGAACAATGCTCTACTCAATGATAACTTGGTCAAGGAGGAAATGAAGAAAGAAATCAAAGACTTTTTAAAATTTAATGAAAATGAAGGCACAACATACCTTAATTTATGGGACACAATGAAAGCGGTGCTAAGAGGAAAATTCATAGCCCTGAGTGCCGCCAAAAAGAAATGGGAGACAGCATACACTAGCAGCTTAATGGCATACCTGAAAGCACTGGAACAGAAAGAAGCAAATACACCCAATAGGAGTAGAATTCAAGAAATCATCAAACTCAAGGCTGAAATCAAAGTAGAAACAAATAAAACCATACAAAGAATCAACAAGACTAGGAGTTGGTTCTTTGAGAAAATCAACAAGATAGATAAGCCCTTAGCCAGACTAGTCAGAGGGCACAGAGATAGTAACCACATTAACAAAATCAGAAATGAAAAGGGAGAGATAAAAACAGAAAATGAGGAAATTCAAAAAAAATCATCAGATGCTACTACAAAAGCCTCTATTCAACACAACTAGAAAATCTAGAGGAAATGGACAATTTCCTAGACAGATACCAAATACCAAAATTAAATCAGGATCAAATAGACCATATAAACCCTCCTATAACCCCTGAAGAAATAGAAGTGCTCATTGGAAGTCTTCCAAACAAAAAAAGGACAGATCCAGATGGTTTTAGTGCAGATTCTATCAGACCTTCAAAGAGGACAGAACACCAATACTCTTCAAATTATTCCACAAAATAGAAACAGAAGGAATACTACCTAACTCGTTCTATGAAGCCACAATTATGCTAATACCAAAATCACACAAAGATCGGACAAAGGAAGAGAATCTCAGGCCAATCTCTCTTACGAATATCGATGCAAAAATATTCAATAAAATTCTTGCCAACCGAATCCAAGAACACATCAAAACGATCATTCACCACAATCAAGTAGGCTTCATCCCAGGGATGCAGAGATGGTTCAATATAAGGAAGTCCAACAATGTACTCCACTACATAAACAATCTCAAAGAAAAAAAACATGGTCATTTCATTAGAAGCTGAGAAAGCATTTGACAAAATTCAGCATCCTTTCATGTTAAAGGTCTAGGAAAGATCAGGAATTCGAGGCCCATATCTAAACATAGTAAAAGCAATTTACAGCAAACTGGTAGCCAACATCAAACGAAATGGAGAGAAACTTGAAGCAATCCCACTAAAATCAGGGACTAGATAAGGCTGAGCTCTCTCTATATATATCTTTTCAATGTCATACTTGAAGTTCTAGCTAGAGCAATTAGACAACAAAAGAGGTCAAAGGGATACAAATTGGAAGGAAGAAGTCAAACTATCACTATTTGAAGACAATATGATAGTAGACTTAAGCTACACAAAGAACTCCACCAGAGAACTCCTAGAGCTGAAAAGCAACTTCAGCAAAGTGGCTGGATATAAAATCAACTCAAGCAAGTCAGTAGCCTTCCTATACTCAAAGGATAAGCAGGCTGAGAAAGAAATAAGAGAAATGATACCTTCACAATAGCCCCAAAAAATATAAAGTATCTTGCTGTGACTCTAAACAAACAAGTGAAAAATCTGTATCACAAGAACTTCAAGTCTCTGAAGAAAGAAATTGAAGAAGACCTCAGAAGAGGGAAAAATCATGGACTGGCAGGATTAATACAGTAAAAATGACCATCTTGCCAAAAGCAATATATAGATTCAATGCAATCCCATCAAAATCCCAATTAAATTCTTCATAGAGTTAGAAAGAGCAATTCAAAAATTCATCTTTATAAACAGAAAACCCAGGATAGCTAAAACTATTCTCAAAAGTAAAAGAACTTCTGGGGGAAACAGTATCCCAGATCTCAAGCTGTACTACAGAGCAATAGTGTTAAAAACTGCATGGTATTGGTACAGTGACAGGCATGTAGATTAAAGGAACAGTATTGAAGACCCAGAAATGAATCCACACTCCTATGGTCACTTGATCTTTGACAAAGGAGCTAAAACCATCCAGTGGAAAAAAGATAGCCTTTTCAACAAATGGTGCTGGCTCAACTGGAGGTCAACATGCAGAAAAATGCAAATTAACCCTTTCTTATCTCCTTGCACTAAGCTCAATTCTAAGTGGATCAAAGATCTCCACATAAAACCAGACACACTTAAACTAATAGAATGGAAACTAGGGAAGATCCTTGAACATATGGGCACAGGGGAGAATTTCCTGAACAGAACTCCAATAGCTTATGCTCTAAGATCAAGAATTCACAAATGGGACCTCATAAAATTACAAAGTTTCTGTAAGGCAAAAGACACTATCAAAAGGACAAAGTGGCAACCAACTTACTGGGAAATGATCTTTTCCACTCTACATCTGACGGAGGGCTAATATTCAATATATACAAAGAACTCAAGAATTAGACTCCCAAGAGCCAAATAACCCTATTAGAAATGGGGTACAGAGCTAAACAAAGAGTTCTCATCTGAAGAATATCTAATGGCTGAGAAGCACCTAAAGAGATGTTCATCATTCTTAGTCATAAGTGAAATGCAAATTAAAACAACCCTGAGATTCCATCTCACACTAGTTAGAATGGCTAAGATCAAAAACACAGGAGACAACAGTTGTTGAAGAGTATGTGGAGAAAGAGGAACACTCCTCCACTGCTGGTCGGATTGCAAGCTGGTACAACCACTCTGGAAAGCTGTCTGGCGGTTCCTCAGAAAACTGGGCATGACACTCCCAGAGGATCCTGCTATACCACTCCTGGGCATATACCCAGAGGCTTTACCTGCTTGCAATAAGGATACGTGATCCACTATGTTCATAGCAGCCTTATTTATAATAGCCAGAAGCTGGAAAGAACCCAGATGTCCCTCAACGGAGGAATGGATTCAGAAGATGTGGTACATTTACACAATGGAATACTACTCTGCAATTAAAAACAATGAATTCACAAAATTCCTAGGCAAATGGTCAGAACTTGAAAATATCATCCTTAGTGAGGTAACCCAATCACAAAAAAACACACGGCATATATTCACTGATAAGGGGATATTAACCCAGAATCTGGGAATACCCTAGACACAATTTGCATATTAATAGATTTCCAAGAAGATGGAAGGAGAGACCCCTGGTCCTGGAAAGACTGGCTGTAAGGGAATGCCAGGACAGAGAAGCAAGAGGGGGTTGAATGGGGAAAAGGGGAAGGAAGAGGGCTTATGAGACTTTCGGGGAGAGAGGAAACGGGAAAGGGAAAATGATTTGGAATTTAAATAAAAAAACTTAGAAAAAAAAATCTATTTTATTAAGTTAGCATTTCTTTTCATGGAAAGTCACATAAAGACAGCAAAAAAGTCCTTGACAAAAAATGTTTGTCATTATATGAATATGTCTTTTCATCACAAGAAAAATGAGTGTAAACACTTAAAGTATACTTAACAAAACCAAAACCTAGTAATTCCACTTTATAGAAAAATATATGGTAAATAAATATAGTGGTTTGAATATGATTGTTTCAGGGAATGGCACCATTTAGAGGTGTGGCCTTTTGGGAATAGGTGTGGTTTTGTGGGAGTAGGTGTGGCCTTTTGGAGGAAATGTGTCACTTTAAGATCCTCTTCCTGGCAGCCTGGAAACCAGTCTTCTGTCTGCAATTAGATGAAGATTTTGTACTCTCAGCTCCTCCTGCACTATTGCCAGTGTAGAAGTGCAAGCTGAATAAATCCTTTCCTCGCTAACTTGCTTCTTGCTCAAAATATTTGCATAGGAAGAGAAACCCTGACTAAGACACATTTGTATACCATACAACTTGAAAAATTGTGTTCAGTGAGACACTTAAATAAGATAAATATCTTATGCAAGTCATAATCTATGTTAGAAAATGAAGAGGAATGGAGAGAAAATTAGAGTTACTGGCAAAAACATAACTCTATTAAGGATCCCTAAAATCACATAAATGAACGTAAAATATAGACCTTTTATTTAAATTAAGAGGCAAATTGAAGGACTAAATAGGAATAACTTGTATGTAATTAGATAAATCAATGGAATTTAAAGGTAAACATTTAATTCAACAGTGATTACGTTTAAAAGGGTATGTTTGGAATGACGTGAATAACATTGAGATCAAATCATAGATTATGATAGAGAAAACATGGATTAACATTACAGTATTATTCTTAGTAACAAACATTTTATATATTTTATGGTAGGTAGTGAATAATAAATAATTAAAAAGAAGATGAGACAACAATGTCAAGATTTATGTAGTTACATACCCACTTCAGAATCATGGTGAACAAGTGGATTTAACAAAGGCTGGGAGCTGGTGTAGATGATTGGAAAGAATAATACATTTGAGGTGGATTATTGAGAATGCGAAAAGCATTAGAAACTTCAGTTAAAAATTCATATTTTATTGCAATCCATGAGCCTTATATGTTATATGTTATTTATTATATATTGTATATTATATACCATATATTATATATATGGGTCATAGCCAAAAGTCAATCAAATAGGCAGTGACACTTTTGTGATTTAGAATTAGGTAAGGTGAGTATTGAGGTTGTTTATACTTTTTCATATGTGATTTAGCTGGAAAAAATATAAATGGATATTGTGACAATGGCAGAGGCTACTTGTTCGTGAAAATATAATAATTTCATTGTTTCTTTCTACTTTAGACATCATGAAAATGTGAAATTATCTATATATGTAAATAAAAATATGAGACAAGGCTGTTAGTGAAAAATATTGTCAGTATCCTTAATTTTTATTATGTGCTGTCAGTGGTTGTAAAAATAGTTGACAACATGCTAAAACTAGAAAAAGCCTTTCATGACAGGCTGTTAAATCTGTCTTTTCAGATTATTAGTTTCTTATCGAAGGTATTAAAAACGGACATGAGGGCCTGGAGAGTTGGCACAGAGTAGTTGTGACTTTTGTAGAAGTCCAAGGTTTGATTCCTAGTGCTCACATGGAAGTTCATAACCATCTATAGCTCCAGCCCTTGGGGATCTGACACCCTCTTCTGACTTCTAGAGTCCTTAAGTAGGCACATAATATGTATACAATATGCCTGCAAAGTACCCATACACATGAGAATAAAATAATATCTTTAAATATTAAAAGAATACATATGAGTCTTTAGTTTCTTATTGTAGACTGGTGCTAAGATGCAGAATTTTTCTACAAGCACATAAAATGTATTCTTAAATATGCAAATGTATGTGTGTTTACAGTGGCAAAGTCTGGGTTTATTAGACAGAGAACAGCATCTCAGCTCATCATTATGCAGAGAAAGTGTTGACAGAGGAAGAACAATCCAATACACTCTTGAAATGATCTGTATAGATAAAAAAATTAAGTGATATTGTAAGTACAACCAAGCTTTGTGAGAGGCCAAAGCTCACATTCTTATGTATCAAGAGCTACTGTCCTGAAAGGGCTATACTGAAGGGCAGATAGCATCTTTTTATTGTTGTAGAGACCTCCTGTTTGCCCTGGCAATGTGCAAGTTATACAAAGGCAGGGTGAGTGAAAGGCTAATTAAACTTCAATTTCTATTCACTCTGCAAGCAAAGGACTTTGGAGTAAAATGTCTAAACATAGAAAATATAAAAGATCATTTGTTAGGATCATGAGCTAAAGTTTCTTCCTTCTAATATTTAGAACAGTTCCCAGCATGTCAGGCATCTTAAAGGTGAGACACTGTTATGTATAGAGTTCTTGTTGTAGAGCTACACATTTGGGTCCAACATACAATTTTATTTAAAAAGTAAAACCACAGAAAGTGTTTGTGTGAGTTTATGACTTTGTGTTACATTGAATTTATTGTGAGTACCTTTGGATGGGCTGTCTGTTAAATAATTATCAGCAAATTGTTTTGGCATATTCTTCAATACCCAGCTCATCATTCTAGTCATTAAGTCTAAGTACAAAAAAATAATTACTGGGTGGGATAGCCTTACTTCTAGTTACTGAAATCATATTCTGTTGAAATTACTGTTAAGATCAGGTAACATTTTGTTTGTGTTTATGAAGCCAGTGTTGGTTCACTTCACTCTTGTTGATATCATCTCCCTCCATCCGTCCCAGCCGTAAAGAGAGAAGAAGCAGAAGACAGCTTGAGCTGTTTGTGCTCTTAGGAAATGGGAAAAAACAGCTCATGGTCACCTAAAAATGGGATACCATTGGATTTTTCATACAATGAGTCTCTGCAAGCACTTACAAAGGGCCTAATAGAGTAGATGTGCCCTGTTTTAAGGTACTATGGATTTATTGGTTTTATTAGATGAAATTATCGTGAAAAATGGATGAAGGAAAGATATATTCTAAAATTATATTTATTAAGTCTGAGACATAACTTAAGAATCTCTTCTTGGGAAATTTACAACTATAACTTCCAACAGTAAACAAAAGGGTAACACATATTAGCTATTATCAAAATTCCAGTTGTTTATTTGAACTAAATAAGCAAAATCACGAGTTCATGACAAAAATCACAGTAAAGTCGTAAAACTAAAGAGTCAAAGAACTGAAACTAGTTTTTCTTGAGGCAAATGAGACAGATTTTATTTTGAAGTGTCTTTCTCAGAAGGAAAAATGAGAACAGGAAGATAGATTCATCTGAAAACACTTGGTAGAAAATTCCTATTACTTTTCCATTACTTCATGGGTCTGATATTGAAGGGATCCCAACACTGCACTAAATATATACATGCAATTGTCCCTTTGGAACCAACTTAAGTTCATTACATCATTGCCATCTCACCGACTACTGGTTGTGTCCTCTGACTTTTAACTTCTGAAGAGTTGTCACCATTTCACCCAACTCTGTTCTTCAGTACTTGCATTGTTTTCTTTGCCCAATGATTTCTCAGTGATTTAGTTGCTAACATAATGTATGCAAACCTAGACAGAGACTTGTTTTGTGTGAACCCTATGGCTCTAGGCAAACTATATTAACACATTTGCTAAAGTGATACTGACCTGAATCATGTTTTGATGATGCAATTACATATGGTGCTACATTAATTGGTAAACTTAAAATAGGATAGAAAAGTGTTACACTTTATATTTTCCTGGATAACTACCTACATACTAATAGATAAAATCCTGAAAAATGAAAGGAAATATATTCATCCATGTATAACTCAAATATTCTAATGTACATGTAGGATCTCAAATATTTTTGAATAACATTCTTGTTGACATTTGATACCTCTCTCACATTCCTGATTTCTAAGATATCTTGAAAAATTTAGATTTATTTGCCAAGGACTCGAATTGAAACATCCTGATTTTAAAGGTTAATGTAATTTTTTTTTTACATCATGTGTTATTTTGACTGCTGTAGGAAACTGGCAACTTCTTACTATCTTTACTACTTTCTATATATTTAACCTTGATGTAGGAAGCATACCTCGTATAAAAGGACATTCAAATTGACAATGATGTCTTCTAAATTAATAATAATGTTTTTCTTGGGAGTTACTTAAAAAGAAAATCTTTATTCTGAGAGTTATTTCCCCCTCTTTCCCAGGTTTAAATAGATATCTAAATAATTCAGCTATGGCATAGAGACTGCCAAGAGCAGTCATTCAGAGTATTTTATTGTTCACATTTAGAAGATTTAAGGACTCATTACCACTCAGTTAAATGAAAACTCGGGAGATAAAGAAAACAGTTTGTTATGTTTGACAAGAAAATTAATATAACCATATAGTACTCAAGAATAAGCCACATACTATTAAAAAGCCTTTCTTTTCAGTCATTATTAATTTTGATCCAGAAAACACTATAAACGTAATAGAGCAAGAATGATGATTCTCTTTTTTACACATAGATATTTTAGATATTGAGATATCATTATCATTAGCTTTGCTTGCTACAATCATCTCTATAACTGAACACACCTCATGTTCAAAGCATTCAACTATCAGAGAAGGACACAAGATGTTCCTGCAGAGATAAATGACTGTCTAAGGGGCAACCTTGAAAGGGACTGCACTAGACTTACTGAATTACCTTTTCCTTACTGCATGCTATTTCTCTTGACCAGGTTTTGGAATTCAAGCTTACTAGACCACTATAGCCCAGTTTGTGTGTGGAAAGCAGCCTGCAAGGTATTCTGAGTTGGAGGAGTCTGGTGCTTAGGATGGGTGGACATGTGATGAAGGGAGAGATGCAGGGAGACACGGGCAGTACCTCTGTGTCAAGCACTCTGGCTTCCCTATAGTGTTGTCTGACACTTCCTAGTCAGGTGAGTTTATGACTTTAAGTTAGATAAGGTGAGCTGCATAGGAGTGCTTGCTGTTCACAGGAAAAAATGCACTGTTCTTATGAATGCTAAGTACAGTTAGCCAGTGTTTCAAAATTTCTAACATTTTGAGTCAAAATCTGAAAGCAAAAACAATTTTATACTGCAAAGTAAATGGCATCTTAATTTTGTTGTTTTTCCATTTCTAGACTCAAAGCCAGTTTTAATACTGGAAAGATGTCCTTAATAGTATGTTAAAATATTCACAGTTAGGAGAATGAAACTGTAGTCTAATTTTACTGGGCAGCCATTGAATTGTGACCACTTTAATGAGCCTGTAGACCTAGTTTCATAAATTAGTTCTGACACATCACTATGGCGCACTGGCCTTTGGTTATTAGAATGCTAATGTGCAGATCACTGGCTAGTCAGACTCCCATTTGTTACCAGAGCATACTCTGTGCCTGTGGGGGTCTGTCTGCAAGGACAACTAAAAGTGGAAATTTGAACTTCTTACTAATCACCTGGTAAGTCTAATCCTTATGTTTCACTTATTCAGATTTAAACTGATTTCTTCTCCATGAGAAACTAAAGTGAAAAAAAATAATTAAAATGTAGTTACTATTTTTTTTCTAAAGTTTTCATTAAGAGTTTGTTTATAGTTTGTTTTTCATTAATTAATTTGTTCACTTACTTTATATCCTTACCACTGCTTCCCCTCATTCCTCTCCTCCCAGTCCTTCTCTCCTAAGGAAACAGAACTTTTATCTATAGCATCCTGCCTAGGCATATCAACTTGCAGGAGAACTAAGCACATCTTTTCCTGGTGAGGCTAGACAAAGCAGCCCAGTTAGGGGAAACAGATCCAAAGGCAGACAACAGAGTCAAAAACAACCCCTCTTCCTGCTTTTAGGGTCCCACATAAAAACCAAGCTGCATTTCTGTTCCTTATGTGCAAAGGGCATAGGTCTGTCACATGCATGCTTTCTGGTTGGACATTCAGTCTCTGTGACCTCTATGGCCCCAGGTTAGCTGATTCTAATGGTTTTCTTATGATGTTCTTGACCCCTCTGGCTCCTTTAATCCTTTCTCCTCCTCTTCAACAGGATTGCCCAAGCACCTAGTGTTTGTTTATGGCTCTCTGCATCTGTTTCTATCAGTTGCTAGCTGAAGCCTCTCAGATGACAGCTATGCTATGTTCCTGTCTGCAAGTGTAGCAGAACATCATTTGTACTGTCAGGAACAGGCTCGTTCCATGGCATGGGTCTCAAGTTGGACCATTCCTTCAATTTCTGCTCAATCTTTACTCCTGTCTTGGACAAATTGTGGGTCCAAGGTTTTGTGGTTGGTTTGGTGTCCCTATCCCTCCATTGGAAGTCTTGCCTGGATGCAGTATGTGGCCGTTTCATGTTTCATAATTCTCATTGCTATGAGTCTTAACTAGGGTCACCCTCACAGATTCCTGTGAGTTTCCATTGTCCTGGGTTCCTAGCTTATCCCAGAGATGCTTTCTTGACCAATTCCAGTTCTCTTTCTGAGTTTTCATTCCTTCTGGTCTATCCACACTTAATTCTTCCTGTTCCCCTCCCCAGACCCTCTCACTCAGTTCTCTCCATCCATATAATCACCCTACATCTATTCTACTCTTCTTCTCAGTGAGATTCAAGCATCCTCCATTGAGCTCTCATTGTTACTTAGTTTTTTGGGTCTGTGGACTATCATACCATGGTTATCCTTTATTTTAAGGTTAATAGGTACTTATAAGTAAGTATATACCATGTTTGTTTTTCTGGGTCTTGGTTTTCTCAGTCAGGATTCTCTTTTCTAGTTTTATCCATTTGTCTGCAAAAGTCATGTCATTATTTTTAATATCTAAGTAAATTCCCACTTATTTGTTGAGGATCGTCTAGAGAGTTTCCATTTTGGGGTATTATGAATAAAGCTGCTATGAACATAGTTGAACAAGTATCCTAGTGTTAGGGTGGAGTATATGCTCAGGAGTGGTATATCTGGGTCTTTAGATAGAAGTATTCCCAATTTTCTGAGAATTTGTCAAATTGATTTGCAAAGTGGATATAGAAATTTGTACTCCCGCCAGTAATGTGCTCTACCTCCTTGCCTGCATGGGCTGTTGCTTGAGCTTTTGATCTTAGCCATTCTAAAGAGTATAAAGTAGAATCTTAGAGTTGTTTTGATTTGTATTTCCCTAATGACTAAGAATGTTGATCATTTCTTTAAGTGATTCTTAGTGATTCATTTGATTCTTCTGTTAGGAATTCAGTTTTGATTTGTGTCTTAATTTAAATTGGGTTATTTGGTTTTTGGTGTCTAATTTCTTCAGTTATTTATATATTTTGAATACCATCTCTCTAGAAGATGTGAGGACAATTGGTTGCAACATCTCTCACCCCATTTATCTCCAGGGTTGATTTGGCTAATCTGGCAGGCTAGGTGGCTTTTCCTTTCCTTCTTCACTGCTTCCATGTGCATCCCTCCAGAAGCTGTGTGGTTGGTTAAAGAGGACGGCATTCTATGAATAGAGGAGGACTTTTCTGTAGTTAAGGCTATAGGAGTAGCTGTGTGCCCCACTAGGACCTCCAAACAAGCTCTAGGAGTCCATTTAATTTATTGTTGAGAATTACATACGTGAGTACTGTGTTTATATCAATTATATGGCAGAGTGGTTGTAGAGAGGAGAGAACCATAATGTTTCTCCTAAGAACCACAGTCTGTCTAGTGAAAACCGAAGTGCTAATGCATGGGAAACCTCTCTTCAAGTTGTTCCTCAGTGTGTGAAGTAAGAGATTCCCCAAACAATACAGGTCATTGACATTGCCTGTGATTACCTCACAGAATTTGAAAGTAAGTTCTGTTGCAAAAGACACTATGTGCTTTGGGTGCAGAACTTGGAGGAATCCAGCTGTAACTGATCTGGAAGCCTCCTCTTTGAAATTTCAGAAGGGCCTTTGCATGCTTCCAAGAGAGAAAAACAATCAACAATTCTACCTAGCTGTGTAGCATATGAATCATAATGACAGGCTTTGCAAGATATCCCAGTGTGACAATAATGACACTGTCATCCCAGGGTACCACATGACATCTAGTTGGACTTAAAGGCCCATTCAGTAATAAGAAATTCATACCTCTCACTGTAAACCTGTGACAGGTCATAGACCACAATTGGTCTAAATACAGAGAATAAGTGATCATATGGTGTCTAATGCCAATTGAGACATCTAAAATGTAACTTCTATACTAAGAATTAAAAATATATAATCTATCATTCTTTTCCATTGTAAAATAACTGCTGAATACAGAAAACATGCTGTGAGCTGGGGAATGCATGAGGTTAATTCACATCCTCATGGTAGTGGGACAGAGAGGAATGAACCTTACACTTGTGATGCTCCATATTGCAGACACCAAATTTACATTGTACCATGCCTGATATGTTAGATAAAAAGATGCTTCAGGGTCCCTTCTTGGTCCATGAGATGATTTACTTCAAACTGCCAATTCTAAACTTAGGTCTTTCACAGAACTACATCTCTGAGAGAGTTTGATCTATCAATAGAATGGATAACACCAGATTCTGCTCTTCTTTTTCTGTGATGTTTTTCCATCCAAGCTCCCATTGGCCATATATAAAATGCCTTCTATTCACTTAAATATATTAATGAATTTGAAACTGTGAGACTTTGGTTTAAGTTTAATCAGTTTCTGGTCCACTCTAGAGTTATTTAATAGAGAACCCAGGATGCTCTCAGACACACTATAAAGCAAATACCAACTGGTCATAATTAATATTGTTGAGCATACTTAATTACTGAAAAATTCAACTTGGTTAGCATTTTTCAATATTTTCTATTTTAATTGTATAGTTAAATTTTTTTAGGAGATGTATTTCAAATTCCATGCACATCTCTATTTCTTTAAAAGCTGAAACTGAAGATGACTTTATTTTTTAATTGAGATTAATGCTCCAGAAACCAAGTTAATTAACCACAAATATTAGATTTTCTCACACACACAGAAGTCCAAACAAACACAAAACAAACAAATAAGCAAACAAGTAAACCATCAAAGTAGGAGAGAGATTGTTGAGAAGAAAAGGGGTTTCCCTGGGAAAAAGAAGGTATTGAAAGAGGTTAATGAGTGTATAATAAACAAAATTTATTATACACATGAATTAAGCTGTCAAAAATAAACATATATTCTTAGTGATTTTTGGATCAATAGTGGAAAATAGAATAATAATTAATAGTAAAACTATTTGTCAAAAAACCTATTTGTTTATGAGATGGGAGTAGTGACACACAGTGAGGCACTGTCCCCAAAACAATAAGCCTAATTTGGTCTAAAATCATCAAGAGCACATATATTTAGCAGTGCTGAATACAGTACATGTATCATAATCATTTTCAGACACAAGCATAATCATTTAAATTGCATTCAGTAAAGAATTCTTTGAGATCATTCAGATTTTTACACCAACAAAACAGACTCCAATGCAAATTTTTCTCTTCATTCCTTTCGTTCTTTTCATATATGGCCATATGCATTTTCCTTAATTTTCTTATTATTTCTCCAATTAAGAATATAATACACCTTAACTATTGTGTTGTGCATTTCATAATTTTCAAGTAAATGTTAAGAACAGTGTTCGTCACTCAAACATATTTCCTGCAGAGTAGTACACAGCCCTGACAGAGCATTTAGCAAACATGCACCATTTTTATTATGTAGAGGTCTGTCAGAAATGTGACATCCAGGTTCTTTGTCCATCACAATCAATCATAATCTGGGTTTTGACAAGATACTGGATGACTGAAATACATATTTCAGAGTATCAGGCTCTGAATTATGACAATTATCCTAGGGTTACTCATATTTTAAGTTGTTTGAGAGTTTTTTACATTTCTATAATGAATTTTAGTTTCCTTCTCTTCTTGTTCCCATCTATTTTCTTCTTCCTCTCCTCCTTTCTCCCAACAATTCCCTACTATGTTCATGAACAACAGAGTTTAGTTAGAATTTCTTGCCCTTGCCTATGTGGGAAGTTATTCACTTGAGCTAGTGCAACTCATCCACGGCTAAACCACTGTAAACAATGACACTCTTTCCCCAACAACCTTCAATTGCCAGTACTTCCTTAGGGAAATGTGGGTCCTGGAGATCCCTCTCCCATTAGCAATGTGAAATTGAGCAGCCTAACCTTGTTCAGTGAGGTTCTGAGTGCAATGTCAACCCCATGTTCGGATGTCTTTTTGCTATACATCTTAGCAGTGTCACCCAGTTATGTTTTAAAGTCTAAAACTTTAAAACATTTTGCAATAAAACTATTCATATTTCTAAGTAGAAAAATAGCTTTTAGAAACACTCTTGAAACTGTTTTGCTAAAGGATAAGAATATAATAACACTAGTTTAATTCTATCTTTGAAGATTATAATAATTGCTACTCTGTCTTTATCTCAATACTGATGGTATGTTCAAAAAAGCACAAAATGTACAATGCCCTCGTACTGTAGGTCTTACTATTGATTTTCCTTTAACAGTTGGGAAATAATATATTATTTGAATAAGATATTATTAAAAAGTATTATCAACATTCTGAGCTCTTACTTAAGCACAGTATTTTGTAGATCAAGCATCATTTTAATTTAAAACATGCATTACCTATAGTGTATAAAATAAATTAGTAAGTGACCAATTATTTTTGGGTTTTATGTTTCAGAAAAGATTATTTTTATGCTGTCCATGAGCATGCATAAAACAGAAAATCATTAAATTAAACCTTAATTAATCAATCAATCAGTGCTTAAAGACAGGGTTCCATGTATCCTACGTTCTTTAATTTCTAATCTTCATCCTGAGTGAGGTAACAAAGAAAGACAAACATGGTAGTTACTTAATTATAAGTGGACATTGGCTGTGAAGTAAAGAATAACCATGCTACAATCTTCAGAAACTTTCTAAAAAACAAGGAAAGCTCAAGAGGAGACATATAAATCTCCCTGGGAAAGGAGCTAGAAAAAACACCACAGATGGAGTGGGTATGGGCAGGAATAGGAGGGATCAGGTGAGAAGAGGAGAGAGGGAGAGAATACTAGGAAAGTCAACTAAATTGGGGGTGGGGCACTTCAAGAATGATGCAGAAACCCAGTACAATGGAAACTCCCAGGAATCTACAAGAATGACTCTGAGACTTCCAGTAATGGGGGATACAGAGCCTGAAATGCCCTCTCCTGTAACTAGACAAGACTTCCAGTGGAGAGTGAGAGATCATCTCAGCCTCAAAACTGATGACCTACTATTTGTCCTGCTTACAAGATATGCTGGAGTAAAGATGGGCCAGAAATGTCTTGGCCATGTCATGGTCATTACTTGTCTCAGTGACTCCAAGGAAAATCACTGGCCGAATATTTAGAAAACAGTGTTAATGTAATATTGCTTATTAGTGATAAAATCATATAAGACAAATATAACATAATAGATCTAAATGGACTTAATAGAATATACTCTATAAAATCAATTTTTGGCAAAAGAAAAGATTAAGTAATCAAATAAGCTACAAATGATAAATTGATCCATACAGTATCTATATAACATCAATGTTAATTTCTTAGTTTTATTTGTAGAACACCAAAAAGAGAATAATTTTTTTTAATAAAACTGTGGAACAGAGCCCAGATTAGAACTTGACTTCTGACTGCAGTGATACATTCTTTAATGCTCAACAATTCCATTCACATTAGAGAAGGGATTTTATCTTTTTGCCCTTCAAAGCTGTGAATGACTGAGACAGAAAAGCAGGGCTGTTTATTACCTCTTGTTTATCAGAAGCAAGTGCAGGCACCTCACAGCCTGAACTAGTACTGATTAGATTTAAATAAAAATTAAGCCCATGTCTTAGTTAGGGTTTCTATTGCTTTGATGAAACACTATAACCAATAAGCAAATTAAGTTGAAAAGATCATAGTTCATCTTTGGAAGAAATTAGAGCAGGATTTAAGCAGTGCTGGAACCTGAATACAGGATCTGATGCAGAAACCACAGAGGGTAGCTGCTTAGTGTCTTGCTTTTGATATGGCTTGCTCATCTTGCTTTCTTATAGCACCCAGGGCTACCATTCAAGAGATGGCACACCTGCAATAGGCTGGGACTTCCTCATTGATCACCAACTAAGAAAATGTCTGTCAGTTGGATCCCACGGATGTATTTCCTCAACTGAGGATCCTTCCTCTGTGATAACTTATCATAAACCAGGCATTATAGGCTGGGACCCAGAGAGAGGTCAGGGACATGCCTGGATATGGGTGAGTGCAAATGTGAAAACGTGTTTACTGAGTATTGTGGACCTGCATGTAGGTTACATTTACAGAGGCATAACATTCATTCCTTATAACTTGCCAGAGATTTTATTATGTTGTAACTGAAATATTTTGGTTAGCTCAAATTTTTAATTATTATCTCTAAAGAAGATCTTACAGAGAGCTGAAACTACAAAGAGAAAGCTATTCAGGTATAGCCCATACCAATTATATAAATGATGAGCATAATTCTTTGAGGATAGAGATCATTAAAATATTGTTTAAAAGATCTCTTGATTTTCAAACACTCAACCTCCAATCTATAGAAGTCTGATTCCAGCACCTCTCTGCAGATTGATACACGTATCTACCTCAGTTTCTACTGTTGCAGCACAATGCTATGCACATCCTCCTGGGTATTAACACTCAGCTCTGGTAGTTTATTATCACTAAGACAATATAGAAATAGTGATCATTCTACATTGTTTAGAAAGGACTTTCAAGAAAAGAATGTGTTTGTTCATTTCAGGCCAAACTATGAAGCACAATTGAGAATTGAGATCACTGTCGATTCAGTAAAGTCTGGATGTCTTCAAAGTGGTGGGGTGGGACTCTAAGGCTCCACACACAGCCCTTTTGTTGTTTCCAAAAAGTGGAAGGCTGAGCATGTGAGAAGTTCAAAGCCGGGTCTTTAGAACTTCCTGGATTATTTTTTAAAAACTCTTGTCTTCACAGCTGGTTGAACCACCATGCAGAGAAGCTGCATATTCTTGGGTTCCATGGTGCATTTCATAGTCACTTCTATCTGTGACAAGTTATGATGTATGCCCACAAATTATGTGACACACCAGCAGATAAGTTCACTTGAAAACTGCAGGATCTTTTTTGTACTTAGGAATACATTACATTATGGAGCAAAGAGAAATCAAACTAATTTCTAAAGAGTGAGATTAGTCTGAGTTATCAAGTGAGTGAGAGGTACCAGGACAGAGAAGCGAGAGGAGGTTGAATGGGGAACAGGGAGAGGGAAGAGGGCTTATGGGACTTTCAGGGAGGGAGGAACCAGGAAAGGGGAAATCATTGGGAATGTAAATAAAAAAATATAGAAAATAAATTAAACAAATAAAAAAAATGTAAGTTGGTAATAAGAAAGAAAAGGACAGAAAAGCACTAGTGGTTTGGTCCACTAGAATGAGAATTCTAAAAACTTCTAGAAGTTTGAAAGGATAAGAAACAGATTCTACCTCTATTCCCACAGACAAATGCAATCATAACATGATTTCTCTTTAGAGATGATGCACTCTTATCTCCACAGCTGTAAAATAATGCAACAGTGCTCTAAAGGATTGCTTTTACTATTAATTATGTGTACATTGTTGTTTTCATTGTTGTTGTTTTGGTGTGGCAGCCACAGACATCCACAGGAATCAGATCTCTTGGAGCTGGAGTTACAAGTGCTTGTGAGCCTTCCTTCTCTGTGCTGAAAATTAAATCAGGCTCTCTGGAGGAGTAGAAAGAGCTCTTATAGGCTAAACCCACTCTCCAGCTCACATCCATATTTAAGGAATTAAATTTATACTTATTTGCTATGGAAGCAAGAGTAATTTGATGCCATCTGTATCTGCAAGGAGAATGCCATTCATAACTGCTAAAGTGTGGCTAGAATCAATGATTCTAGCCAAATGGGTAGAATAGGACAGAAAGCAGGATACCATGTCCCAGATTACAATTGAAATACTAAAATTCATCTAGGGTGCTCTTCTATTTAACTTAGAATTTTGTTTTATCCATGTAAGAGAGCTGATTTCTCTGCACAGAAACTACATGTTGTATAAAAATAAAGGATGAATGCAGAGAGCATCTTGCCCACCTAAACCTTTATAGAATCGCATCTTCATCCTTAAACTGTGGTCACACTTGAGGGAGTTAAACAAAAACTATGAGGGGAAGGCTGCCCTTTCTCCATTTCCTGGCTCACACTGGAGGTGGAATAAGTATTGGTTTCATTTAGGCTCTGGTCTCTGGGGTAACTTGTTATGCACCAAGAGAGAACTAATAGAATTGGCTTAAGATTTTCATTTACTTACTAAAGAGAAATCTGCACCCAAAGCAAACACTGCTCATTAAAAGCATACTATTCTTTTCCTCCATCTAACTCTCCTGTGGATGACTTCCCACTGGAAAGTCATCCCTATTTTAGTATAACAATACATGCTAACATTTCTATAAATACGGATTAGTCAGTTTTTATTCAAATTATAAGTGGAATTAAAACCTCACTATTAAAATAAAATTTCTCAAAATATAAAATCTTACTAAAGATATAGTCTGCCATTTTTACACATACTTTAATAGATCTAAGCTCTCAAAATAATTGAGATCAACAAAGGCAATTAAATTTAATTTTCTTCTCTATGTTTTTTTTATAGGTTGCTTTCCCCTGGAATTTTGTTACAGAACAAAGAATGAACAGAATGGGAGTTAAACAACATTTTCTCCCTTTGCTATGTAGGAAATATTCCTGAGACTTCAACTTGAAATGTCATGGCTTTAGGATAGCACATATATCCATTGAATAAATAATATAGCCATTCATCTCATAATACCATATAATAGATTACAAGTTGAATTGTTTATTGACAGAACCCTTTCTGCATAAGCCTTCTTCTAATTTTACATATTATTCTATCAATATTCTGACCACAAATTCAATACTCAGAATATTTTTAACTGTTATTTCACCAAATTATTACTTCTGAACAAATGGAAATTCATTTAGTATATAATTCTGCCCTCTACATAGACACACATAGGAGACACAAAGACTGCATGTGATGATGGAGTTTATTCTGAGAAAGTAAATGAAATTTTGTTTATAGTCATTGCCTCAAGAGCAAAGCTTTGTTTTTTAAAGAAAGATGCTTTTCCCTGTAAAATGAGTCTTAGTTTTCCCCTTTTGAATGTAACTATTTTTACATTAACTTCTATATATTTTTGTGTGTGTTTATGTGTGTGTGTATGTGTGTGTGTGTGTGTGTGTGTGTGTGTGTGTGTGTGTGTGTGTGTGAGAGAGAGAGAGAGAGAGAGAGAGAGAGAGAGAGAGAGAGAGAGAGAGAGAGAATGTGCCAAGGTATATGTGGAGGTTGGAGAACAACATGTATGAATTGGTTCTATCCTTTTACCATGTGAGTCCCGAAATAGAACTAAGATTATCAGCAATGTCTCACTAATCTTGCAGAACATGCAGCAGTCCATTGGATATTGATCATATACTTTTAATTTGGAATGGTATCTATTACTATGGTGATATTTGTATAATGATTCTCCAAAGTTTAATTAAAAGCAATTCTTAATAGTTTCTATTAAGAATAGTCAAAATATTTCTATTTTTTTCATACTAACAAAGTAGGTCCATATGGTCTACATGAAAGAATACAGAATTCAGCTTTGCAGAAACACTTAACTCAAAGTCTAATTTATCAATTCAGATTCTGCTTTTAATTTTGGTTTTGAAGAAGGAGCTCACTTGGCCACTCAGGCTATCTTCAAATTCACTTGTTTCTTCAGTCTTGCCTAGCAAGTTCTGAGGTACTAGTCCTGAGCTATCAAGCTCCTATTCTACTTGTTAAAGTGGCAGTGTATGTGTGTGATTACTGTTAATGGAGACAAGGACATGATACAGCATCAAAGGCAACTTCAATAAGAAGACACATATTTATACCCATGGTTCCCAGATCAAATAAAACATTAGTAAAGCATAAATATTATCTCACTTTTTAAAAAGGAGAACTGTAATTGCTCTACTCACACAGTAATCAAAATGTGTGGCCATTGTACAGGCAAAATGCTCTCATCTGCAAATCAATTAGTTCTGCTAATGAAAATGTAAGCTAGCATTTTAAAATGCAATATCTTATAATGTCTTTGCCTCCTATATAGAGTTTAGATAATAAATCACAACAAAGAATCATTACCAACAATGTGAATATTAAAATATGAATATTACTAATTAGGCAGAACTTCTTCCTTCTGAGCAGCACTCCAGGATCAGCAGGAGATGTTGAATGAACCATCAGGCTAACAAGTGCACTGGAGGATATAGGCTAGTGTAACTAGTGGGCTCAGAAAATACACACATAAAATAGTATGAAGCCATAGACATTCATTATGAGAAAGGTGAAATTCAAATATAGTAAAGCAAACATGTTCTAATTATGTGTGGTTTGCAAAGAGGATATAATACAAATAGAAGTCTGAACTCCTATTCCAGAAAAAATTGTGGAACCCCACTTCAGGACTGGCATAAAGCCATTGATACCAGCGTACTTTGCATGACTGGTGAGAACCTAGCTCAGACCCTGTCATCCTCAGTGACTTGGTCTATATTTTGATTCCATGATCTTTTATCTTCATTTTGATGAACGTTTAGAAATACAATTATTTCTTAATCAATTCATTTTTGTTTCTTTGAAATCCAACCCTTTTAAAAAAATAATTTAATTTTTTTTTTTTTTTTTTTTTTTTTTTTTTTTGGCTTATTCACTTTACATCCTGTTCCCTCACTGCCCCTGTCCTGGTCACACCCTACGACAATCCTTCTCCTGTGGGTATTTCCCTACCATGGCATTTCAAGTCTTGGTGAGACCTGTGCTTCCTCTCCCACTGAGGCCAAAAAGGCAACCTAGATAGAAGAATCTGTCCCATGTACAGGAAACAGTTTTTGGCATAGGCCCAGCTCCAGTTGTTCAGGACCCACAAGAAGATGCAAGCTATGCATCTGCTACAAATGTGTGGGGAGACCTGGGTTCATCCCATATAAGTTCTTTGGTTAGTGGTTCAGTCTCTGAGAGCCCTAAGAGTCCAGGTTAGGTTTTCCTGTTGGTTTTCTTGTGGAGTTCCTATCCCCTCCAGTCAGCCCCTTTTTATATGTGCCTTCAAGTCCATAAATTCTACATCGAAGGACATGGAACTTTACTACTGAGAACCACTTAAGTAAAATTCAAATTATCCATTTTATTTTTGTTTTCAGGAAACAGGAGCTCACTTTGAAGCTCAGGCTATTCTAAACACTTGCTCTCTTGACTTCAACCTAGCAATTGCTGGGGATAATAGGCATGAGCCACCATATATGTCTCACGTCATTTCCACGTATGAAAAATCCTATAGGTTCGTTCAGAAGTGGTGGATGGATGTTAAAAAGTTGATAAACAGCATATTGCATTGGTCCAAATAAACATATCTTACAATTTATGAACCTATGACTAATTTGATACATTCAGAAATAATGTAAGCTCCCAATATTTATCTATGTATTGAACTACAATAAATTCTGCAAGCATTTTTGACAAAACCAAGCATGACCAAACCCACATGATTGAAATCTCTTATCTTCAGAACTTTTAGCCTAATAAACTTGTGAAATGTCAAGATCACATAGTAAAATCTTTTTAAAGTATATGACATATTTTTTGTTTTTTCTTTTTTTTTAAATTTTATTTTCTAAGTTTTTTTTATATACATTCAAAATCATTTTCCCTTTCCCGTTTCCTCCCTCCCCGAAAGTCCCATAAGCCCCCTTCTCTCTCTCTTTTCCCCATTCATCCCCCTCTCACTTCTCTGTCCTGGCGTTCCCTTAAATCCAGTCTTTCCAGGACCAGGGGTCTCTCCTTCCATCTTCTTAGAAATCTATTGATATGCGAATTGTGTCTAGGGTATTCCGAGATTCTGGGTTAATACCCCCTTATCAGTGACTGCATACCAAGTGTGTTCTTTTGTGATTGGGTTACCTCACTAAGGATGATATTTTCAAGTTCTGACCATTTGCCTAGGAATTTCGTGAATGCATTGTTTTTAATTGCAGAGTAGTATTCCATTGTGTAAATATACCACATCTTCTGAATCCATTCCTCCGTTGAGGGACATCTGGGTTCTTTCCAGCTTCTGGCTATTATAAATAAGGCTTCTATGAACATAGTGGAGCATGTGTCCTTATTGCATGCAGGTAAAGCCTCTGGGTATGTGCCCAGGAGTGGTATTGCCGGATCCTCTGGGAGTGTCATGTCCAGTTTTTTGAGGAACTGCCAGACTGCTTTCCAGAGTGGTTTTACCAGGTTGCAATCCCACCAGCAGTGGAGGAGTGTTCCTCTTTCTCCACATCCTTGCCAACAACTGCTGTCTCCTGTGTTTTTGATCTTAGCCATTCTGACTGGTGTGAGATGGAATCTCAGGGTTGTTCTGATTTGCATTTCCCTAATGACTAAGGATGATGAACATCTCTTTAGGTGCTTCTCAGCCATTAAATATTCTTCAGGTGAGAACTCTTTGTTTAGCTCTGTACCCCATTTTTTAATAGGGTTACTTGGTTCTCTAGAGTTTACCTTCCTGAGTTCTTTGTATATACTGGATTTTAGTCCTCTGTCGGATGTAGGGTTGGTAAAGATCATTTGGAAAAATCTGCCATGCTCATGGATTGGCAGAATTAATATAGTAAAAATGACCATCTTGCCAAAAGTAATATACAGATTCAATGCAATCCCCATCAAAATCCCAACTCAATTGTTCATAGAGTTAGAAAGAGCAATTCAAAAATTTATCTGGAATAACAGAAAACCCAGAATAGCTAAAACTATTCCCAAGAGTAAAAGAACCTCTGGGGGAATCAGTATCCCGGACCTCAAGCTGTACTACAGAGCAATAGCGTTAAAAACCGCATGGTATTGGTACAGTGACAGGCATGTAGATCAATGGAACAGAATTGAAGACCCAGAAATGAATCCACACTCCTATGGTCACTTGATCTTTGACAAAGGAGCTAAAACCATACAGTGAAAAAAAGATAGCCTTTTCGACAAATGGTGCTGGTTCAACTGGAGGTCAACATGCAGAAAAATGCAAATTGACCCATTCTTATCTCCTTGCACTAAGCTCAATTCCAAGTGGATCAAGGACTTCCACATTAAACCAGACACACTGAAACTAATAGAAAGGAAACTAGGGAAGAACCTTGAACATATGGGCACAGGGGAGAATTTCCTGAACAGAACTCCAATAGCTTATGCTCTAAGATCATGAATAGACAAATGGGACCTCATTAAATTACAAAGTTTTTGCAAGGCAAAAGACACTGTCAAAAAGACAAAGCGGCAACCAACTAACTGGGACATATTTTTTATAATACTTGTTAAGTACAAAACATTTACCAATGAACAATGTTTACACTTAGTGGATTAAAAACTTAATCATAGTATTACAGATCTAGATTTTTTTTCCTGGACTTTCCTATGATACATAAGTTTTACTTCTCAATTAATATGCATGTATGTGGTTTCACATTAGGAAGTAATAGAAAACTGATTGAGGTTTCTAATCTCTTAAAGATGCATTTTCATACGCATATTTTGATGCAGAATTTATTAGTCCAGTGTGGTGGTTTATATATATTCATCCCAGGGAGTGGCACTATTAGAAGGTGTGGCCTTGTTGTAGGAAGTGTGTCACTGTAGGGTTGGGCTTAGAGATCTTCCTCTTAGATGTCTGAAGATGCCCAGTCTATTCCTGGTTTCCTTTGGATAAAGTCATAGAACCCTCAGCTCCTCCTGCACCATGCCTGCCTGGATGCTGCCATGCTTCTGCCTTGATGACAATGGACTGAACCTCGGAATCTGTAAGCCAGCCCCAAGTAAATGTCTTTTATAAAACTTGCATTGGTCATTGGTGACTGTTCACAGCAGTAAAACCCAAACTAATATATCCAGTCAAACATTTTTACCAGTTTTGTGTTGGAAATATGTGATGATCTTCTCTGGTATTGCAAGATTAAGTGAAAGTTTGTTTTATTAATGATTACAGTGCTTGTTTATCATGTGGACACAGTGATGCAGTAAGCAGAACTGGAAGGGACTGTTGAGATTTAAAGTAGGAGTTGCACATCAGTAACCCTGATGGCTTGAGAAACAATTCTTGTGACAGGTTGTTATTTTTGTCTGCAACTGTGACAGCGAAGAAAGTTCTTAGGTTAACAATGATTTCATATGTCTGCACACAAAGCTGTGGTTGTTTCATTATCAGACTGTTTACAACTGTATTTTTTTTTTAAAAAAAATATATATCCTCTGTGTGGTAGCTTTGTGTTACTCTAAATCTTGGCTGTGATTCAAGTTGCCAGTGTGTTCTTTCTCCTTGCCATCTTGGTAATCACTTTGACACATCTCATGGCACTTGAACATCAATGGAGACATAACTGGTCTCAAAGCTAATTTTAAGATGAACCCATTCAAGATCAAATCCTATCTCTCATGCTTCTTTCTTTTCTTTGTAGAGATCTTTTTATTCTTTGGCTGTGTGTTTCCAAAAATATTTTGCAGCTATTGTGGGTGTGGTAGACTCCTGGGTTTCTTTTCCACCAAGGTCCTTTTCTGTTTATAGAGTAGTTGCTAATCTCTGTGTACAGACTTTTGAACCTATTGATTCCCTTGGTTTGTTTATAAGCTCGAGTAATTTTTGATACAATATTTAGGAATTTTTCACTATGGAAACATGTAATCTACAGATATAAAAATTCTTTTAGCTTTGATTCCTTCGATTGCTTCATTTTGCCTAATGCTTTTGTCCAGATATCTAGTATTAGTTTAAGAAATGGACAACCCCTTGTTTGATTGTTTGTTTGTTTGTTCAGGACTTTTTATTCAATATTTTTAAATTTGGTTTTGGGAATCTCATACAAATCTACTGCATTTATGCCATTTCCAGCCCTCTGATGGAAAACCTGGGTGGTTTATCTACAAACACAATCAAGATGACATCACTCTAGACACCACAGAGAGGCCAAATAAAATGTCCCAAAGATCATAGTGTCATATCTAATAGCTAAAGTTTAGTTTACGAAGTGTAACTTTTTGTTCATTTATAAAATTAGGTATTATTAATCTGTATCTCACTACAACTTGTCTTCTTTCTTTGTCTAGCATAATATTTTTATTGATTATTTAAGAATTTCTCATAATATACCTACTCACTCTTATTTTCCAGTCCTCTCAGGTCCCACCAAACCCATGTGACACCCCACAAAATAAAGATAAAACAGTGCAATTTGTGTTGTTTATATACTCACAGGAGCATGGCCAAACTTCTGAGGCCAGCCCTGTTAAGACATGTGAGTCCTTCTTCACCCCTACTTTAGCCTGTTGCCATATATTCTGGAAAGTTATACTTCAGCATTCCTATCATAATTTTAAGAGATTTTTTTTCAATGCCTTCTTGTCTAGGTTGTTACTTTTGGTGGGCTTGAGGTGAAAGTTGTCACAGAAGCCTTTTATGTCTCTCTTTCTCAACTGCTACAGCAGGACCATAAATCTTAATATGGCACTCAGCAACAGTGTGGACCATAGATATCAACATACTGTCTGGCAGTAGCCTGGCCCACAAACATCAACAACAAATCAGGCAGCAAAACAGACTATGGTCTTTGGTGGCAACATAGGCCATGAACATCAATATAAACCACCACCCCCACCCCCAGCTGCAGCCAGATTACAGTCCCAGACACATCACCCTGTGGCAACATAGGCCAAGGTTATCAGGTGGCTGCAGAGGTTACTTACATCTGTATGGCCCCCAGCAGCAGCATCCCAGCATGGCCCAGGAACATTAACATGGCTTCAGGCAGTGGCACAGACATGATATCTGAATGGCCTTCAATGATAAAATGGGCTGCTAAAGATATCAATTCAGCACCTTTTCTGTAGCAGGACCATAAACCTAAACATGGTCTTCAATAACAGACATCAAAATGACCCCCAATGGAAGCACCTCTGTTCTCTATCCTTCTAACCTTCCATCTCAAATTTGTTCCCCACAGTAGCATTTAAAACTGCAGAGTGTCACTTAAAATATTTTTTTGTTCTCAAAGTTCTACATCAAATTCTCACTGCCATTATAGTTAATTCTATTTTCACAGAATAACAAAAGCCCAAACTGACTGTGTTAGTGACTGATTCTGTTGTTGAGAAGACATACCATGATCAAGGCATTTTGTTATGGGCTTGCTTCCAGTTTTAGAAAGTTAGTCCGTAATCATCATGGAATAGACCATGGAGATAGGCAAGCACACATGTGGTGGAGATGTAGTTGTGAACTTTTCATCCTCATCTTCAGGTGGGTAGGTAAAGAGAAAGAGAGACATTGGGCCTTGTATGGGCTTTTGAAGTCTCAAATCTGACACATCAGTGACACACCGTCAACAGCAAGGCCACTGCTCCTAATTTTTTCCATTAATAGTTTACCAACAAGAAACTAGACATTCAAATATATGAGCCTGTAGGGTCCTTCTTATTGAAATCATGACACTGATGAAGTTAAGTATGGAGAATTAAATGCTAAATTAACTGAAGTTGGGTCAAAAACACAGCAAAAAAAGACAAAAGACAAGACAGAAAAGAATCCCTTTTGCATTGGGTCAAAATCACATCAAAGTACAACTAACTGTGAAGATAGACACGCTAATGAAAAAGGGATAATATCTAATGGGTTATAACCCTTAGACAAAGAACTATAGACAACCAATGATTACTGAAATAGGAAGAATTTGCTTTTCCTAGAGCTGAGGTCCATAACTGGTTATGCAATACGAAGTAGTCAGGCTCCAAAATCATACACAGAGAAGCCACCCTAAATAGACCCATTGTATTGTATTTATATATTTGTTCAATTATCTTTTCATGTAACAGTAATAACAATTTTAAAAGGCCATCAATTTGAGAAGGAATTTCGGTGGGTTGTAGAAATGTTGATATAAGGGGACATGAGGCATTTGGAAAAAAGAAAAGTAGGGAAGTAATATAGTTATATATTAATTTAAATGTGTTTAAATTGCAGTCAGTGGGTTAAATACCAATTGTAGTACTATAAATATTATGAAAACTTTAATTATGATTACTTATTTATCACTAAGCATCTATATTCTTCCAGAAAAGGATTACATCATTATGGTCAGTGGTCCAAATAATAGACCATTATGAAGTTAAAATTCACAGTGAATCCTGGGCTAATTGGTACAATCAAGCAGAATGACTAGAATGGAAATGATGTTCCATTGTAACCTTTCTTTTTCCATAATAGCTACTTCATATTTAGGAAACTGAGTTAGGATTTTCACAGATCATCTCATCTTTGAAAAGTTTTCCAAAGATTAAATGCCAAAGACTATTGGAAACTGGGCCTCTTTTCCTTTGTGAACAGCAATGTTAGAAGCTTTGTGTCATCTTTTCCTCTCCATCCACATATCATAATGGCTGAAACTGCATAGTTAGGAACGACATTTTACTATACCACTGCACTGCATCCCTCCCTACATGTGGAATAAAGAAGTAGAGTCTGAAAGCTAATCAGAATCCTTTCCTCTGGTAATATTAGAGGACTTAACTGGAGTGGAGCAGGAATTTATGTCCAGTCTAAATTGAGCCAAAAAAAATTCAATCTTCTTCCCAAACATCTGAAAACAGTTTAAAGGGATTAAGATAGAATTTGAAAGTAGGACAAATGATTCACCAAGTTGTAAAAGTAATTCTCAGCTGAAGTGTGTTGACTTGGTTTCTGCTTTTGACAGAACAGATAGAAATCAGCAAAAAAGAGAAGTCTAAGAACTGGGTTAGACTCTGAAAAATGTGTGGTGCATGGTTTTTCTCTGGATTCAAATAAGATTAGGACACATGTCCAATCAGAATCTTAACTTTTCATGTATCTCTTTTGTCTTGCTTAAATACATTTAAAATTTTGCAAAATACTTTAAAATATACAAAAGTAAATGCAATCAAATCAACTTAGCATTATTATTTTTGGTCTAATTTTAACATTTTCTATAAAAGATTTAATTTGAAAATCAAATACTAACATAATTATTGTGAGTAACATCTACAATACCTGAGTTTCAGGATGACTGAAACTATTGCATATCAGATTTATAGCTCTTACCTTTCAGATATTAAAAAATATTGAAAGATACTCCTGCCAGGAAAACAGGGTAGGCTAACTGCATATTGTCCCTTCTCCCATCTCCTGATTCCCAGCTCAGTAGCAGATGATCTGCTATCACTCTCATTTCTATCTGCCCCTACCACCAGTGGATGGCACAGATAGTTTCTTCCAAACTTCCTTCCCTACACTTATAGATTTTTTCCTAGCACCAAACTACAGCGATTATTTCCATAGACCCCATAGTCCACTACAGCCAGGGAAACAAGTAGGCCAGGTAGTCAAAGCCAGTGAAACAAGTAGGCAAATTTCAGATCTTCACTCTCCCTTTTCTCTTCCATGAATAACTGCTCAGTCTCATCTCCATTTCTGTAGCTGACTACCTGGTATGCTTTCTCCTTACACTCTGTCCCCAGATCCAGGAGACTAAGCACATCTACGCAGAACTCCCAACCTTGCTCCCTCCTATGGACTACCTCAGAAACACCATTCCCAGCAGAATCTTATCCTGTCAGTTTCCAATACTTAGAAATACATTTTCTTGGAAATCTCCATTGTCCACACATAGCAGTGTAAAGCCCAACCAAATCTGTTTTTGAAGAAACCCCATTTTGTGTGAGACCAGGGACTAAATTCCAATTCCAGGAAAAAAGAAAAAAAACCACATATGAGAAAACATCCTGTGACAACAGCCAGGCCACAGTAGCAGGACCAAGGTACATAGAGATATTCTGAGACATCATACAGGGAATAGTTAACCTGACCATCCTGTTTGTCAGGTGGTTCTGCCCCAGCACCACCATACCTCCAACCCTCATTCGGTTCCCACAGATTATGCTAGTAATGCAGTTTTTAAAATATTAACTTGCTAACCTATATTCTGAAGTTTGCTATAACCATATAAAAACCCTGAGCCCCTAGACTCAGGGCCCTCACTCTGACCTGCTGCAACAGGGATGATGAGAGACTTTGGTCTCTGTATAACAATAAAAACCCTTACATGCTTTACACTGGAATAGACTCCTCAGTGGTCTTTGGGTAACTGCAACTTGGACATAACAGCAAGATCTCAAAACAATTGCTTTGAGGCAAAACACAGCCAGAGATGTCTCATAAGAATGAGAAACCTAGGAATAAAATGTCCACACAATAAAACAAGATCAGATACCAGCACCTAGAATTACAATACCCCTATACCCACATACTCAAATGCCAGAGTAAAAACATAATAACAAATAAGAAAACGTGTCTTCACTAGAGCCTTACAATAGCAAGCTCTGAGTGATGCAACATTGCAAAAGGATAACAAAAAGACCTTAAATAACCTCTATAAATATGATAGAGGTTCTTAAAGATAAATATATAAAAACATAACAGTGAAAAAAATAAAGATATAGAATCAATAAAGGAAACTCAAACTGAGGGGAAACTGGAAATAGAAATTTAGAAATTCAAACAGGAATCTCAGAGGCAAGCCTCACCAACAGAATAGAAGAGATGGAAGAGGGAAATTCAGGCATTGAAGACATAAAAGAAATGGATACCCACATCAAAGAAAATGCTAAATCCAAAATTAAAAAATCCTGAAATAAAATATGTAGGAAATCTGAGAAACTTTGAAAGAATGAATCTAAGAATAACAGCAATGGATGAGCAAAAACAAAAAAACATCATGGTCAAAACAAGTTATTTTCAACAAAACCATAGAAAAAATACTTTACCTACCCTAATGAAGTAGGTGCATATTAAGGTACAAGAATCATAGAAAACCAAACAGAGTGTATCAAAAAAGAAAGTCCCTTCAGTGCATAATAAACTTAGAGAAAAGTTGTTCAGGAAAAAGATCAAAGGAATAAACAAAGGCAGAACTTCTCAATGGAGACTCTAAAAGCCAGAAGGTACCAGAAATATTCCACTGACTATAAGAAGCCAGAAATGACCACCCAAACTAAGATGTTTAGCAATCTTTCAAATCAAAATAGATAAAGAAAATAAGACTTTCCATGACAAAATAAAATTTATGCAATACCTATCTACTAATCCAACCTCACAAAAGGCACTAAAAAGGAAGCTCCAACCTAAAGAGGTTATCCACGCCCGAAAATACTTAGATCAACAAACCAAAGTGAGAAACACACTCACACACACACACACACACATACACACACACACACACGCACATATGTACCCACACACAGGCACATGCACATGCATACTCATACACACTGCAAGGATAAAATCATAAAAATCAACAAACACTTCTCATTAATATTTCCTAATATCAATCATCTCAATTGCCCCAGTAAGGAGACAAAGACTAGCAGAACAGATGTGAAAACAGCATATAGCCTTCTGAAGTATACAAGAAACACAACTCAGCTTCAAGGAGAGACATCACCAAGAACAAAGAAGTCATTTTAATAGCTAATATTATAGAATTAAAACCAAACATATCAGAAGAGATAAGGAAGAACACTACATACACTTCAAAACAAAAATTAACAAAGAAGATATAACAATTCTTTACATCTCTGTACAAAACACAAGGACATCCAAATTATAAAGCATACATGAGTATAGGTTAAATCACATATTGCCCTTCACACACTAAGAGTGGGAAATATCCCACTGTCAACAATAAACTGGTAATCTAGTCAAAAACTAATCAGAGAAATGACGGAGATAACTGACTTTATAAAACAAATGGAAATAAGAGATATTTATGGAACTTTTTAGTGGAACACACACAAGTAATATACCTTCTTATTAGCACTTCGTGATACGTTCTGCAAAATTTATCACATATGCAAACTAAAAGCATGTCTCAACCAGAACATTGAAATATTCTGAATCTTATCAGACCACCAAATATTAAAGTTGGATATGAACAAAAAAAGAAAGCTTACAAACTCATGGAAACTAAACAATGCTCTATTGAAAGTAAAATGGGTCAAAAATATAATTAAAAGCAACTTAAGACTGTATATAGTTCAGAGCAAATGATTACACAATATATTGGTATACTCAAACTTATGGAACACAAACATGGTTGTAAGAAGCAAGGTCACAGTGTTAAGTAACTACATAACAAAATTGGAAAAATCTTATACTGTAACTTAACAACACATCTAAATACTCTAGAACAAAAGGAAAGATATAATATACAAAAGAGTAGTAAGTAAAAAATTAACCAACCAAGGGCTAAAATCAGTAAGATTAAAATAGACCAAAAAACAAAATCAAAGAAACAGTTCAGTTGATTGTTTGAGAAAATTAGTAAGATTGAAAAATATTTTTCTAACTTAACTATAAGGCAGAGAGAGAGAGAGAGAGAGAGAGAGAGAGAGAGAGAGAGAGAGAGAGAGAGAGAGAGAGAGAGAGAGAGAGAGAGAGAATATCCAAATTAAAAAATGAACATTTGGAATTTAACAACAGATATTATGAAAATCCAGAGAATTATACAGATGTAATATACAAATCTATTCTACACCAAATTGGAAATTTTAAAAGAAATGGATATTTTTCTTGATACATTCCACATAGCACAGTTAAATCAAGATCAGATAAACAATTTAAACAGACTTGTAACCCTTAGTGAAATAAAAGCTGTCATGAAAAGTCTCCCAACCAAAACAACAAAAAAGAAAAGAACAAACAAAAAGACAAGGGCTAGATGGTTTTAGTGTAGAATTTTACCACACTTCCAAAGAAATGTTAATGAAAATACTACTCACATTATTCTGCAAAACAAAAGCAGAAGGAATATCGCTCAATTCATTTCATGAGACAGTTACCATGATACTCAAACCGCATAAAGACTTAACAACGAAGAATCACAGAAAAATTTCCCTCATGAACATAGATGTAAAAATTCTCAATAAAATATTATTAAACAAAATTTAAAAATACATCAAAAATTCACCCACCATGATCATGTAGGTTTCATGAAAGAGATACGTGCATGGTTCAGCATACATGCATGTTGAACATGTGCATGTTCAACAAGTTTATAAATATAATCTACATTTATAGATATATAATATACATTTATAAATGTATAAAAGTCCACAAGAGATTAGAGAATATTGTATATTCCTCAAAAAAATGAAGGTGTGTACAGCAAGCCTATAGCTGACAACAAGTTAAATAGAAAGAGCATCAAAAGAATTCTACTAAAATCAGGAATAGGATTAAGATTTTCCACTCTCTGTATACCTTTTCAATATTAGTACTTGAAATCTCAGCAAAATTAATGCAACTGAAGTAGATTAAAGGTATAAAAATACGAAAGTAAGAATATGATTTTACACAAGTGAACCTAAAAAATTTACTCTGAAACTCTCCCAGCTAATAAATACTTTCAGCAAAGTAACTAGATATAAAATTAACTCACAAACTCAGTAGCCCTCCTCTATACACAGGACAAGCTGACTGAGAAAGAAATCAGAAAAAGAGTAACTTTCACAACAACTTCATATAACTATCTTGGGATAACTAACAAAGCAAGTGAAAGACTCATATGGTAAAAATGTGAGTCATGAAAATAGAAAGAGGATGGGAAAAGATACAAAGACCTCTCATGTTTATGGATTGGTAGGGTTGATAAAGTAAAACTAGCCTTCCTACTGAAATTCTATAGGTTCATTGCAATCCCAACCCAAATTCCAACACAGTTTTCCACAGTTCTGAAAAGGATAACCTTCAGCTTCAAATACACACACACACACACACACACACACACACACACACACACACACACACACACACACACACACACACTAGTAAAACAATCCTGAATAATAAAAGAACTCTTGGAGGTTAACAGCATCTCTGAATTCAAATTGTACTACTAAAGAAGTAGAGTAACAAAAACTGCCTGGCATTGGCACAAAAGCACACTTGTTGATACATGGGATCAAATTGAGCAAGCAGACATAATGGCATATACCTATGAACACTCGACTTTTGATTTAAAAAAAAAAAGCCAAAAATACACATTGGAACATAACACAGTATCCTCAGGAAGTGGTACTGGTCAAACTGGAGGGCTGCATGGAGAAGAATTCAAATAGATCCATACTTGACACCCTTCTCAGAAGACAACTACAAATGAATCACAGACCTCAACAGAAAGTCAGATACACTGAACTTGTCCTAAAAGAAAGTGAGAAATAGCCTTGAATACAATGGCAAAAGAGAAGTATTACTCAGTAGAACACCATCAATGCAGGCACTAAGATCAACAATTAATATAGGACCTCAGAATCTGAAAATCTTCTGCAATGCAAAGGACAGGATCATTGGACAAAGCAGCAGCCAAGACAATGGGAAAAGAGTTTTATCAATTACACATCTAAGAAAGGACTACAATAAAAAATAAGAGGACTAATAAAAACCTAGATATCAAGAAAGCAAATAATTCAATTAAAAATAGAGTACAAATCTGAACAGAAAATTCTCAAAAGAGGAAGCTCAAATGACTGAAAAAAATTGCTTAATACCCTTACACACCAGGGAGATGCAAATTAAAACTTTAAGATTTAAGCTTACACCTATCAGAATGTCTGAGATCAGTATAAAAAGTGACAGCTAATCTTGGCAATAATGTGGAGTAAGGGAGACACGTCTCCATTGCTGGTGAGACTGAAAATTTGTACCTCCACTATGTAAATCAATGTGGCATTTCCTCAGGAAGACAGGAATTGATCTACCTCAAAGGATGATTCAATCTACAGAGATACTTGCTCAATCATGTTCATTACTGCTCTATTGGTAATAGCCAGAAACTGGGTTCAACCTACATACTTCTTATTAGAAGACTGAATAAAGAAAATGTGAAATCATTATTCAGCTCTTAAAAAGAAGGAAATCATGAAATTTGCAAGTAAATGGATTGAGTTAGGGAAAATAAATCATCCTGAGTGTGGTAAGTCAGAATCAGAAACGCAAATAATAGCAATCCTTTTCTACTATGAGAAATCTTCCTCCTGTGGCAGATAAGAACAAATAAAGAGACCTACAGCCTGATTATGCAGAGTGAGAGACCTTGGAAGACTCAGTCCTAATATAATGGCTCCATCTCAGAGCATGAGGGAATTCAGAATAGGTGGCAGAAAAGTGTAACAACTAGAGGGAATGGGGAGAATAGAAAACAAGGCTCTTTAAATCAACATGATAAATGCTAATATGAGCTTGTAGCAACTGAAGCAGCATGCACCGGAACTGCAAAGGTCCTCTGTGTATATATTATGCCTTCCTGTTTAGGTTTTTTGTATTACTGAGTGTGCAAAGAATTAGATCCTGAAGAGAGGGGTGATGGGGAGGAACTGGGAGGAATGGAAAGGGAAACCATTATTAAGACATTTTAAGGAAAAAGAATCTATTTTTTAAAAAAAGAAATGATAAAAGGTGAGAAGGAAAGAAGAAAGGAATGAAGAAAAGTTTCCGGATGCCCAATTACAATTTCAACTATTCAGTCTTCATGGAAATCCCGAGTGTGAGAATGAGTGGGTCTCTGTTTCATCCTTTTCCTAGGCTCTTTCCCTTCTGTTTGTTTTATCCTATTCTGATGTGTTAGTTTTATCATATTGTATTATATAATATTGTATTTTCTATTATATTAATTATTTTATATCAGTATCATTTAGAAGTCTGTTGGTTTCCTAATGAGAGACAGAAGCAGGGATCTGGATAGAAGGGAAGGTGGGAAAGATGGAGAGGAAGGGGAAACTGTAATCAGGATATATTTTATTATGTGAGAAAAAAATCTATTTTTAGTAAGAGCAGGAAAAAAAAGAGAAAGTGGCATTTGAGGATGAATGAAAGAATCAGTCAATCTTTCTACCTATAAAAGCCCTTTGAACTTGGAAGAGGCACAAACCATGTCCTTTTCTAGTATCTTCCAAGAGACCATGGCCAGGCTCATACATTCATTCTAGTATTCCAGCCTCTAGAACTGTGAAATGGTACTTTACTTTTTTCTCTATGCAATACTCTGTGATACTTTGTTATGGAAATCCTACAAAACTAATATATCCATGTCTCAAGTCTTAAAATGAATTTAAAACACAAATAAATATTCCTAGATATCTCTGTCTAGTAACTTGGCAGTTCAGTGTGTTGTAATTATTGTTTCATTTCGTATTTGAGGTAAAGTGTTATTATTGGCCTAGAATGGCCTTGAAGGCATGCTTCCACTATCTGAAGCTCCTAAGTGTTGGATTTATAGGAATATACGAATATTCTTTGATCCACTCTTGAATATGTTTTCTCATTGTCATTCCCAGTACTGCTACTTCATGACTGTTTTTTTATTCTAACTCGTAATGCCTACACTCATCTATAAAATAAACATTAAATTTATTAAAAAATGAAAATAAAAATATTGAAAGAAACAGGTACTAATTTTATACACAATAAATACAATATAAGTAACTTCTTGAAATGAATAACACTATGGAAACATCAGTGTCTTCAAAGAGAAATAGCTTGAGGACACATAGCATTAATTTATCACATTACCACCAAATATATAACTATTTTAAAACACTGTAAGACAAATAAGAGTTCCTAAATTAACTAAATTGTAAAATGTAATTGAATAACTTAAATGTTAACATTTAAATATGGTTAATATTATCTATTTACAAAATATACAATAGTTGCTAAATATCTTAAATGTTTCCCTCATATTTGGCTTTTAAGTAAATTTGAACTGGCCTTCTCCTGAGTGTGCTGTTGTGGAGGTAAAGAGTATCAGATCTAATACAACAGAATTTTCTATGGTTTCTCAAGTTGGTTCATAGATCTAGGTCCTTGATATGCTATCTTCAGTGAACAATAGGTGTTTTCATCTTTGTTTTGTAAATCAGGAAGAAATTAAAGTTAAATTTTGTCACCTCCAGTTTCTGAAAAATATGATTTTGATGATATAATTTAATATACTGAAAGGCTAAGGACTCCTTTCTATGGGTTATAGTTTATCCCTTGTTTCCTCTTCATCAAACACTGTGCTTGAGTAGTGATTTGATGGAGAAGCCATTGTGCCCTTTCCAGGGAAGTAAATTACTGTAGCAATTCTGTTGGGCCTGAATTTCAGACTCTTAGAAAGCTTTCTAAAAACATATCACTAAAAGTTTAGGTTCTTTTATGTTGTTCAGTATTCAGCTTTTATTTCTGATTTGAACACAAGCTAATCCCTAAAGAGTATGTGATAAATTTAATATTTATTGAGCACATTATCATAATTACTGTTTCCAGTTGGTCTTTAGTGATTTTACCATCCTAAGCAAGCTACATACCTAAAGGCTTTAGAGAGGATTCTATATGTACTGCATGGAGATACAAGGAGAAAATGAAGCAAGTTTTACATTTTACATCCAGAGTAGGACTTTAGAAGCTAAAGGCAGAAAATAATCACAAAATCCAGGCATTTAAGAGATAAGGAGATTTGCTCCATCCCATTACCCCTGGTGAACGTCAAGAGATAACCCACATACTCCAGAGCTTCTGCATCCCTGAGCGGATAAGGCTCCAGTAAGCTGGCTGAGCTGCTGGTCTGTTTGCCTCTGGGAACGGAAGGACATGCAATAGAAGTGCAAGATGAAATGATGCCGGATTAGAAAGTTCGTGCTTTGTTCTCTAAAGGGTGTGGGAGGAATTAGTGGATATCTGTTGGGGATGGGCAGCAATAGGCAAACAAACTTAAATTCAACAAATGGACTGAAGGAAAGAGATAATTATTTTAGTTTCTATCTGGAATGTGTGAGAAGTCAAAGCATATTTCCTTGCATGACAAAAAATGTCTCAGGAGAGTAAAATTCTGTATGGATGCATCTGCAGAATAGAGATCTCATATAAAAGCACTGGATGGCTGCTGAAAACCAAAATACATTTTCTTTACATTACTAGAGTAATGAGTAGAGCGTGAACATATGACCACAACTTCCCTAATACAGATGTCTTGCTTGTATTCATTAGGAACAATAGCCCTGGTACATTTAATAATTCAGGTTCATGGGAAAATAAATGAGATAAACAACACTCAGAAATTCTGGCAATAATATGCAAAAAAATACAACCAATTAAAATGGCTGCATGGATTTACATATGTGAAAACATTACTGAATATATAAATGCCACAATAAAGCCCAGTTTATCTTAAAAATGGATTCATCATTTCCTTGGGAAATGGATTGTAGAAGAATAGCTGTGTTTGTGAATTAATGAGAGATATAGAGAAAAGATTGTCTGGGATCTTGTAAAACAGCATTTCTCAACCTGAGGGTCACAATCCCTTTGGGGGTTACATATCACATATCCTTTGTATCATATATTTACATTACAACTCATAATAGTTCCAGATTTATAGTTATGAAGTAGCAATTATGTAATTTTATGGCTGGAGTCACTAAAGAATGAGCAATTGAATTAAAGGGACACAGCATTAGAAGGTTGAGAACCACTGGTACGGAAGGTAGAAACTCCACAAACATGTAACTAATATTACAAAAGAACCACGGTTTTTGTTCAAGATTTAAGAGGTATGTTAGTGTGTGAGGAGGTGGGTGGATGTATGTATGCACAGGTCTGTGTGTTGTTCCTATTTGTGTGGCTTTAGGACAGGAGTGTTCTTTGTAGCTAACCTAATGTTTTGCAGAAATGAATTTGTGTGTCAGGAAACAGAAAATTCATAATGTGCTGAAAGTGTTCTGTAGGCTATTGATTGCTTAGAAACAGATTGGCACTATTACACAAAGCACTCTAGCTGTACTGCTGTTGTTCAGGTTTTCACACCATCTCATCTGTGCTGTGTTTTGAGAGGACAAAGGTTCTGAATGAGGTTCATCTGCCTCCATGCTTCAGCTCTATGGTCCCATAAGTATGATTCATTTTCTTACAAATGAAAACCCCCCTGGGCTGGAGGAGAGAGATTGTGGTCTTTCGTGACTAGACTGGCAGTTTCCAAAATGTGCCTGACTAATGCACATGTGGAGGTCGACATCCAGAAGCCCTGTTATTATTTTGAAAAATGATCTTTCTTATGAAGGCCAAATAAATGTATGAGGAAGTAAGCTTAAATGTCTACATCTGTATAATGTTTTCTTGGTCTGCTTGAGTGGGACCCAAAAAGAAGACATGACAGCAGATTTATCTACTAACTAAAATTTATCTACTACTAAAATTTACTAACAGTTTACCACAAACAAACATCATGTGATTAGTGTCTGAGAGATACGTGGTGGGCTCACACTTGACCCATGTACCTGTCTCAGACATAGGGGTTTAAGTATTGAAACAAAGTGATGCTAGGGGACTTTAACCTCAGATCAGGAGTGTTAAAGTATCAATGTTAGCTAAAGAGTGAATCTGCTTCCTGTCTCCATGTGCATCCCTCTCACAGATCTCTAACACCTATCCTTGCTCCAATTTGCTTTTTTAAAATGTTTTATATTGTGGTAAAATATGCATAAAATAAACTTCACAATTTTAGTAATCACTTTAAGTGGAGAGTTGAGAGGAGATAAAGTACAATCATATCATCTTGGACTCATCACCCGCATCCCTCTTCAGAGTTGTTCCACCTTTCTAAATGTAAATTCAGGCCCATGGAGAATAAGCTTATATTTTCTCTCTTAGCCCTGCTGTCTTAGTCAGGGTTTCTATTCATGCACAAACATCATGACAAAGAAGCAAGTTTAGGAGGAAAGGGTTTATTCAGCTTACACTTCAACACTGTTGTTCATCAACAAAGCAAGTCAGGGCTGGAACTCAAGTAGATCAGGAAGCAGGAGCTGATGCAGAGGCCATTGTGGGATGTTTCTTACTGGCTTGCTTCCCCTGACTTGTTCAGCCTGCTCTCTTGTTGAAGACTACCAGCCTAAAGATGGTACCACCCACAAGGGACCCTCCCCCCCTTGATCACTAATTGAGAAAATGCCCCACAGCTGGATCTCATGGAGGCATTTCCTCAACTGAAGCCCCTTTCTCTGTGATAACTCCAGCCTGTGTCAAGTTGACACACAAAACAACCAGTACACCTGCTAATCATGTTTGCAGTCTCCATCTATAGATTTCACTATCCTACATAGATTGTAATATAATTGGACTCATTCAATATTTGCCCATTCTTGAACAGAGTATAATGTCTCCAAGATCCATCGGTCACTAGCATGTGCTTGAAATTCTCCATTTGGAAAACCTTTATATCCTCCTGCCTGATTTCCTTTCAATGCTAACTGAAAAAAAGAGCCTGTAAACTTGAGTGTTATTATATGGGTCAGAAACATGTGTCAGAGGTTGTACACGGAAAGCTTGGTGGTCAACTGATATTGTAAATGGGACATGCAAGAATCTCTAGGCAGTGAGAAGACTAGAAGGGTATTTCATTATGGTATACCCTAAAGGATCATATTGAGAAAGCACACAATCTTTGCTTCCTGAAGGCTTCAGTATTAGCAGTTTCCTCCATCGCATGCTTACACTAATTCAATAATAACTACAGGCCTCAAAGTACCCAAGACTAGACAAATAACATTGGGCTGAAATCTCTAAGTACATGAGACAAATCAAATATGTTTTTCCTTTAGCTTGCTTATTTCAGTTACTTTGTCATTGTAGCAAACTGACTCTCTCACTGAGATTCTGTGTTCTTTTTTGTGGTATACAGTCTGGAATAAAATATGAGCAAATACTCTTCACCGCTTTACATGCCTGAGTAGAAATGAAATACTGACTACTTCACATGCTTTTCTTAAGCATGACCTATTCTGTAAACTTCCTAGCTATGAATAAAATTGCAGACTGAATTGTCAGGAAACTTTCCATAGGCCAGTACATCTTCAAATATTGTTCTCAATCTGACAATGTCTCTGTATGAGACTCAGTCAGAGTAATAGAGGAAGAAAATCAGCCAGAATGGTGTGTGACCTTCAGTCATTAGTTGCATCTTTCATTTTCTTGTGGCATTCTTAGAGTCAAACACTGTTTGAAATGAAGGTGGAAGAATTCAATAGCAAAATGACCTTTTGGTTCTGCAGAAAGTATAGAGTGAAAACCCTTCTCGATTTCTCTATTGCCTTGTCAAGCAATCACTGTCTTATTTCAGACCCCTGTCAACTGATGGCTTTGAAATACTTTTTAAAGAAATGATTATATTCATCCTAAAGCCTATTTGTCTGAGATAGCACATAAAATAACTCTCGGAAGTACATAGAAAATGATCAAATACATCCTTAAACTAATATGTATTATGACAATAATTTATTTTCTTGAGATATCTAGTAAATGGCCAAGGAAAATAACTATTAGGCAGCAGAAAAAGAAAGAAGAGATTGACTAATGCCAAGCTTAATGTAATTGATGTCACTTGTACAGTGAGGAGTACTAATGACTGCTTCATGTAACTGTCCATTTCAGGGGTCCACAGTATCTTAGCTACGTCCATATTCTTCCTAATTTTCACTCTGTCTGTCTATACATACTTCCCTGACAAAAGGTTGACAGAGTCTGAAAGGCAGCCTATCTTTCTGTATCCCTGTACTGAGACCAGCATGTGATTCATGACCCCAGAAATACTGCAATTCCCTTGGGGAGTATTCTGTTGTACTCCAATTTTTGTACTTTTAGTTCTTGGCATACAATAAAGTCATTGACCTGTAGTAATTGTCTCCACTCTCAATATTTCCTAGCTCTTCTCAACTCTTTAGGAACAGAGAAAGTTAGGGCACATATGAGTAAAGCAGAGAACAGAAAGAACGTAGATGATGTATTCATTATATGGATGGATTGCTCTTTTTTTTAACTACATATTTTGACTACTTTATAAAAGTACTTTAAAGTGTTACTTGGTGATAAGTATTGATAAATATTTTCATAAGTATTACCTTCCCTGACTGTAGTAACACCTACCATATATTGTGTTGTTGCTTACTTCTTAACTAAACACCTGTAATTATGTACTCTTTGCTAAGGGCATTTTTCCAGAAAAAAATGTAAATAGTCTCAAATGTTTTTAAAGACACTATTTGATTGAACAAGGAGGTATTTTGTTGCCAATTTTAGTGATTAGATACTTCAGTTGTCAGACATTTTAGTTACTATATAAAATGCTAAACCATTGTCATTGCTGTGAGCACTGGATGTTATGCAGACAAAGGGATGAGGCAGTAGCATAAGAGGGCGTTTGGGGCTGTTCTACTTAAACAGAGAATAAGCGAGCTTTTCAAGGACATTCGAGTGCTTTAAGAAATTAATTCATACTTCACACTAAGTCCATCTTGTGTAGAACTCTACCTCATCCTTATCTCATTTCATTACTTTGCTTGTCCTCATCTCAGCCCAAAGATACAAGGAGGATTAAACAAACGTGGGTACTTAAAATATGAACCCTGCAATAATAGATTTGTCTAATTTCCAAATCCAGGGTGCTATTGAACTACTTCAGAAAAAAAAATGCTATACATAGTAAGTCTTGTTAAATAAAGCATTTCTTTCTATGGCAAAGGGGGTTTCTGTGAGTTTGTGTCTCTGAGGTTAATTATGGCTACACGATCAGTTACACCCCTATGATAAATGAAGGTAGTTGGGAGTCACCAGTGCCCAGAAGGTGAAGAGCACACTCCTGATTTTCTTTGTCCATCCTAGATGAGACAGTGTATCTTTCCTTTTGTAAGCCTGTTCTGAGTCACATGCAGAGAACAATTCCAAAGCTATGTTCAGTGGGGGCACCTGATCCTATCTAGAAGTTACAAGTACATTTTGGTAGCTGGAGCAAGATGAGATGACTCTTTCTATTGCTCCTTAATAAAAGTCACTTTACTTCCTTCCCACATTCCTTTACTTCCTCCCTTGCCTTTTTTCTCTCAAGTTCCACAGACTTCACTGTGCACTACACGTGGAGTTCAAATGTTGAGAAATTTCTAGACATTATTGCTGACAATTTGAGGAGAGGCATGTAGGTGTCAGAATAAATGCAGACCCTGAAGAGGATACTAAATGACCAAGCACAACCTAATGTTGTGCCACACAAGGAAATTAACCCTTCTGTCACCTGACCTTTCTCATATACCGTTCAGTGCTAAACCACCTAGCTAAGATTGATAATTTTACATTCCTAAAATCCTGGGCCAGTGCAACACAAAAAGCTGCCACCTGCAGTTTGAGCACCTTCAGTTAAGACACTACACAATTTATTTACTTTGGCTCATTTTAACTCCTAGGGTTATTATGTAGGTTCAGCCATACCCTCATGCATTGTAAGAATGTGGATGCTGCTACCAATGGGGAAACACTTCAGAATGGAAAAGGCTTAAGTTCTAGAAAAATACTCTGTAACTTTATTCTCAGTTTAAACTATTTTATTGTGCATGAAAAATGTAAGAGAGTAACTGTCATCTTCAGGTTCTTACCTCAATTACAATAATAAAAAATGTTGCTATACATCACAGTCTTTGGCTTTAGAATGGGTTGTGCTCAGTCATTTATATCCTATTCAGGGTCTGCATTTTCTGACACCTACATGCTTCTCTTCTAATTTTCAACAATAATGCCCAGTACTTTCCACCATTTGTTACTCAACTTTCACAGGTTTTGATATGTTGTTCTCTGTGCAGGGGGATATTATGTCCACCTGAGTATAGTACAGAGGACAGGACCTGTCCTCCCTTCCTTGGACACCTTTGCCCAAATGATCCAGCATCAGCACCAAATGCTGTGTTGTACACAGCATCTTCCTCCTCTGCAAAGAACTAGGCTTGGCTCTTGGGTTTCTCTTTTTCCAACTCATCCTCTTCCTCAGATTGGAACTAAAGCTCCAGGCAAAATTTTCTTTCTATTTTCACAAGTCTCCCTTTCAAATAAACTTATAACACACAGAAAAATACTAGTGTTGCCTTTTCAATTAAATGACTGTATTTCAATTACTACTTATATTATTAGTTTATTAAATTAGCTTTAAATTGATTTTCAAAGGTTCCTTGTAAATCATAATATAAGTTGGTTATCATTAAAAATAATTCAAGCTGCTCTTTTTTGAATATAATGCTACTTTTTAAGAATTTCATCTGAGACAATACCCTCCGCCATCTTTGATCTGGCAACAGAGCAGTTGGGTCCTCCAGGTGCAGGGATAACTAAGCATAACATCACTTGGGACACAGTCAGCTGGTGTGCTCCCTGCACCCAAGAGTTGGGTAGTTCTGTGGTCATCTATGCACTAGCTCTGCTGTGGGACATCTACCCTGCTGAGGGACCCACGCAGGGAGAGAGCACAGCAGTCTACTCTTAGCCACCTCTGCTCCGGAGATTGACTAAACTGAGTCTCAAGGTACACAGGGATTTCTCAAGTACAAGGCAATATGGCACCATCCGAACCCAACTCTCCCACAGCAGCAAGTCCTGGATACCCCATCACACCAGAAAGGCAAGATATGGATTTAAAATCACTTCTCATGATGCTATTAGAGGATTTCAAGAAGGACACAAATAAATCTCATAAAGAAATACAGGAGAACATGAATCAACGGGTAGATGCATTTACAAAGGAAACACAAAAATCACTTAAAGAAATGCAGGAGAATATGGGTGAACAGATGGAAGCCCATAAGGAGGAAACACAAAAATTGCTTAAAGAAATACATGAGAACATGGGTCAACAGACAGAAGTCCTGAAAGAGGAAACGCAAAAATATCTTAAAGAAATACAGGAAAACACAAACAAACAAGTGAAGGAACTGAGCAAATCCATCCAGGATCTAAAAAAAGGAAGTAGAAACAATTAAGAAATCAAAAAGGGAGACAATTTTGGAGATAGAAAGCCTTGGGAAGAAATCAGGGGTCATAGGTGCAAACATCAAAAAGAGATGGAAGAAAGAATCTCAGGTGCTGAAGATACCATAGAAAGCATAGACTCAACAGTCAAAGAAAATGCAAAATAAAAAAAACGTGTAACCCAAACATCCAGGAAACATCCAGGAAAACATCTAGGAAATCCAGAACACAATGAGAAGATCAAATCTAAGGATTATAGGTATAGATGAGAGTGAAGATTTGCAACTTAAAGGGCCAGTAAACATCTTCAACAAAGTTATGGAGGAAAACTTCCCTAACCTAAAGAGAGAGATCCCGATGAACTTACAAGAAGCCTACAGAACTCCAAACAGACTGGACCAGAACAGAAATACCTCCAGTCACATAATAATCAAAACACCAAATGTACTAAAAAAAGAAAGAATATTAAAAGCAGTAAGAGAAAAAGGCTAAGTAACATACAAAGGAAGACCTATCCGAATCACATCAAACTTCTCACAAGAGACTATGAAGCCAGAAGATCCTGGGCAGATCTCATGCAGACACTAAGAGAGCACAAATGCCAGCCTAGACTAGAATACCCAGCAAAATTCTCAATCACCATAGATGGAAAGACCAAGACATTCCACTATAAAACCAAATTTACACAATATCTTTCCACAAACCCAGCCCTGCAAAGGATAATAGGTGAAAATCGCCATTACAAGGAGAGAAACTACACCCGGGAAAAAATGAGATAGTAACCTTCTTTCATCAAACCCAAAAGTAGATAACCACTCAAACATAAAGATAGCATCAAGAAAAGTAGGTGGCAATAATCACTATTCCTTAATCTCTCTTAATATCAATGGTCTCAATTCCCCTAAAAAAAGTCATAGACTAACAGACTGGATACTTAAACAGGACCCAACATTTTGCTGCATGCAGGAAATGCACCTCAGTGTCAAAGACAAAAACTACCTCAGAGAAAAAAGCTAGAAAACAATCTTACAAGCAAATGGTCCCAGGAAATGAGCTGGAGTAGCCATGCTAATATCAGATAAAATTGACTTTCAGCCTAAAGTTATGAAAAAAGACACGGAAGGACACTACATACAAATCAAAGGAAAAATCCACCAAGAAGAACTCTCAATTCTGAACATCTATGCTCCAAATGCAAGGGCACCCTCATTTGTAAAAGAAACATTACTAAAGCTCAAAGCACACATTGCACCTCACACAATAATAGTGGGTGACTTCAAAACCCCACTCACTGAAATGGATCATTCAGGAAAGCAGAAACAAAACAGGGAAACAGGGAATATATATATATATATATATATATATATATATATATATATATATATATAGAGAGAGAGAGAGAGAGAGAGAGAGAGAGAGAGAGAGAGAGAGAACATTTCATCCTAAAGCGAATATACCTTCTTCTCAGCACCTCATGGTAACTTCTCCAAAATCGACAATATAATTGGTCAAAAAAGCAGACCTCAACAGATATAAGAAGATCGAAATAATCCCATGCCTCCTATTAGATCACTATGGAATAAGGGTGGTCTTCAATAGCAAGAAAATCAGCAGGAAGACCACATACACGTGGAAGCTGAACAATGCTCTACTCAATGATATTTTAGTCAAGGAAGAAATAAAGAAAGAAATCAAAAACTTTTTAAAATGTAATAAAAATGAAGGTAAAACATACCCTAATTTATGGGACACAATGAAAATTGTGGTAAGAGGAAAATTCATAACCCTGAGTGCCTCCAAAAAGAAATGGGAGACAGCATACAGTAGCAGCTTAATGGCACACCTGAAAGCCCTGGAACAGAAAGAAGCAAATACACACAAGAAGAGTAGAAGGTAGGAAATCATCAAACTCAGGGCTGAAATCAATCAAGTAGAAACAAATAAAACCATATAAAGAATCAACAAAACGAGGAGTTGGTTCTTTGGGAAAATCATCAAGATAGATAAGCCCTTAGCCAGACTAGTCAGAGAGCACAGAGACAGCATCCAAATTAACAAAATCAGAAACGAAAAGGGAGAGATAACAACAGAAACTGAGGAAATTCAAAATATCATCAAATCCTAGTACAAAAGCCTATATTCAACACAACTAGAAAATCTGGAGGAAATGGACAATTTCCTAGTCAGATGCCAAATACCAAAATTAAATCAGGATCAAATAAACCATCTAAACCATCCTATAACCTCTGAAGAAATAGAAGTGGTCATTGGAAGTCTTCCAACCAAAAAAAGCACAGATCCAGTTGCTTTTAGTGCAGAATTCTATCAGACCTTCAAAGAAGACTGAGCACCAATATTCTTCAAACTATTACACAAAATAGAAACAGAAGGAACACTACCCAACTCATTCTATGAAGTCACAATTACGCTAATACCAAAATCACATAAAGATTCGACAAAGAAAGAGAATCTCAGGCCAATCTTTCTTATGAAAATAGATGCAAAAATACTCAATAAAATTCTTGCCAACCGAATCCAAGAACACATCAAAACGATCATTCACCACGATCAAATAGGTTTCATCCCAGGGATGCAGGGATGGTTCAATATAATGAAGTCCATCAATGTAATCCACTACATAAACAATCTCAAAGGAAAAAATCACATGGTCATTTCATTAGATGCTGAGAAACATTTGACAAAATTCAGCATCTTTTCATGTTAAAGGTCTTAGAAAGTTCAGGAATTCAAGGCCCACATGTAAACATAGTAAAAGCAATTTACAGCAAACCAGTAGCCAACATCAAAGGAAATGGAGAGAAACTTGAAGCAATCCCACTAAAATCAGGGACTAGATAAGGCTGAGCTCTCTCTATATATATCTTTTCAATGTCGTACTTGAAGTTCTAGCTAGAGCAATTAGACAACAAAAGAGGTCAAAGGGATACAAATTGGAAGGAAGAAGTCAAACTATCACTATTTGAAGACAATATGATAGTAGACTTAAGCAACCCAAAGAACTCCACCAGAGAACTCCTAGAGCTGAAAAGCAACTTCAGCAAAGTGGCTGGATATAAAATCAACTCAAGCAAGTCAGTAGCCTTCCTATACTCAAAGGATAAGCAGGCTGAGAAAGAAATAAGAGAAATGATACCCTTCACAATAGCCACAAACATTATAAAGTGTCTTGGTGTGACTCTGACCAAAGAAGTGAAAGATCTGTATGACAAGAACTTCAAGTCTATGAAGAAAGAAATTGAAGAAGACCTCAGAAGATGGAAAAACCTTCCATGCTCATGGATTGGCAGGATTAATATAGTAAAAATGACCATCTTGCCAAAAGCAATATACAGATTCAATGCAGTCCCCATCAAAACCCCAACTCAGTTTTTTATAAAGTTAGAAAGAGCAATTCCAAAATTCATCTGGAATAACAGAAAACCCAGGATAACTAAAACTACTCTCAAGAGTAAAAGAACTTCTGTGGAAATCAATATCCTTGAACTCAAGCTGTACTACAGAGCAATAGTGTTAAAAACTGCATGGTATTGGTACAGTGACAGGCATGTAGATCAATGGAACAGAACTGAAGACCCAGAAATGAATCCACACTCCTATGGTCACTTGATCTTTGACAAAGGAGCTAAAACTATCCAGTGGAAAAAAGATAGCCTTTTCGACAAATGGTGCTGGTTCAACTAGAGGTCAACATGCAGAAGAATGCAAATCGATCCATTCTTACCTCCTTGCACTAAGCTCAATTCCAAGTGGATCAAGGACTTCCACATAAAACCAGACACACTGAAACTAACAGAAAGGAAACTAGGGGAAGAACCTTGAACATATGGGCACAGGGGAGAATTTCCTGAACTGAACTCCAATAGCTTATGCTCTAAGATTAAGAATTGACAAATTTGACCTCATAAAATAACAAAGTTTCTGTAAGGCAAAAGACACTGTCAAAAGAACAAAGCAGCAACCAACTAACTGGGAAATGATCTTTACCAAGCCTACATCCAACAGAAGACTAATATTCAATATATACAAATAACTCAAGAAGTTAGACTCCAGAGAGCCAAGTAACCCTATTAAAAAATGGGTTACAAAGCTAAACAAAGAGTTCTCACCTGAAGAATATCTAATGGCTGAGAAGCACCTAAAGAGGTATTCATCATCCTTAGTCATTAGGGAAATGCAAATCAAAACAACCCTGAGATTCCATCTCACACCAGTCAGAATGGCTAAGATCAAAAACACAGGAGACAGCAGTTGTTGGCAAGGATGTGGAGAAAGAGGAACACTCCTTCACAGCTGGTGGGATTGCAAGCTGGTCCAACCACTCTGGAAAGCAGTCTGGTGGTTCCTCAGAAACCTGGGCATGACACTCCTGGAGGATCCGGCTATAGCACTCCTGGGCATAAACCCAGAGGCTTCTCCTGCATTCAATAAGGACACATGCTCCACTATGTTCATAGCAGCCTTATTTATAATAGCCAGAAGCTGGAAAGAACCCAGATGTCCCTCAACGGAGGAATGGATTAAGAAGATGTGGTATATTTACACAATGGAATACTACTCTGCAATTAAAAACAATGAATTCAGGAAATTCCTAGGCAAATGGTCAGAACTTGAAAATATCATCCTTAGTGAGGTAACCCAATCACAAAAGAACACACTTGGTATGCAGTCACTGATAAGGGGGTATTAACCCAGAATCTCAGAATACCCTAGACACAATTCACATATCAATAGATTTCCAAGAAGATGGAAGGAGAGACCCCTGGTCCTGCAAATACTGGATGTAGGGGAATGCCAGGACAGAGAAGCTAGAGGGGGTTGAATGGGGAAAAGAGGGAGGGAAGGGGGCTTATTGTTCTTTCAGCGAGGGAGGAAATGGGAAAGGGGAAATGATTTTGAATGTAAATAAAAAAACTTAGAAAAAAAATGAAAAAAAAAAAAAGAAGTTAGAATCCAGAGAGCCAAATAACCCTATTCAAAAATGGGGTACAGAGCTAAACAAAGAGTTCTCACCTGAAGAATATTGAATTGCTGAGAAATACCTAAAGAAATGTTCAACATCCTTATTCATTAGGAAAATGCAAATCAAAACAACCCTGAGATTCCACCTCATACCAGTCAGAATGGCTAAGATCAAAAACACAGGAGACAGCAGTTGTTGGAGAGGATGTGGGGAAAAAGGAACACTCCTCCACTGCTGGTGGGATAGCAAGCTGTTAAAACCACTCTGAAAAGCAGTCTGCCAGTTCTTTAGAAAAATGGGCATGACACTCCAAGAGGATCCTGTTATACCACACCTGGGCATATACCCAGAGGCTTCCCCATCATGCACTATGGACACATGCTCCACTATGTTCATAGGAGCCTTATTTATAATAGCCAGAAGCTGGAAAGCACCCAGATGTCCCTCAATGGAGGAATGGATTCAGAAGATGTGGTATATTTACACAATGGTATACTACTCTGCAATTATAATCAATGAATTCACGGAATTCTTAGCCAAATGGTCAGAAATGGAAAATATCATCCTTAGTGTAGTAACCCAATCACAAAAGAACACACATGGTATGCAGTTACTGACAGGGGGATATTAACCCAGAAGCTCGGTATACCCAAAACACAATTCACATATCAATTAATTTCCAAGAATATGGAAGGAGAGACCTCTGGTCCTGGAAAGAGTGGAGGTAGGGGAATACCAGGACAGAGAAGCAAGAGGGTTGAATGGGAAACAGGGGGAGGGAAGAGGGCTTATTTGACTTTTGGGGAGGGAAGAACCACGAAAAGGGAAATCATTGGGAATGTAAATAAAAAAAAATGTAGTAAATTAAAAAAAAAATTTCATTTGTTTCTTTTGAAGAAATGTGACTAAAATGATGTCCTAATTGCATAACTAATTACTGTTATCCTGCAGTGTTGAAATCCGTTTTAATTATTCATGTTTCTGCACGAAATACACATTTCATCATTCACTACTCAATAATTTTCACATTTTTTAAGATGTGTATAAAAAGACGTTTGAAAAACTCCTCTCTAATTTGTTTGTTAAAATGGTAGCCTGCATCCACTCAGGGCTTTGGCCACTGGGCAAGACAGGACAGAGGAATTATCTTGTTGGGCATCCGGCTGTGCGAAGCATCTGGACCCTACTCTGGGGGTGGGGGAGCGCAGTCTGAGGTTCCTTGGGACTGGTGGAGTAGGGCTCATGGGTCCCTGGGCCTACACAGACGCCAGAGACAACAGGTTCTCACACTCTTGGTCACAGAAGAACAGAGTGGGAGCCATGGGCTGGATCTAGTCCAGGCTGAAGGAAAAGTGGGGAAGTAGAGAGCTCCACCTGGGTCCCTTGGGGATGAGAGAGTCATCGACTTATTCTGCCTTCTGTGAGAGACTAAACACAGCTCTTTAGATGAAGTCAACTCCTGCTCCATTGTTCCCCAAGGTAGATCCTGATGACAAGAGGTTTTTAAGCATTTATTGTCATGGCAGAGAGTTGTGATGAGTGAAAACCGTACCCCACTTTCTCATGGTGGGCCTGAGGTTAAATACTTTTGGCAGGGAGGAGTGTCTGGGAAGGAGACCTGAATTGGCTAAGCCCTTCAGGCCTTTAGGTGCCTCATTAAATAGACTTCCTGCTTGATGACCACAGAATTATGGAGAGCTGAGGCCTCTGTTAGGAGCCTGGTGTCTAGGAATGTGGCAAACACCTACTGTCCCTTGCAGGATTATCTCCTGCTGGGTCACTTGGTTTTAAACCTAGCTCAACCAGAAAACAGGCTGCCTTTCATGGTCCCACACTGCCTCATATCTTTTCTTGCACAACTGTGTATTTCATTTGCATTTTATTTATTTTTACTATTATGTAATTTTTGTTTCTACTGAATCATACCTTTTCTTATTTTTGTTATACTGATCTATAAAGTGTTTGCTTTATTAACAGCGAACTTTGGACAAAATTTTTTCTTTGCATAAATAAAACACTATCTACTATTTATTCATTATATTTGAATAAACACAACTATGAGCTTACAAAAAAATAGTATTAAACCTGAAGATTTTTCTTCCAAGCATAATCATTAATATGAGATTCATTTTCAATAGAAAATTACATATAAAACAACATATAAATATAAATTTAAAAGATAGGTTATTCAAACATTTATTAGCTTTCAACTTCCATTATTTTAAGTTTTGTAATTTAAATACTTATTTTTAAATTCTTATTTCAAAGGCACCCAATCTTTTATTTAGCATTGTAAGGAATGATTAATTTTAAAATAAATATAATTTTGAAATGGCATTTAATAAATTACAAAAAAATTCAGTTGAAAATTCTACAAAAATTGTAAACAATTATTAAATAACTTATCAACAATTTTGGGCAGTTAATTAGAACACTAGTTTATGATTTATTGCATTTGGGATATTTATAGAAGGATACTCATGAATAGAAGGATACTCGGGATTACAACTTACAGTATCCTAAAGGATGACCAACTATGGTAATGTAATAGTTTATTGGTATCTATGAAACTCATAATACTAACAATATATGAAGGTATTCACCAAGAGATAATTAGCAGACAGTGTAATGTATGTTTCTAATTCCTTTTACTATCTAGCAAGGATAAGAGTAAAAAATAAAAATGTAATAAAAACAACCATGAAAACATTGCTGATGATGGTACAAATGTATATCTGAGAAATGTGTGGAAGAACTGTCCTCATCCCTACTGCCAGTCTTGAATACACCAATTAGGTATCAAGTCTGCATTGGAAACACTCACTTCAGCACAGGAATGAGTCAAAGCCTGTCTCTACCTAGTTTTGATTTCCATGTTTCTGAAAGGATTCCTGAGTTTCTTCCTGGAGATCCTTTGACTGTGTAACTCAGTTATTTCCAACCCCATTTCCCCTTAATTCCTACTCTTCAAAATATAACTCATAGGTTCTCCACCTTCTCTGATGATGCTTTCTAATTTGGACAGCACACTCTCATCTTCCGCAGTCTGTTAAAGGATTAAAACAAGTTTAATTTTCTTTTTTTTATTATTATTTTTATTTTCTAAGTTTTTTTTTATTTACATTCCAAATCATTTCCTCTTTCCCGTTTCCTCCCTCCCTGAAAGTCCCATAAGCCCCCTTCCCTCCCTCTTTTCCCCATTCAACCTCCTCTCACTTCTCTGTCCTGGCATTCCCCTAATATCATCCTTAGTGAGGTAACCCAATCACAAAAGTTGCACTTTTCAAAACCTTTTATCAGCTAAAAGTTGATAATGGAGAAAGGTTTTATTTTAGTTGGCTACTTGACAGTACCCAATACAATGTCTGATGTTGTCTTGACCTTGTAATTATTGCAAATTTATTCCACAATATCCTGGATGCTAGGAAAAGCAAGACAAGGAATGAACAGATTCAGGGTCTGATAAGATTTGAGTGCTGGTCAAAGTGGTCAACATTTTTCTTGTCCTCAAATTGTGAGTGGTCAAGAGTCTTTCTGAGGTCTCTTCTTTAAGTGTCTCAGCTCAAATTCCACCCTCAAGGTTTATCACTCCCTAAAGGCCCAATTCCATCACCCCACAATGGAGTTAGGATTTTTGATGGAGACACAGTGGAGTCTACAATATACATATAACATATAATCAAAATTTTATAAATGAAGATACATAGTTGTTTTTATCAAGCTATGTCTGACCATTGCTTTGCACGACATACAATAAACTTGGTAAGTATTCCTTCCCATCGCACTCTATGCATAATACAAAAATGTTTAGAATAGTTTACTAAATATACTCATGATAAAAATAAGAAAATAAGCAATCTAAATTATCTCTTTCCATTTTGATTCCTGATAATATAAAAACTAAGACTGTTACTTAAAAAGTTAACATAATATCTATATTTGTCAACATAATTTTCAAGTTAAAATTAAACTAAGCACTTTTTTACATTTTAATTATACTGCAATGAAAAGTTAAATATAAATACTAAAATTAAAACTGAGAATTTCTTCATGTCCCAACCTTTGAAAGCTTATATCTCTTAAAAATTTTGTTTCTGAGTGCCATGGGATTAGCAGTCACACAGTCCAAGCCTTGTCTAGCACTCATAGCTCTGAAATTTTTTTTAACTGAAAGGACAAGTCCTTATCTGAAAGTAGAAACCTTGTATAATGGAGCCATACATATGTGCATGACATAAATGTACTGTAATTTTAGTAATACCTTTATGATCTTGATGTCTTACAAATCTTACAGAGGAGTTGGTTATGATTTATAAAACAATGCAAAATGCAATTAAAGTTGTTTATGGTCTATAGGCTAGAGAAAGGATAAAGAGATATCTGTCATGAACTGAATACCCATTACTGCTATAAGCATCTAATTAAGGAAGAATTTGTTAGATGTTTCAAGAATTTGTGAATAACTCACTCAACACAATAAGATTAAATGCTTGCATACATAGATACACATAAACACACATATATGGAGAAAGAGAGACAGAGACAAACAGGTGAAGAAACATTTAAATTGAGTTACACTATAGGGGTGACTATAGGGGTCCTACCAGACACCATAAGCTAACAAACACAAAACAAATACCAGCCATGGGGTATCTGTTTTGGAGTTGTTTGACAGTGAAATTCCATAGACCTTACTATTAGCTACCTTCCAGTACTCGAAGGTAAGTTCCTGCGACAAAAGATAACCATAAAATTATATCACAGAACACAGACTGATGGAACTGATACTGACCTGGAAGCTTTATCCCTAAGACTCATTGTGTTAGAAGCTATAGTATGCAACAGTGAGTGCTGGGGAAGAAAAGCAGTCATCATTCTTACCCAGTTGTGAACTCAGTGAGTGTCAGTAACTTCTGGCCTGGCAAGATATGTCTACTGGTCCAATAGTAACATGAATATCATTAGTCTATACAATCATTTCCTGATTGTAAGGCCCAATCAATAAGATAAAACACAGATTTAGAATTGCTAAAGGTATAAAGAACCTGTGCCTTAACAGGTTATTGACCCTAGGGAAGAAACTACTACTATTATTCTGATAAGTGGACACAGAGCTAAACCACCACCTAATGATTTAGTGTTGCTTCCATAGAAGTAACTCTCTCTCTCTCCTCTCTCTCTCTCTCTCTCTCTCTCTCTCTCTCTCTCTCTCTCTCTCTCTCTCTCTCTCTCTCTCTCTCTGCCTTTTTCTGCCTCTTTTATCCTTTTAACTCTCCTCCCCATGCCCTGAATAAATTATTCTATACTATATCATCATGTGTCTTGTTCCTCAGGGGGAAGGGATGCCTTGGCATAGACCACTGAGGCACCCCTTCTCTCTCACCTTACCACACCCCCATAGAACATATATTTCTTATGTCTCTTTATTTTTTTTATAACCACATCACCTTTAATTACTGTTCACAACAGGATATCACCCATAATAGACTTCTCTTTGGCATTCTATACTGGATATGTTTTTTACAAAATTCTGCTTTTACAGCATTAATGACATAGACCTAACTGCTCCTATAGTTTGCCATTTCTATTCACAGAACCAAACCTGTAATTCTTGAGAATACAAAGTGCATGTGTGTGCGTGCATATTTGTGTATGTGCATTGATGTGAGGGCAAGTGATCAACCTGGATCAACCTGGTGAGTGATCTTCAGGTATCGTATATGACTTGTTTATGAGACAAGAACTTTCACTGGCATGGATCTTGCTAAGTAACCTAGACTGCCTGGTCTATAAACTCAGCAACCAACTTTCTTTCCTTTGCTTCTGTAATTTTAGGTGCACACCAAAAACCCCACTTCTTTTATAAGGGTTCTTGGGATTAAACTCAGATTCTCATGGCTGCAAAGGAAGCATTTTACCAGACAGCTATCTCCCAATCCCTGTAGTATAATTTTAATTTTGCAAAAAAGATTATTTATAATGAGAACTTAAGAAGGAAGTGTCAATTCTACAAAGGTGAGCCATATCTTCTTGCGAAAGCATTGTCATCTTTCCCTTCCATCTACCATGAATCTTTTCTTCCAGAGACTCCGATGAACTCTTTATTTTTGCAATCTTGTTACATTATCTTCTTAAATATACTTCTCTCTCATTCTTTGCTTCTTTTTTTTCTAAGTTTTTTATTTATATTCCAAATCATTTCCCCTTTCCCGTTTCCTCCCTCCCCGAAAGTCCCCCTTCCCTCCCTCTTTTCCACATTCAACCCCCTCTCACTTCTCTGTCCTGGCATTCCCCTACATCCAGTCTTTCCAGGACCAGGGGTCTCTCCTTTCATCTTCTTGGAAATCTATTGATATGCAAATTGCGTCAAGGGCATTCCGAGATTCTGGGTTAATATCTCCTTATCAGCAACTGCATACCATCTGTGTTCTTTTGTGATTGGGTTACCTCACTAAGGATGATATTTTCAAGTTCTGACCATTTGCCTAGGAATTTTGTGAGTTCATTGTTTTTAGCTGAGTAGTATACCATAGTGTAAATATACCACATTTTCTGTATCCATTCCTCCGTTGAGGGACATCTGGGTTCTTTCCAGCTTCTGACTATTATAAATAAGGCTGCTATGAACATAGTGGAGCATGTGTCCTTATTGCATGCATTCTTTGCTTCTTACAAACATATTTTTGTTTGTTGTAAAATGCAATCAAGAAAAAACAATGTATGAGAATACAGAATGCCAATTTTTTGTAACTGTATAACAGTTCACAGCTCTTTGATGTTCAAGTGCTGAAGAGCTTGCACAGTGGGAAGCTGGATATCCTGCAGATGAGGTTGCAAACTGAATTATTATCAACATGGCCATATTTCATGAATGATTTAAGGCCTCAGCTTCGTCATCTTACACATAGTGTGATTATTTATGATACTGGATTTGTGATATGATATTTATATGTAATTGTTGAGAACAATCCCTGGTATATGATAGTATAAACAATTGCAAGTTATAATCGTTGTAAAGTAATATATATTTGAAAAAATATCAAATTTTATTCTAATGTCTTTGAGAAAAATAAACAAACTGGGAAATCTCAGCTTGACAACTTCCCTGATGATAGCTTGCTGGCAGGAAAAACAAACAGTTTATAGTTTGACAACACAATGGAGACAAAAAATTAACTCATTGAATATGAGCAAACATCTTCAGATACTTGTGTTTTGTTGTTGATAAATACTTCTTTGTAAATGGTCCTATATTTAATCAGAACTTTTTAAATGGTACTTTTTTATTTATTCTTCGAAAGCTTTAAACGTCTATGCAATCAAGACTTTTGACTGTCATAGGTCATATTATGCTCAAACCTTTTCTAGAGGTCATATTGTTCTGCTTCCTCAACTAAAGGCAAGCTTTAGAAACTGTTTCATGTTCAGTATCATAATGGCCCTGATGCATAAAAATGTGGTACTTTTAGATCTCTAAAAAATATTAACAAGAAAAAAAACAACAAAAAATAGTAACTAAAAGATTGTACAACCGTACATAAGAATCAAGTAAAAAATCATCAAAGTAATTAAATTATCTTAGGAAGAAGATAATAAAGAAATGAAAATGAGGTCTTGGTCTTAGCCTATACTATATTGCTTTAATGAATAGTAATATATTTCTCATTATGAAAAACTAGTTCATTTAGTAAATTGGTTTGTCAAAAAATTTAAATTAAGGGGTGGTATGCACAGCAGGAATAGAAAATATAATTAACAATAGATGATATTCCAGTGCAAGCAGAGATAAATCTGTCTGCCCACGTGCTGATCTAAACATATGGCAAAAGTTTTATCCTATAGATCCTGTGCATAAATCATGCACATTTTTTTACACATTTTTTACATAAAGATCAAAAGAGTTATTAACAATAGTGTCCTCAAAAAATATTGCATGTATTTTCAAAAATATGTGTGAAATAAATTCATTTTCTCCTTCAACTCTTCACTGTTTTTGTAAATCTCCAGTGGAAATATAATGCATCTACCATTGACAGTCTATGTACCACAAAAGCATTCCCTAAATTGGTCAATGGTAGTAGGACAAGTGTTTCCTGGCTAATGGCTGACATCCATCCAGTGCACAGCACTGAGAACGTTTGTAGATTTGCTCCTATTTACTAAACCCCATTACTATTACTAGTACATCAATTAGAAATCATGCTATCACTGTTTCAACTTTTAGCTCATTTGATATTGAAACTTACTCTTAAAATCTCCAACTTATTTTTCTTATTAATGCTGTTATCAGTTTCTCATATCCTCAATATCTATGACTTAGTTTAGCCTTCTCTCTACATATTAAGCTGTATCAGTTTTCCAATTATATGTCTTTTATGAAGAATTTTGTCAAAAAAACCTGTTTAGATATATAGATCTGAAGTAAAATCACAGATTGTAAGAATGGGAGGAGACGCTGCATAGAGATAGTGCAACTTGTTAATAATAGAAGGGAATACAGTATGGCATAGTTTGTGAGAATATATATGCCAAAGATAGAAGAACCACAGATGTGACGTGAGTTGTGTTAGCAGTATGTGTTGCTGGATACAGCCTCTTCATGGATGGTTCATTTGAGTGGTTGTCATATTTGCCATTTGTCTGACAGCAATAAGCTTTAACACACTAAAATGATCATTTAATACTGCAGTGCTCCACAATTCCATCTTCACTGGTCACTCTAAACCTCTCCCAAACTAGATCCTGACTCTGAAGAACCAGTGTGCAATGTTTATCTATTTAAAGGTAACTATTTATAAATTTTATAAATTTTCATATTCATAAATTGGATCTTGTCAATTCACTTATATATTATAACCTTGTCAGAACAAATTCAGGGGTAAAAGTGAATGAGGTGCTAGATGCAAAATGCACCCAGAATTTCTAATCATGTGTGGCTCATAAAACAAGTAGTCACTGAGCATGCTGGTAGATAAAGGCTCGTGGTATGAACAGTGAAAGCACGATTCATTCTCTTGATGCTCTTGAATGAACAGGAGAGTCAGATGCTAAATGGTTACTGGAGAAATAACAGAAAGTGTGATAATAATCTTTGAAAATGGAACTTTTGTTCTGGAGATGAAAGAAGAATTTAGAAATGATCACAATTAACCTGAGGCCTCAGGGACACAAAGTAGATATTAAGCAAAAAAAAAGGGTGATATTCCAGGTAGGACTAGAGGATGTTTAATGAAAATAAGAGACTGAAAAAAATCCCATCATGTTCCAGTGTTAGAACTGAAGCCAGTGTTGGAGATACCAGGAGAAAAAGCAGAGAAATTGGCATAGCTGCCTCAGCAACAGCTTTTCTATGTAACTAAAAGATGGTGTTTTGTTCAAAGCACATAGAATGGTAAGGTATTTTAGATTCTATTTCATGTTTTCTTTAAAAGTTATGAAGAAATCATCCAGGCTATAATATGAGAAGTGAGAAGGGAAAAGTCTCTGCTATGGGACAGTATTCAGGAGGGCACAGAACAGCCAGGCACAAAATCACTGAGAGGTACATCATAAGGGAGCTACAAAGAAGTGGGTGAATCAAAAAATAGTGTCTGGTGGTCAATTAAAGATGGAGGATAAAGAAGACGTCTTTACAGATGATTACTAAATGTATCTCTCACATAATCGCTGGGTAGACTATTTCTGGGTGTTTCAAATGGAGGTGCATAAAGCAGAAAATCTTACTCCATGCTGTCTGATAATAACATCTCCTGACTCTTATCTACAAATAAGCACAGCAGTCTTTGCTTCTGATGCACAGTTGCTGTGAAGGGCAAATGAAAAAGAAGTCTGGTGCAGTCCTGGTCTCAGCTTCCTGTACTGCTGGTTCTAGGCCACAGACAAACACACTTCATAAGTGCTCATGTACCATGCATAAATTAGTTACAGCATCAATAATTACACATAGAGATGTCATAAAATGTAAATACAACTGTCTTTGTGGCCTAGTTAGCTGTTTAGCTTCTCTTTTATCAAATGGAATTTTCAACAACAATAACAACAAAAATCCTACTCCACATATTCACATTCTTGTCCATGTCTTTCCTCTTCTGCACTTATTTCTCTTACGTAGTCTGAATTGTCTCCTCTATCAACTCATTTTGCTAACATCCTTCTCCCAACTCTCCTCCTCATCCTTGGCATTAATTCACTAATCATTTCTTATGTCTAACATGTTCATCATAATTTCCTTTATTTCTTTTATATTAATCACCCTTTCTACTTTAGTCTGCTAGGAACTATTGGCTTTTATTACTTCATATCTCTACTGTGATAAACTGTGTCATTCGTTTTTGTCTCATGACTTTCCAATGAATAGAAATATTACTGGCATATTAACATACCTAAATTTCCAGAGTCATAATATCCCAGCATCCAGTGCAAGATTACTGTCATTAAGTAACGTAGAGACATACCAAAACCCTGGCATCAAAAACTTATTATTTTCTTGCTGTTTTTGATTTTTGTTTTTGTTTTAGAATTAGGCACTATATCAGACTTTCTGTCATTGTATCAAATACTTGAGAAAACAAGTTAAAGGAAAAATTGCTTGGATTGATTGCTCAAGGAGTTTCTACAGTTGGCAGGTGGTTTTTATATTTTGTGAGCTATGGTAAAGGAGAACATCATGGCAGAAGAGAATGGTTGTTCACATTATGACAACCTGAATACAGAGAACAAAATAGATAGGGTCAGCCCCAAGACACACCACTAACCCACTTCATTCCACTAGGCCTTGCCTGCTCCACTTCCAACATCTCTTAATGGTCTACTCAGACTCTTAAAATGATTGGTTAGGTCAGATCCTTCATGGACTAATTATCTCTGGAAATACCTGGTAGACACAGGTGTGCTATATTAACATTGCAGTGTCTTTTATACCAATCAAGGTAATCATCAAGGTTAAGAACCACGAGTTGTCCTCAATTTTATGGAACTGATTGTAAATCTGTTTATTTCTATAAAATGAGATAAAAGTCCCCTATACCTTGATTATGAAGACATTTTTGAAATTCATTCAGATGCTCAGAAAGAGAGCTTATGTTTTATTGGACATGTCTAAAATTGATATCACCATCAATTGAGTGTCTGTTTTAGATAAACCATTGTATATCTTCTTAATCTGAAGTCTTCTTGAATTAAATCTCATAACTCCATTACCAGCACAGACATTCAAGGAGAATGCTGGTAAGACTAATTCTAATCTCCCTCTTTTATTATCTGAACACACACAGAATCTTTCCATCCCTGAGAATATTTATTCTTTATGCTTTTCTCTACTATACTTAATGATAATTTAATTGTCTGTCAAATTTTAACAATATATCAGAAATATACTGATGCTACTGCTACTGGGACCTACCAGGAGATTTTTATTAACTATGATGTAATGTATTTGTGTAAGTTTTGTGACAATAGAGATTGTTTTTATTTACATTTGACACCACTAAATAGTGTAGCATAGAGGAATCTCCATTCATTAAATGTTTGCTAAATGTACTAGAAAATTTGAAGCTTTTGTTATTTAAAATTTAAAAGTACCTGGGCTAGGTCCATGGAAGACATTTAGTAAATCTAAATGGAGCAAGCAGTATACATCAAAATCATAGACACTGGCTAGCCTATTAAAAATAGTAACATAAAATCATCATACATCCTATGTGTGTGATTATGTACAAGTTTAGCACATGAGTATACACATATACAAATATAATTTTGATATATGGTACTGTTATTTGTGTTTTCAAATATTAATCCATCCTAGATTAATTTTTCAGGTAGTTATTAAAATACCATGTTGGTATTTTTCCATCCTTCAGAAACATACACAGAATTTGAGCCACATTATGACATAGCTTTTATTTTAAATTCTTCCAAGAGAAAGTATACCTACAGAAATACCCTACATACACATATTTTTTGTTTTCTTTCTATTTTCAATATTGTTCTGCAAAGAAGACATTATATAGAGTTTTATCTACCAAAAACTACTGCCATTCAATGATGTTTGGGTATCCAATATTAAAAGAGAATTTTGAAGGATTCTTGATTTTACAAACAATTGTCCCTCCATCTACATGACCTTGACAGTTATGCTCTTATATAAAATAGTGCAGTATTTTCACAGTGTTCATAATCTGACATCACCTATTTCTAACATGAACACAATAAAACTAGCTTTGTACTATGTGAACATATTCCAGATAACAACAACAAAGTAGCATGTGCATATCCAGGTTATCATTGTAATTTTAACTAAATAATAAATAATCTGAAAATTCTGTGAACAGATACAGAATGTCAACAGTATTTAATTCAGTTGATTTAAGACCATTTAATATATCTGAATTTACTACTTGAAAATGCATTTACTACTTCCCTCAGTTTGTATGCCACAGAACACAAGTAAAAGCAAGAAAAACACCTGGAAGTCAGTTATGTCTTTCCACCAAATTGATCCATTGAATTGAACTAAGCTCATCAGTCTTTGTGACAAATAATTTACCCACTGAGCTACCTTGCACACCCTGACACTATCGTATAATATTTAATTTAGTTGTTTTATATTTTAAGGAAGTAGAAACATTTTATTATTTTATATTCAACAAGGTAATTTTAGATCCTTGGAAAAATGTACTTTTATACTTTTTCACATATACGAAGAATGAATAGTTTTAAGTAAGAGTGCTATATGTTATTAACTATGTTTGTTCTTTCTATATATTCATACAGAAAAAGATATTTGTGTAGGTCATTTATCAGCTAAAATATTATTATCTTTTGTTTACAAGAAGAGTATGTTGGCATCTATAACATTTGTTTTGAGATTTATCTATTTAGGTTCTAGCTACTGAATAATTTCTCATAGTAACTCATGCTTTTACTGAATGATTCATCACAATATATTAGAAATATTCACACTCAACCAGAACATGACAAAGGTAAAATGATTGTTACTAAAAAAATGAAGGTACCAAAATTAACTTTACCATGTGTGACAAATGTGTTATCTATTCAAGGACATGGTACTTTGATTAAAACATGGACCAAACCAAGTAACCTCTTTTTGTAGTGACTCCAATCTTATCTAAGAATCTGTTCATTATGCTTGTTGCTTGATCAGCTGACTAGATTAATGGTGCTCATTGTTCAAAGTAATTAACTACCTTTATCACAAATCAACTTCTCCAGTAATGGAAAAAGAATAAAATGTGTCCTGTGTCAACTATTGTTAGGTCCTTTGTCAATGCAACAAAACCTCATCTACAGTTTAATGACCTTAGAAATTTATGTTATATTTATATATTAAAAAACCCTCTTTCAGCCTTTTTATGAAAACTGAAAAAAACTTTAATGAAATTGGAACTGAAATAATTAAAAGTAGATCTTAAATCTTAGATAATTTGTAAAATATTCATGAAATACATATAATTATAGCATGTATAATCTTCTTACCTGCAATAAAATGCATACTATCTTAAAGAGCAAGATGATTCCATGTCAAAGAAAAATGACTAGTTCATAAATAATGAAAGATTGTGACATAAAAAATGTATAATGCTCACAATGCTCTTACCATTGTGAACAAAGCACTAAAGATTCTACCGGAAGCCTAATTAAGCATTGTACAGAGTACCTGTTCTTAAACATTAAATAAGGACTACTGATTTGAAGATTCTTAGGAATACCAAGAACAGATTTCAGAAAAAATAAAGAACATGCCTGATCTTTGCTCTGGCGACTGAGCAGTCAGGGACTCCATGTTCACAGAGATATCCCGAGTATAGCATTGCATGGGTCACAGCCAGCTAGGGTGCTGCTTGCACACAAGAGCTAGGCAGCTCTGTGGTCATCTGTGTGCCAGCTCTGCTGTGGGACGTTTGCTCTGCAGAGTGATCAGCACCTGGAGGGAGCGCCGCAGTTTCTGCCATCTTTGTTCCCATGCTAGACCAGACAAGGACTCCAGGTTCACAGAGATATCCCGAGTATAACATTGCTTGGGACACAGCCAGCTAGAGTGTTGCCTGCACCCAAGAGCTGGGCAGCTCTGTCGTCATCTGTGTGCCAGCTCTGCTGTGGGACATCTGCCCTGTAGAGTAATCAGCTCCTGGAGGGAGAGCCACAGCCTCTGCCATCTTTGTTCTGGTGTTAGACCAGACAGGGACTCCAGCACGCCATCTCCAAGTGGCGCAGGAAGCCATCCATCTACCCAGCTGCGTGGAGGAGTCTGGTAGCACAGGTGAGACCTTCATTGCAGAGCAGAGGACCCCATCCTGAATAGTCTGGCAGGAGATTTCCGGCTCTGTTCCCAGGTTTGGGACCATCTTCTGCCATAGTGCACCATCTCCAAGAGGCACAGGAAGCCAACTGTCTACCCAGCTGCTTGGAGGAGTCAGCCAGCACAGGAGAAACCTGTATTGCAGAGCAGAGGAGCCGTCTTCTGCCACTGGGTACCATATCCAAGGGATACACGGAGGTAACCAACCATTCAGGAATGCAGAGAGGCCCAATGGTACAATAGGACCACCCCTGCTGCTAAGAGGAAACAGCCTGAAACCCTGAGGACACAAGAGCCTAGGAACAAACTGAGACAGGAGTCTTCTGATTACCGCCTGCACCCAGAGTTGATCTGGGCCACAGACGTACATACCCAAATACAACTATAAGAGAGCGGGTCTTGAGAAGTACTTACATATCAGTGTACACGGAGACAACAGGTCTCCCAGGAGCACAGAGAAACCACAGACAGAGACAGCAGCACCAGCTAACACCAGCAATAACCAGATGGCAAAAGGCAAATGCAAGAACACCACCAACAGAAACTAAGGCCACATGGCTCCATCTGAACCAAGTTCTCCAACAACAGCAAGTCCTGGATACCCCAACACACCAGAAAAGCAAGAATTTAATTTAAAATCACTGCTCCTGATGCTGATGGAGGGCTTCAAGAAGGACATAAGTAACTCCCTTAAAGAAATACAGAAGAGCAAAAGTAAACAGGGAGAAGCCCTTCAACTAATGGAAAACACAACAAAACAGGTGAAGGAATTGAACAAAGCCATCCAAGATTTAAAGATGGAGGTAGAAACAATAAAGAAATCACAAAGGGAAACAACTCGGGATATAGAAAACCTAGGAAAGAAAGAAGTCAGGAGTCATGGATCCAAGCATCAACAACAGAATACAAAAGATAGAAGAGAGAATCTCAGACGCAAAATATACCATAGAAAGCATTGATACAACAGTCAAAGAAAATGAAAAATGCAAAAAACTCCTGACCCAAAATATCCAGGAAATCCAGGACAAAATGAGAAGACCAAACCTAAGGATTATTGGTATAGAAGAAAGTGAAGATTTCCAACTTAAAGGGCCAGTAAATGTCCTCAACAAAATTATAGAAGAAAACTTCCCTAATCTAAAGAAAGAGATGCCCATGAACATACAGAAAGTCTAAAGAACTCCAAATAGATTTGACCAGAAAAGAAATCCCTCCTGTCACATAAAAACTAGAACACCAAATGCAGTAAACAAAGAAAGAATATTAAAAGCAGTAAGGGAAAAAGGTCAAGTAACATATAAAGGTAGACCTATCAGAATTACACTGGACTTCTCACCACAGACTATGAAAGCCAGAAGAGCCTGGGCAGATGTCATACAGACCCTAAGAGAACACAAATGCCAACCCAGACTGCTAAATCCAGCAAATCTCTCAATCACCATAGATGGAGAAACCAAGGTATTTCATGACAAAAACAAATTTACACAGTATCTTCCACAAATCCAGCCCTTCAAAGGATAATGAATGGAAAACATCAACGAAGGGAGAGAAACTATACACTAGAAAAAGGAAGAAATTAATCCTATTCCAACAACACGCCCCCCAAAATAATCACACAAACATAAAAATTACATCAAATATAGCAGGAAGCAACAATCACTTTTCCTTAATATCTCATAACATCAATGGGCTCGATTCCCCAATAAAAAGACATAGACTAACAGACTTGATATGTAAACAAAACCCAACATTTTGCTGCATACAGGAAATGCATTTCAGTGTCAAAGAAAAACACTACCTCAGAGTAAAGGGCTGGAAAACAGTTTTCGAAGCAAATGGTCCCAGGAAACAAGCTGGAATAGCCATTCTAAAACCTGATAAAATAGACTTTCAACAAAAAGTCATCAAAAAAGGACACGTTATAATCATCAAAGGAAAAATCTACCAGGAAGAACTCTCAATTCTGAACATCTACACTCCAAATACAAGGGCAACATCATTCGTAAAAGAAACCTTACTAAAAGCTGAAAGCACACATTGCACCCCACACAATAATTGTGGGTGACTTCAACAACCCACTCTCCTTAATGGACAGATCAGGGAAACACAAACTAAACAGAGACACAGTAAAACTAACAGAAGTTTTGGACCAAATGGATTTAATATATATCTATAGAACATTTCATCCTAAATCAAAAGAATATACCTTCTTCTCAGCACCTCATGGTACCTTCTCCAAAATTGACCATATAATTGGTCACAAAACAGACCTCAACAGATACTAAAAAAAAAAAAAAAAAAAAAGTCGAACTAATTCCATGCCTCCTATCAGATCACTATGGAGTAAGGGTGGTCTTCAACAGCAACAAAATCAACAGAAAGCCCACATACACATGGAAGCTGAACAATGCTCTACTCAATGATACCTTGGTCAAGGAAGAAATAAGTAAAGAAATCAAAACCTTTTTAGAATTTAATGAAAATGAAGGTACAACATACCCAAATTTATGGGACACCTTGAAAGCAGTGCTAAGAGGAAAACTCATAGCTCTGAGTGCCTCCAAAAGGAAGCTGGAGAGAGCATACACTAGCAGCTTAATAGCACACCTGAAAGCTTTAGAACAGTAAGAAGCTAATACACCCAAAGGAGCAGAAGGCAGGAAATCATCAAAATCAGGCCTGAAATTAATTAAGTAGAAACAAAAAGAACTATTTAAAGAATCAGCAAAACCAGGAGTTGGTTCTTTGAGAAAATCAACAACATAGATAAACCTTTAGCCAGACTAACCAGAGGACACAGAGACAGTATTCAAATTAACAAAATCAGAAATGAAAAGGGAGGCTTGTGTGTACGCTGCTCGCAGGAGCTGGGATGATCTGCAGTGACCAGCTCGCCAGCTCTGCTATGAGACTTCCACCGGGAAGAGGGACCACCGCACTGGGCGGGAGCCTACCAGCATCCCCTCCGCGACTTCTGTCCCCATACTGCACAGAAGAGACAGGTACCCAGGTTCGCCTCAATATAACATTGCTCAGGACACGACCTGTTGGGGCTTCCATCTGGTCCCAAGAACGGGACAGCACTGCGGTCCTCTGCAGGGTGGCCAGCACCACCGAGAGTGTGCAGGGTGCACTCCGCCATCTTTGTTCCAGTGTCTGGGTGGTTGGGACTGCCAGGCTCAGAGACAGACGGGCATAATATCGCTTGGGTCTCAGGTGGCTTGTGTGTAAGCTGCTCGCAGGAGCTGGGAAGATCTGCAGTGACCAGCACGCCAGCTCTGCTGGCGTGGGACTTCTGCCTTGCAGAGGGACGTCCCCTTCCCCCAAATCTGGGAGAGATCACACACCCCTGCACATGGCAGGAGCATACCAGCCTCCCTTTGGCGACCTCTGCTCCGGGAATCCATTACGCTGAGCCTTTGGATGTACAGGGATTCCCCATTATAACATCACTTGGGGCAAGGCACATCAGGGCTCCAAAGTCACTCAGGAACAGGGCAGGCCCCAGAAATCGGTGCCAGGGGAATCCTGGTAAGCCAGGGGGGCCAGAAGTAGCTTTTCAGGCTCACAGGAGGTCTAACCAACAGCCAGTGTCAGCAGGACCAACTAACATCAGAGGTAACCAGATGGCAAAAGGCAAACGTAGGAACGTGACCAACAGAAATCAAAGTAATATGGCACCATCCGAACCCAACTCTCCAACAGCAGCAGTCCTGGATACCCCAACACACCCGAAAGACAAGATCTGGATTTAAAATCACTTCTCATGATGCTATTAGAGGATCACAAGAAGGACACAAATAAATCAAATAAAGAATTACAGGAGAACGTGAATCAATGGTTAGAAGCCCTTACAAAGGACACCCAAAAATCGCTTAGAGAAATGCAGGAGAACATGGATCAAAAGATGGAGGCCCACAAGGAGACAACACAAAATCGCTTAAAGAAATGAATCAACGGGTAGATGCACTTTCAAAGGAATCACAAAAACTGCATAAAGAAATGCAGAAGAATATGGGTCAACAGACAGAGGCCCATAGGGAGGCAACACAAAAAGTGCTTAAAGAAATGAATCAACAGTTAGATGTCCTTACAAAGGAAACAAGAGATCTGCTTAAAGAAATGCAGGAGACGATGAATCAACAGATGGAATCCCATGAGAAGGAAACACAAAAATCGCTCAGAGAAATGCAGGAGAACTTGGGTCAACAGGCAGAAATCCTGAAAGAGGTAACGCAAAAATACCTTAAAGAAATACAAGAAAATACAAACAAACAAGTGAAGGATCTCAGCAAATCCATCCAAGATCTAAAAAAGGAAGTAGAAACAACTAAGAAATCACAAAGGGAGACAACTTTGGAGATAGAAAACCTTGGGAAGAAATCAGGAGTCATAGATGCAAACATAAACAATAGAATACAAGAGATGGAAGAAAGAATCTCAGGTGCTGAAGATACCATAGAAAGCATCAACTCAACAGTCAAAGAAAATGCAAAATGCAAAAAACGTGTAACCCAAAAACATCCAGGAAATCAAGGACACAATGAGAAGACCAAACCTAAGGATTATAGGTATAGATGAGAGTGAAGACTTGCAACTTAAAGGGCCAGTAAACATCTTCAAAAATTTATGGAGGAAAACTTCCCTAACCTAAAGAGAGAGATGCCGATGAACATACAAGAAGCCTAAAGAACTCCAAACAGACTGGACCAGAACAGAAATACCAACCATCACATAATAATCAAAGCACCAAATGTACTAAACAAAGAAAGAATATTAAAAGCAGTAAGAGAAAAGGGTCAAGTAACATACAAAGGAAGACCTATCCGAATCACTTCAGAATTCTCACCAGAGACTATGAAAGCCAGAAGATCCTGGGCAGATCTCATGCAGACACTAAGAGAGCACAAATGCCAGCCTAGACTACTATACCCAGCAAAACTCTCAATCACCATAGATGGAGAGACCAAGATATTCCATGATAAAACCAAATTTTGACAATATCTTTCCACAAATCCTGCCCTGCAAAGGATAATAGGTGGAAACCGCCAATACAGGGAGAGAAAAAACAACCTGGAAAAAATGAGATAGTAACTTTCTTGCACCAAACCCAAAAGTAGATAACCACTCAAACATAAAGATAGCATCAAGAATGGTAGGTGGCAATAATCACTATGCCTTAATCTCTCTTAATATCAATGGTCTCAATTCCCCAATAAAAAGACATAGACTAGCAGACTGGATACGTAAACAGGACCCTGCATTTTGCTGCATGCAGGAAATGCACCTCAGTGTCAAAGACAAACACTACCTCAGAGTAAAAGGCTGGAAAACTATTTTACAAGCAAATGGCCCCAAGAAACGAGCCGGAGTTGCCATCCTAATATCAGATAAAATTGATTTTCAACCTAAAGTCATCAAAAAAGATACAGAAGGTCACTACATACTGATTAAAGGAAAAATCCACCAAGAAGAACTCTCAATTCTGAATATCTATGCTCCAAATTAAAGGGCACCCTCATTCGTAAAAGAAACTTTACTAAAGCTCAAAACACACATTGAACCTCACTCAATAATAGTGGGTGACTTCAACACGCCGCTCTCTGAAATGGATCGTTCAGGAAAGCAAAAACTAAACATAGACACACTGAATCTAATTGAAGCCTTGGACCAAATGGAACTAACAGATATGTATAGAACATTTCATCCTAGAGCTAAAGAATACACCTTCTACTCAGCACCTCATGGCACCTTCTCCAAAATCGACCATATAATTGGTCACAAATCAGACCTCAACAGATATAAGAAGATAGAACTAATCCCATGCCTCCTATCAGATCACTATGGAATAAGGGTGGTCTTCAATGGCAACAAAAACAAAAGAAAACCCACATACATATGGAGGCTGAACAATGCTCTACTCAATGATAACTTGGTCAAGGTGGAAATAAAGAAAGAAATCAAAGACTTTTTGAAATTTAATGAAAATGAAGGCACAACATACTCTAATTTATGGGACACAATGAAAGCAGTGCTAAGAGGAAAATTCATAGCCCTGAGAGCTGCCAAAAAGAAACGGGAGACAGCATACACTAACAGCTTAATGGCACACCTGAAAGCCTTGGAACAAAAAGAAGCAAATACACCAAAGAGGAGTAGAAGGCAGGAAATCATCAAACTCAGGGCTGAAATCAATCAAGTAGAAACAAATAAAACCATATAACGAATCAACAAAACGAGGAGTTGGTTCTTTGAGAAAATCAACAAGATAGATAAGCCCTTAGCCAGACTAACCAGAGGGCACAGAGTCAGTATCCAAATTAATAAAATCAGAAATGAAAAGGGAGAGATAACAACAGAAACTGAGGAAATTCAAAAAATCATCAGATCCTACTACAAAAACCTGTATTCAACACAACTAGAAAATCTCGAGGAAATGGACAATTTCCTTGACAGATATCAAATACCAAAATTAAATCAGGATCAAATAGACCATCTAAACCACCCTATAACCCCTGAAGAAATAGAAGTTGTCATTGGAAGTCTTCCAACCAAAAATGCACAGGTCCAGATGGTTTTAGTGCAGAATTCTATCAGACCTTCAAAGAAGACCTAACACCAATACTCTTCAAACTGTTCCACAAAATAGAAACAGAAGGAACACTACCTAACTCGTTCGATGAAGCCACAATTACACTAATACCAAAAGCACACAAAGATCTGACAAAGAAAGAGAATTTCAGGCCAATCTCTCTTATGAATACCGATGCAAAAATACTCAATAAAATTCTTGCCAACCGAATCCAAGAACACATCAAAATGATCATTCACTACGATCAAGTAGGCTTCATCCCAGGGATGCAGGGATGGTTCAATATAATGAAGTCCATCAATGTAATCCACTACGTAAACAATCTCAAAGGAAAAAACCACATGGTCATCTCATTAGATACTGAGAAAGCATGTGACAAAATTCAGCATCCTTTCATGCTAAAGGTCTTGGAAAGATCAGGAATTCGAGGCCCATATCTAAACATAGTAAAAGCAATTTACAGCAAACCGGTAGCCAGCATCAATCTAAATGGAGAGAAACTTGAAGCAATCCCACTAATATCAGGGACTAGACAAGGCTGTCCTCTCTCTCCATATCTTTTCAATATAGTACTTGAAGTTGTAGCTAGAGCAATTAGACAACAAAAAGAGGTCAAAGGGATACAAATTGGAAAGGAAGAAGTCAAACTATCACTATTCGCAGACAATATGATAGTATACTTAAGCGACCCAAAGAACTCCACCAGAGTACTCCTAGAGCTGAAAAACGACTTCAGCAAAGTGGCCGGATATAAAATCAACTCAAGCAAGTCAGTACCCTTCCTATACTCAAAGGACAAGCAGGCTGAGAAAGAAGTAAGAAAAATGATACCCTTCACGATAGCCACAAACCATATAAAGTATCTTGGCGTGACTCTAACCAAACAAGTGAAAGATCTGTATGACAAGAACTTCAAGTCTCTGAAGAAAGAAATTGAAGAAGACCACAGAAGATGGAAAAATCTGCCATGTTCATGGATTGGCAGAATTAATATAGTAAAAATGACCATCTTGCCAAAAGTAATATACAGATTCAATGCAATCCCCATCAAAACCCCGACTCAATTGTTCATAGAGTTAGAAAGAGCAATTCAAAAATTTATCTGGAATAACAGAAAACCCAGAATGGTTAAAACTATTCTCAAGAGTAAAAGAACCTCTGGGGGAATCAGTATCCCGGACCTCAAGCTGTACTACAGAGCAATAGTGTTAAAAACTGCATGTTATTGGTACAGTGACAGTCATTTAGATCAATGGAACAGAATTGAACCCAGAAATGAATCCACACTCCTATGGTCACTTGTTCTTTGACAAAGGAGCTAAAACCACCCAGTGGAAAAAAGATAGCCCTTTCAACAAATGGTGCTGGCTCAACTGGAGGTCAACATGCAGAAGAATGCAAATTGACCCATTCTTATCTCCTTGCAATAAGCTCAATTCCAAGTGGATCAAGGACCTCCACATAAAACCAGACACACTGAAACTAATAGAAAGGAAACTAGGGAAGAACCTTGAACATATGGGCACAGGGGAGAATTTCCTGAACAGAACTCCAATAGCTTATGCTCTAAGATCAAGAATAGACAAATGGGACTTCATTAAATTACAAAGTTTCTGCAAGGCAAAAGACACTGTCAAAAAGACAAAGCGACAACCAACTAACTGGGAAATGATCTTTACCAACCCTACATCCGACAGAGGGCTAATATCCAATATATACAAAGAACTCAAGAAGGTAAACTCCAGAGAGGCAAGTAACCCTATTAAAAAATGGGGTACAGCGCTAAACAAAGAGTTCTCACCTGAAGAATATCTAATGGCTGAGAAGCACCTAAAGCGATGTTCATCATCCTTAGTCATTAGGGAAATGCAAATCAAAACAACCCTGAGATTCCATCTCACACCAGTCAGAATGGCTAAGATCAAAAACACAGGAGACAGCAGTTGTTGGCGAGGATGTGGAGAAAGAGGAACACTCCTCCACTGCTGGTGGGATTGCAAGCTGGTAAAACCACTCTGGAAAGCAGTCTGGCGGTTCCTCAGAAAACTGGACATGACACTCCAGGAGGATCCGGCTATGCCACTCCTGGGCATATACCCAGAGGCTTTACCTGCATGCAATAAGGACACATGCTCCACTATGTTCCTAGCAGCCTTATTTATAATAGCCAGAAGCTGGAAAGAACCCAGATGTCCCTCAACGAAGGAATGGATTCAGAAGATGTGGTATATTTACACAATGGAATACTACTCTGCAATTAAAAAAAATGAATTCCCGAAATTCCTAGGCAAATGGTCAGAACTTGAAAATATCATTCTTAGTGAGGTACCCAATCACAAAAGAACACACTTGGTATGCAGTCACTGATAAGGGGGTATTAACCCAGAATCTCAGAATACCCTAGACACAATTCGCATATCAATAGATTTCTAAGAAGATGGAAGGAGAGACCCCTGGTCCTGGAAAGACTGGATGTAGGGTAATGCCAGGACAGAGAAGCGAGAGGGGGGTGAATGGGGAAATGAGAGAGGGAAGGCGGCTTACGGGACTTTCGGGGAGGGAGGAAACGGGAAAGGGGAAATGATTTTGAATGTATATAAAAAAAAACTTAGAAAGTAAAATTAAAAAAAAAATGGGGTACAGAGCTAAACAAAGAATTTTCACCTGAGAAATATCGAATAACTGAGAAACACCTAAAAAATGTTCAACATCCTTAGTCATTAGGGAAATGCAATTCAAAACAACCCTGAGATTTCACCTCACACCAGTCAGAATGGCTAAGATCAAAAACTCAGGAGACAGCAGTTGTTGGGGAGGATTTGGAGAAAGAGGAAAACTTCTCCACTGCTGGTGGGATTGCAAGCTGGTAAAACCACTCTGGAAATCAGTTTGGAGTTGGCAGTGTAGGGGAATACCAGGAAGGGGAGGCAGGAGTGGGTTGACTGGGGAGCAGGGGGAGGGAAGAGGGCATATGGGACTTTGTGTGTGGGGGGTCCAGTAAGTGTGAAATCATTTGAAATGTAAATTAATAATATACCTAATAAAAAAAGAAAGTATCAGAAAGGCTTAAAAATAAATGTATCTTCTGTTTCAAAAGCACCATCTCTAATATTTACTTTTGAGAAATAATCAGAAGCTTTCAGTGATTAAATAATCAGTATTAAACAGAAAAAAAAAAGAGCATGCCTATAAGAAATTAAACAAGTCAATACTCACACTATGTGGAAAATGATGAAATATTATTGAGTAAACAGAATTTTCATTATTATACTAATAAAAACATGTATTTCTCTGACTTATATTTTTTGTATCCAATTAAAATATAAATAGATAATTTTCTTTCATTTCCTTCTTACTACTTTCATAAGGATGCTTTTATTCTTCCTAAAATGTATGGGTCTTTTCTTCTTTTAACTCATTTTTGTTACAATATATATAAATTGTCCTGGACAATTCTATGTCAACTTGACAAAGCTAGAGTCATCTGAAAGGAGGGGACATTAGTTGAGAAAATACCTTCATAAGATCCAGTTATAGTGAATCTTCTTAATTGATGATTGATTGAAGATGGCCCATTCCATAAGTAGTGATATCCCTGGCTGATGATCTTGACTTCTATAAGAGTGCAAGCTGAGCAAGCGATGAAGAACCAGGCAGTAAACATCACCTTTCCAGGGCCTCTACATCATGACCTTTAGCCTACAAGTACCTTCCGTGATTGAATTCCTGTTCTGACTTCCATCAGTGATCGAATACACTTAGACTATATAGAAGTATAAGCCCAATAAACACATTGCTCCCCAACTTGCTTTTTGGTAACAGTGTTTCACTGTAACAATAGAAACCTTGACTCAGGTTGATAACAGGATTGTGGGGTATTGCTTTAACAGATATGAGTATTTTGTTTTGGAAAGGACTACTGAAGGACTTTAGAATGTTGTGGAGAAAATCCATTGAATGTTCACAAGCTTGATGAACAATGCTTTAGGAGCTTGGAAGATAGGAATGTTAAAGGAAATCAAGAAGATAGAAGTCTGGCTTGCAAGGGTTCAAATGGAAGGTTAAAGACTCTTTTGGGGCAATTTTTTATTTTGAATTACTATTCTGTGGTTCTTCTTAGCTGGGGCTAAAGAATCACCTATGATAAGATAGCAGAAACACTAAAGAAAAAAATTGTTATGCTAAGATACTAGATCCTTGTTGCCTTTAGCTGAGAAATTAGTCATGATTGTCATGATTAATAAGTCAGCATTGCTGAGCTGAAATCTTCTGGGAAGTGTTTTTTGAGAGTCATCACATAGAAACTGTGCTCCACAGGTGGCTAAAGTTTTACATCATGTAGGAAGCCAAACTTGGTAGCAATAAGAGTCACTGAGTTGGTACTCATTTTGAATGTGTGGAGGGGTGGGTCATGGAGAGCAGCTGAGACTTGGTACTGTGAGAGACTAGGAGAAGCATTCAGTGATTAAATATTCAGTTTTAAACAGAAATGTCAAAGATGAAAATTTAAGGGTGCAAGAAGTTGACAAGTAGATCAAGAACCTTGGTGACTTTCCTCTAAAAAAAAAAATGATCAACAAAACAAGAATCTATTAAAAATATTTGCACGTTTTAACATACTTAGTAGTTATAAAATGATGAATGATAGTATATTGTAGATAATAAGGAGATAAAGTCTGTCTTTGTGTGTCCCCTCAGAGACAAAATACGTGGCATTTTTAACCTATGAATTAGAATTCTGATTAAGTTTTTATCAATGAGCATTTATGTTTAGCCCCTTATAGCCACCTCAACTTCTAGAAACTGCTAATAATATTATGGATCCATGGGTATAATCACTCAAAAGCAAGTTTTTCTTTGCAGTTGTAGATACTTTATGTTCTATGAAATTCTAACTACACAATCTTACACTAGTCAGAAAGTTGACTTGATTGAATTGTGTTGTTTAATAATTTAAGTGAAACAAAATAATTCTTAAACATATGTTCATTCATTTTTATAGAGACACACACAAACACAAGGTACAAAAAAAGAACACTGGGTGAAATGTATACACATTGAGACATTATATAAATTTAGCTGGCCTGAGTATCTTCCTCTTGCTTTTCTTGTTGTTATTGGAACATACCCCTCTCAGAAGACAGGCATGAAGAATGAGTTCATTGGTTTGTTACTTAGGAGGAGTATAAATGTCCCACACAAAATAAAATTCAATCAGCCACTTCAGTTAACCTGTTACAGGGACCAACTGGAGTAAGACATTTTATATGAAAATTTCAAGAAGATAATATTTTTATGTGAGTTCTTTATTGAAGACATTACTACTCTAATAATTTTATGATTTTCAAGTTATTTAGGATAGAAAATAAAATTCTTGGAACTCTCAATCATTCTTAGATAATGCATAAGAATGTATGGTAATTTCTTATTATGTATTTCTTATGGTATTTTGTATTTTCTTATTATGTATTTCTTATGGTACTTATGTATTTTTATTTATACATAATTTCTTATTATGTATTTCTTATGGTATTTATGTATTTTCTTATGGTATTTCTTATGGTAATTTTGTTTGTGAGCCTAGCTTTTAATGGCTGACCCATCTCCACATAAGACAGAAAGCTGATATCCAAATATCTAAAGAACTCTAGGAACTACACATCAACAAATCAAACAGTCCAATTTTAAAAGTGGAGTACAGAATTAAATAGAAAATTCTCATCAGAGGAATTCCTAATGGCTGAATAGAACTTAAAGAAATATTCAAGAGTGTTTTTTTTATTATTTTCTAAGTTTTTTTATTTGCATTCCTAATGATTACCCCTTTCCTGTTTCCTCCCTCCCTGAAAGTCCCATAAGCCCCCTTCCCTCCCTCTGTTCCCCATTCAACCCCCTCTCACTTCTCTGTCCTGGTATTCCCCTACATCCAGTCTTTCCAGGACCAGGGTTCTCTCCTTCCAAAACATCAGAGAAATGAAACTTAAAATGACTCAAAAATTCCATCCTACAACTGTTAGAATGGCTAAGATCAAAAACAGGTAGCTGGTCATGCTGGTGAAGATACAGAGCAAGAGGGGTGGGGATCACTGGTAGGAATGCAAACTTGTGCATCTACTTTGGACCTCAATTTTGTGGTTTGTCAGAAAACTGGAACTAGATCTACCTCAAGACACAGCTATATCACTTGTAGTAATATTTCTAAAGGATGCTCTACCACACCAAAAAGACACTTAATAAATAATAAGAATCTGGAAACAAAAGTAGATGTTGTTCAATCAAAGAATGAATAAAGAAAATGTATATAGAAAAAGTATTACTTAGCTATTCAAAATAATGACATCATAAAATTTGCAGGCAAATAGATGGAACTAGAAAAGAGAGTCCAGAGTGAGGTAACCCAGACCAAGAAAGACAGCATAGTATGTACTTAATGAATGTTAGCCTTAAAGTAAAGGATAATCATGTTACAACACAGGGATTCAAAGATGCTAAGTAAAAATGAGGGTAGGGGGGAGTGAATCACACTGAGACACAGAGCATGAGGGAGAAGGACAGAGATGTCTGTAGTGAGGTGGACATGGGGGTGGGGATGGGAACAGGAGTTATCAGATGGGAAGAGGACCAAGGGAGAGTGTACTGGAATTGAGGAAGAGGGTACTTTTCTGGTAAACGCTAGAAACCTAGGGCAATAGAAAGTCCCATGAATCTATGAGGGTAGTCCTAGATAGGACTCTGAGCAATGTGGTATATGGAGCCTGAACAGGCTGTCTCCTGTAATTATGCAAGGCCAATTAAGGACAATGGAGGGATTGGGACATTAACCAAGACATAAACAAACCTGTGACTTACAATTTGTTCTATATATCCAAAAGATGTAGAGGAGTAAAAATAAAACAGAAATTGAAGGAATGTCCAACAAATGACTGGTGCAGCTTGAGATCCATGGCATGAGAAGGAGCCTACCCTTTTAATGATATTCTGCCATACTTGCAGACAAGAGCCTAGCATCTCAGACTGTCATCGAGAGGCTTCTCTCAGCAATTGATGACAGCAGATTCAGAGACCCACAGAAAAATATTAAGCAGAGCCTGGGGAATCCTGCAGAAGTGGGTGGAGGATTATAGGAGTCAAAAGTGTCAAAGACACCACAATAAAACCTACAGAATCAACTAATATGGAAGTGGAGATGGGAACAGGAGATACCAGATGGGAAGAGGACCAAGGGAGAGTGTACTGGAATGGAGGAAGAGGGCACTTCTCTGATAAGTGCTAGAAACTTAGGGCAATAGAAACTCCCATGAATCTGTGAGGGCTCAAAAAGACTGCATTTCTAACCAAAAAGCATACATAAGACTAATGTCTCTCCAAACATTATTTTACAGTTATACAGCTGGGGCTTCACATGGGACTCAATAGTGGTAGCAACAGTTTTCTCTGACTTTGTTTCTTACCTTTGGGACACTTTTCCCCCTAGTCAGCTACCTATTCTAGCCTCAATAGGAGATGTACCTAATCTTATGACAAGTTAATAAGCCAAAACTGGTTGATAGCCATAGGAGGACTCCTCATTTCTGAAGAAAGTATGTGGAGGAATGGAGAGAGAAGGGAAGGGGGAGAGACTGCTGCAGTAAGGATATAAAGTGAATTAATGAATTAACTAATTAATTAATTAAAATGTATAGTAATCCCAAAACACGTTTGAGCCTTTGCTTTATTCGAATTGCTTCTTTCCACTTTTTAAGCTTATGACTTGGGAATTTGACAATTTTTGGCACAAAGTACAAGCTCTAATATTTCAGGTCAATTTAGTGTCCAGCATTATTGAAATAGACTATAATACTTTATATTTGAAGTATTGGAAGCCCGTGAAAAGCTTTTACCTGCAATGACTTTAAATGCTTTGAAAATAAGGTCATTTTTAGTTATAATTCAAGAACTTTCAGTTGATTAACAGTGCAAAATAGTAGGAATATAGAAAGGATAATAAAAAAAGGAAGTAAGATGGCAGTGAAATTATATTTCCATCCTAATTATAGTACCAGACTTAAGCACTGGAGAACAAGTTAGTGACAATGATTTATTATATATGGCATAAAGTCTTAACATTCATAGTTCAGGCAGTATATCCTGGACTTGGCTCAATTTATTCATTCCCATCTAATCTTTTTGATATTGAAGTCTGAAGAAAAATCAATCACTTAGTTACTACAAAGATTAATAGCTACAAATCTGTGAAGAAGTAAACAAATTTGTTCCTCTAACCAGTACAAAATTGGTTTAGGGATAATGACTCTTAACTATAGAGCCAACCTTGGATGAGGCTGAAGAAATCCAAATGTAAAAGACAAGTTAAATTATAAATAAGTATTAACTCTTTAGATTTTGAGCCACAATAATGCAATAGCATAGATATTTTTCTCTATCCAGAAACTATTAAGTTGCTTAAAGATTACAGTAAAAAAAATGTTTCTGGGAAAAAGCCATTGAATTAATGGATTGTTACTTCTGAAATATACTTTAAATTTGGGGCTATAATTGTTAAGTTGCCAGGATAGTATTTCCAGATTCTTCTGAATATTTCTCTAAAGTATATTCTCTGAATGCATTCTCTATAATATTTTGTGAAATATTTTGATATAATTGTGAGATAGCTTCTTATTATAGAAATAATTAATTGTACAACTAAATATTACAATGTAGCCTCATGCATTTATAAATATCATATTTTGATAGTTTTAGTTTATATTTGACTGTTTCACAAACTATCAAAAATAACTTAATCTGATAGTAACACAAGTGAGAGGGACTAGGACTCCTTTTAATTGACAAGTAAATGAAAGACTCTATTCAAGTGTGAGAAGAAAAATGGCATGAATGAGTCAGAAACTGCCAGAGAGGTAACTTCAAAGTCAAAATTCCCATAGTCCT